>CAJNRD030001116.1:3910171-3951506 GCA_905319865.3 Cotesia congregata
GATATTTTGGTAGGAAAAGATTGAAAAAGGATTGTGGAGAGGAACTTCTTAATGTGAGTTTATAGAATATGCGAGAAAAAATTATTAGATAGCTCGGACTGGGATCTACTTCATAAAAACTTCATAAAATGATAATAGTTTATATTATGCGTGAGAATACTGTATTTATGTGATACAGTATTCTCACGTCGTCCTATTACTATACGTCACCTTCCGAAGACATGTCGGCTACTCTACCATTTGAGCTATCCGGTCTATACTAAATTTCCTTTCACTTATTCTATATACATTAAGCCCCACCGTCCATCTTACGGCTAGCATTTTTAACAAATATAAATAATGCTGTGAAGCGGGAAAGAATAGGAGTTACGGATAATTATTACGTGAAGCGTTTTCAAATACATAGATCACTCTATGTATTTGTATATCTATATTTACAAATATAGATATACAAATACATGGAGTGATCATGCACTGGTACATGAGCATCTATTCGGGCTTTTACCTTACATAAAATTTTTGTTGATCAATAACTTTTTTTTGTTTAAAGATATATTTCACACTAAAATTTATCTTAATTTGGAATTTCTTACCGGCTGACATAACAGTAATTGATAACTTCAAACATTTTCAACAAGCTTGCTATAACTTTTCCTCTTGCAATCAATGTAATTACCATTAATCCTATGGATTAATATGTTAATATGTCAGTAGTATTAATTAACATTAATCTTCCAAATTGTATTGTAAACACTGTACACGGAAAAAAAAATATCACTCTCAGAGCTATATTGTAATGCTACAGTAACTATCCCCACTCGACTAACTGTTAGAGAGTTACTAGAGCCATCTAGTAGATCGCTCTGGCAGGTATACAGTAGATGGCTAAAATAGCTAAACCGTTGAGCTGGGAGAGCATAACGGGATTGCTGTGAGAGGTAAACGCCTCGTTGAAGTCTCAGATTCTGCGCGCAGTCTTGTTTGTTGACATATTTTATAACCATTAAAATTAATATAATTATTTACTAGCAATCTGTAGTTAATATGCGACTGTCAAGAGTTATGGATTATAATTAAAAAAACTTTGGCTTATTAATTTTTTGTTTTTTCCAATAGAGATATTAATAGTTTGGGTACTTTTTAAATAAATTTGAAAATAATTAGTGCAATGAGAAAATCAAATCCGAATAATTTAATAAAAAATGTGGTGGAGCAAATTTATAGAACCAACAAATTATTTAAAACCCCTTCCGAAATTCCAAAAAACAGTCGAAATATTTAAAACACATGAATGTGTGTAGAAACATTTAATTTGTATAATTTTTTTTTTAAATGGTACATGTGAAAAATAAATAAATAATATCAAAAATGTGATACTAAAGTTAATTGACAACTGTCAATTTTTTTTTAAATTTTATAACAAATCAATGAAAGTAAAAAATGCTTCTAAAAATTTTCACTAAGAATTTTTTTTATTCTCACATGTGGAATTTTTTTATTAAATTTTTTACGTAATAATTTTATTGCTAAAAAATTCTAAAAAAATTTCTAATGTCTTTCAACTTCAATGTCATTCAAAAACTTAATAATTTAATATGTAATCTATTTTTTAATTCTTAATTACTTATTTTTTTTTATTTATCCATACAATTTTTAAATAAAAATTAACAAAAGATTAGAAGAATGAAATGTTTTGATTTTATAATCATGAGGTTTGAGGCTAGTTGTTCATATTTTATGACAAATAAATAAGTATTTACTTATCAATAAATTGATTTTTGTAATCAGTAAAATTCCATTCTTGTAAAATTTTTCCTACCCACGAATCCATATTTAATTAAAACAAATATTTAAGTCATTTTTTTAATTGATTATTGGCACAAAAAAACACGTGTGTCACTTTTATATGGTCCGGATAAATATGTTTTGTCCGGTAAGAGAAATGTAGTTGGCGATTCTAGCTATCTAACAGATCACTCCAGTAGCCATACCGTATTGCTGCTGCAGGAATGCATAATGCTACAGTAACTTTCTACGAGTAGATATCTAATAGATGGCTCCAGTAACAATATTTTTTTTTCCGTGAAGATTAAATTTACTTAATAACAACATTTATGCTTCTCAAGTCACTTGCTTCTTGCATCAATATTTATAATTAATATTATTATCATTGTTATCCTTAGTTCTATTATTATAATATACAAATATTGTGACTGTTAATTTTATTAGCGAAAACTTTGTACATAGCTAAGCAGAAATAATTCATTAAAATTTTATAATTGTCAATTTACTAGACTAATAATTGGTAATTAAATAAAAAGAAATATTTTAAATCACTAGACTTTCATTAATTACAGGAAAAACTATCAAATTTACAGCTTCACTCCTATTAAATTTATATTTTTAAAAATATAAATTTAATAGGAGTGAAGCTGTAAATTTGATAGTTTTTCCTGTAATTAATGAAAGTCTAGTGATTTAAAATATTTCTTTTTATTTAATTACCAATTATTAGTCTAGTAAATTGACAATTATAAAATTTTAATGAATTATTTCTGCTTAGCTATGTACAAAGTTTTCGCTAATAAAATTAACAGTCACAATATTTGTATATTATAATAATAGAACTAAGGATAACAATGATAATAATATTAATTATAAATATTGATGCAAGAAGCAAGTGACTTGAGAAGCATAAATGTTGTTATTAAGTAAATTTAATCTTCACGGAAAAAAAAATATTGTTACTGGAGCCATCTATTAGATACCTACTCGTAGAAAGTTACTGTAGCATTATGCATTCCTACAGCAGCAATACGGTATGGCTACTGGAGCGATCTGTTAGATAGCTAGAATCGCCAACTACATTTCTCTTACAACGCCCTCTTACCGGACAAAACATATTTATCCGGACCACATAAAAGTGACACACGTGTTTTTTTGTGCCAATGATCAATTAAAAAAAAATGACTTAAATATTTGTTTTAATTAAATATGGATTCGTGGGTAGGAAAAATTTTACAAGAATGGAATCTTACTGATTAAAAAAATCAATTTATTGATAAGTATTTATTTGTCATAAAATATGAACAACCAACCTCAAACCTCATGATTATAAAATCAAAACATTTCATTCTTCTAATCTTTTGTTAATTTTTATTTAAAAATTATATGGATAAATAAAAAAAAAATAAGTAATTAAGAATTAAAAAAAATTCGTAGTGAAAATTTTTAGAAGCATTTTGTACTGTCATTGATTTGTTATAAAATTTAAAAAAAAATAGACAGTTATATCTAATGTGTACTTGTAGATTATTAACTTTATGTATTGTTGATGGTCCTGAAGGAGCTTAGAACTCCAGGATCAAATAACATTTTTAACTTCCTGCTGAGAAAATAAAAAATTTTCGAAAAATCGGGAAATTATTGTTTTTACCCCGTTTTTCGAAAATCGAGTTTTCATTAGATCTCGACGTTTTGAGGTCCTAGGAAGCTTCCCTGACTATTCCCGCGATGGTGTGTGTGTGTGTGTGTGTGTGCACTGATAAAAATTTTAACTTGACTCAAGAGCAAAAATCTTGAACCAAGAATACCAATTGGAAGAAAATGAATTTCTTGAGCCAAGAGGAAAAATTCTTGGGTCAATATATATTTTCTTAATTCAAGAGAATCTATCTTGACTCAAGAATTTCTATCAGTGTGTGTGTGTGTGTGTGTGTGTGTAAACCTCTCATAACTTTTGAACGGCTTGTCCGATTTGATCGCGGTTGGTGCCATTCGAAAGGGTTCGACTAAACTTAGATTTTGAATACAAGTTGGACCGATTCGCATTGATAGATTTTGAGAAATCTTAAAAAAACTGCGAAAAAATTTTTTAAAATGGGGTTTTTTTTTAATAACTTTCAAACGGCTTGACCGATCAATTCTAAAAACTAATCAGCTCTTAACATCGAAAAACCACGTCGATCGCCACCAAGCCAGTCGAAAGCGGTTAATTCGTTCGTGAGTTATCGTTGACGAAAGATATCGAAAAAGTTTTTTTTTCGAATCACACCGAAATTTCTGGTCTGATCAATTTGTGTTTGAAAATATATCATAGAATTTGAAAAATTGCGTCAAATGCCGCCAACCAGGTGAAAATCGGTTCAGTTATTTAAAAGTTATTGTGGTTTGAATATTCAAAGAACAGTGTTTTATTAAACTTCAATTAGACGTTTAAGCTCGGAGAGCTCAAAATGACATGAAAATTATATTTTTGAGCTCGAAGGGCTCAAAAATGTTATATGGGTCATTCCATGTCAAATTGACCAATAGTTGGAATCGACCCCTTTCGATTTGGATGAATTTTGGTCAAAAGTTTTCTTTTATCATAAAACGAAGTTCTGCCAAAGAAAAAAGAATAAAAAAATTTTTTTCGAAAGATATGCAAATTCAAAATTTCGCGATTTTTTCAGTTTTTCAATTTTTTTTTTTGCAATATGTTGAATGCTATTATAGATACAGAAATGGTCTTTAGTTTGTTTAAAAGGGGACACTTGGGGCTATTGAAAAAAAAAATATCTTGGAAAAAAATTTTGAAAAATGCCAAATTTGTCAAATTTTGAATTTTTGAAAATCGTCAAAAACGAAGACCGCCATTAAAATTTTTGCTCAATTTTTTTTGTATGATACCTTGTACTGATCTTAAAAAATCCTGAAATTTTTGGAAAGGGGTTTTTTTTTTTTTCAAAAATATGAATTTTTGAATTAAAAAAAAAATTTTTGAATTTCAAAAAAAATTTTTTTTTGTTTTTTGCAACTTCTATAAAATATTGTAATATTGTAATTTTGAGCATTTAAAAATCAAATTTACGAGTGGAAATATTAAATATTAAATAATAAATTAATTTCAACTTTTTTTTATTTTTTGGAAATAATCTTGCATCCTTAAAATAAGTCATCCTTAACGCATGATAGAATTTGTTAATTGTCCTTTTTTTACTTCATTTGAAGTTGTTGACGCCACTTGTCTTATTAATATGGGAATAATTTGTAATTTGAGATTGAGAACTATTAATGTGCAAAAATTCGTAAGTAAGTAAGTATTCGAAAGAACGAAAAAAAAATTGATATTCTCATGAAATTATTTTTAATTTTTATCGAAAATTAATATCTGTTTGAGTTATTTAAGGTTAAAAACTGTAATTGAAGTGAAGAAACGGACAAAATATATCATGTGTTAAAAAAATAAAAAATTATATCATTCGTTAAGTCAGACTTTAAGATTATGTCTAAAAAATAAAAAAAAGTTGAAATTAATTTATTATTTAATATTTTCACGTCGTAAATTTGATTTTTAAATGCTCAAAATTACAATATTATGTATCAATATTGTGAATTTTTTTCAAAAATTTAAAAAAAAAAAAATCCCTTTCCAAAAATTTCCGGATCTTTTAAGATCAGTACAAGGTATCATACAAAAAAAATTGAGCCAAAATTTTAATGGTGGTCTTTATTTTTGACGATTTTCAAAAATTCAAAATTTGACAAATTTGGCATTTTTTTTCATTTTTTTCCAAAATATTTTATTTTTCAATAGCCCCAAGTGTCCCCTTTTAAACAAACTAAAGACCATTTCTGTATCTATAATAGCATTCGAGATATTGAAAAAAAAAAAAATGAAAAACTGGAAAAATCGCGAAATTTTGAATTCGCATCTTTCGAAAAAAATTTTTTCATTCTTTTTTCTTTGGCAGAACTTCGTTTTAAGATGAAAGAAAAGTTCCGACCAAAATTCATCCAAATCGAAAGGGATCGATTCCAACTATTGGTCGATTTGACATGGAATGACCCATATATAAGTGCAATTTTGAGCGCTTAATTACGAAAGTAGGTGGAAGTTGCAGGGATGCGGCCTTCAGGGTCAACCGTATTCCTAATTTTTTTTTTAATGCTGTGTTAATTCGTTTTCTGACAACAAAATTCATGCTTTTTAACAGTATTTTCTCAAATTTAATAATTCATATCAACTGACAAAGTTCATAAATCCATTAAGTCTATATGTCTAAACTTAACTGTCAGTATGGCAGCTTAATTTTTGTGAACCAATAATTGACGTCCATTATTTTAAAACTAACAATCATTAAATTAAATGTAACCATTAAATTAAAGTAAATGTAAATACCTATCATTATTGTTGATTTTTTATACTTTATTCATTGTTATTTTAAAAAAAAATCTGGAAAACAGTTAACCCTACAGGCCATCCCTGCAACTTTCCACTAATTCCATGTCTAATAAGCGCTTAAAATTGCACTTATTATAACGTTTTTGAATTCTTCGAGCTCAAAAATATAATTTATATGTTATTTCGAGCTTTCCGAGCTCAAAGAGTTAGCTGTTCTAAGCTTTTGAGTTCTTCGAGCTCAAAAATCTGATAGAAGTTTAATAAAACAGTATCTAATCTATCAGATGAAAAAAGTAATTAAAAAAGAACTTTTCTAATGAGTGGTCTAACTTTTCTAATGGTTGTCTAACCAAAATAGTTAAGTAATTTTTCCTTTATGAGTTGTTTTATCTCGAGTATGCTTTTTTTCATAATTAATTAACATGTTAAATTTTTTATGATAATCAATTTTTCAAATTATGAAAATTGTATGAAAAAGTACACGATTATTATTAATATCGCAGTTACTTAAACAAATCTGAAATTAAATAGAGTGTCAATAATTAGTGCTTTTACATGATTTAAATCAGAATTTGACCTTTTTTTTGTTTAAAAAAATTAATCAATACTAAAAAAACATTGTTAAAAAATCGAAGTGATAGTTTTTGATTTTCTGAAGGTGGAATTTTTCAAAAAATTTTTTTCACAATCATTTATTTATTTAAAAAGTCCTAAAAATTGGGGTCATCTGAGTGATCTGAACGGAAATGTAGCCAATGTAATAATTGTAAAGGAATTCAAAAAGTAACTTGCTCTCTAACAAGTTATATACATTTAATACTTCATACATAACACTTAATATATGTCAAATAATAGTAAATTCTATATAATAAAATACACACATTAAAACATTTAAATATCATATTTATGAAAAAAATTAAACTGTAACCCATAAAACATTACAAAAGAACGACAATTGATCTGTCTTCTAAGTCTTCAAAGTCATAAGTAAGAAATTAGTTGTCGGTAAGGTAAATTTTTTTAGGTAACTAGCGGTGAAGGAAATTTAAATTATATAATCTAAATTCAAACACAACTTTTTTATTCTAAATAAGAATAATTCTTTTTGAAAATATTTATTGTTTTTATTTATTAAAATATACAAATATTGATTACTAAAATAAAACAAAAAATCGCTTATTTAATGGGAAATTATTTATTTTTCTTTATAAAGTAATTTTTTGTTAATTATATAAAATATTAAAATCAAACTGTTTTTTATTTGTTTCAACTTAAACTATTATTTATTTATACACTTTCTCAAAATTTATCAATATTAAAGGAACAAAAACAACTTTTTTTTTTTAATTTTCTAATATTTTTGAACTTACTTATTATATCTGATATTCCTATATTTTTTTAACTTTAATCTAAAATTAAACGAATTATATTTAAATAAATAATTTTATCTTCTTATGTTATTCTAATTACATAGATATAAAAAATAATTGTTTGTTTTATAATATTCATATAACAAGAACGTAATTATTGATAAATGTTAAGAAGGTGTATAAATAAATAATAGTTTAAGCTGAAACAAGTTAAAGAACAGTTTGTTTTTAATATTTTATAGAATTAAAAAAAAAAAAAAAATTACTTTATAAAGAAAAATAAATAATTTCCCATTAAATAAGCGATTTTTTGTTTTATTTTAGTAATCAATATTTGTATATTTTAATAAATAAAAACAATAAATATTTTCAAGAAGAATTATTCTTATTTAGAATAAAAAGGTTGTGTTTGAATTTAGATTATATAATTTAAATTTCCTTCACCGCCAGTTACCTAAAAAAATTTACCTTACCGACAACTAATTTCTTACTTATGACTTTGAAGACTTAGAAGACAGATCAATTGTCGTTCTTTTGTAATGTTTCATGGGTTACAGTTTAATTTTTTTCATAAATATGATATTTAAATATTTTAATGTGTGTATTTTATTATATAGAATTTACTATTATTTGACATATATTAAGTGTTATGTATGAAGTATTAAATGTATATAACTTGTTAGAGAGCAAGTTACTTTTTGAATTTTTTTACAATTATTACATTGGCTACATTTCCGTTCGGATCACTCAGATGACCCCTAAAAATTATAATTCAAGTTTTCCCGCAAGAAATCAGCGCCACAAGCTGTACTTTGGCCACCTCCGTAACTAAAACCCCCGTCATGTCGCCGTTTCCCGTTTTTACTGAGTCGGAGTCTCCCGAATGCTCACTTCTCAGTCCGTTACCCAACGTTGTGTTAAAACGTCAACTCCCGTGGAGTAATAATTTAAAAAAATTATACCCGCAAATACAAATATTTACAATGCCGTAATTATTTAAACAATCAGTGCACAATGCTCATCAACAGTGACTAGTGTAATTTATTGCACACATATTTAACACATTTGTTATTATATAGTATTACATATTAATAATTACAGAGAAATATATATTTATATATACAAAATAAATACTCACATATATTTATATACGAAAACTAAAATAAAACAAAAAACATAACAATGGCTAGCGATATATGGAGAAGCTCGGACGCTTCCAGGACGTCAATTGTTAGTTTTTGGTGCAGTGAACTTATTCTATGGAGGTTTATTGTCCTTATGTGGAGTTTGTCTTTTTTTGTCAACACCGCGCTGGCTCGGGATATTAATATTCATCATGGTAAGTCACTTCTTCCTGCTTATACAATTTTTATTAATTACTAAATTAATTATTAATTGTTATTAATCTTTTTTTATTTTTTTAGAAAAAACTGGTATGTAATAATAATAAAAATTATAATTAAGACTCGACTGTTTTTTTTTATGAATCAGAAGACAGAGGGGATCTGAAACTAGACGGACTTCAGTTAATTTATGTTGTAATGATTCATTTCATTATTGGAATTTTTTTTATTGAGCGTTAACTGTTTTTATGAGTACAAATATGAGGTATCAGTTTTCATGATTCATTTTTTAATTGGATCTTTCGATTACTGGTTGCTAAATTTTTGTTTTTGATAATTGATATGTTTATCAAAAATATATACTTTGGTTTTTCAGTTGACAATCGCGAATATGATTATTGATGATAATTTGACAGTTTTTGAATGAATTAATTCCTAGAATTTGAAGTTTTTTAAGTTTGGATGAAAGAATAATACACTGGTATCAGCAGACATCTGAACATTTTTTTTTATTTTAGTGAACAAATAAATTAATACAAAAAAAGTTGTTTTTAAAAACTTTCTTAGTAGTTTTTTTTAATTCCTACAAGTACATCAAACGAAAATTATTTTTTTGATCATTTATGGGTTATAAAAATTTGAAAATTTGTCAGATGTTTGTTAGCTTCAGTGTCATGAGTATAACAATTAAAAAAAAATGCATAGATAATTTTTGTGCAAAATTGACAATTAAAAAAAAATGCAGTTGAAAAAATTTTACTGTGAAATTGAGAAAATTTTTAATTGTAAATATTTAAGTTTATATTTATTTGAAAATGAAAAAAAAAATTTCAATATAATTCAAAGTTTTTTTTTTTTTAAGTCACTGAAATTGAATAATTATATTTTATGAAATTAAAAATCAAATTGTTGCTCATTAAAAAATTGAAGAGTTAAAATAAAAACAGATTATCTTTCCATTCAAAGATTTATGAAATAAAAATTAAGTAATTTTGCTAACTATTTATTTAATGAAAAAGAATTAAACGATTATTCCATAAATTAAAAACTGGTTTTTCTGTTGAAACCTCAAGAAATAGCATCAAAATTGAATTTAATCTTCAATTTAAAATTTGTATTTCTAATATTAGGTAATTGCAATTCATTAAGTTGAAAAGTTATTTTTTAACTCATCAGTCTTCATATAAATTTCTGGAAATTTGATAAATTTAGTTTTTTTTGCACGCCTCATAGCGCGAAGCGCGTGAGGTTGTGCTTTATACTCGACTCGTCAAGGTCAAGCAATTTTGTGATCTTTAAATGCCTCTATCACAACCATATGACACTTATACAATAATATAAGTAGATGTACACCGAGAAAACACTTAAATTAAACCATTTTTTACTTTCTAAAATCATTTCATGTAGCTATTTTGAAAAAAATCTTACGTGGACGTCCGGATGTCACCCTATTTTGGATGTACCAACGATTACTCCCGAACAAATTAATATTTCAAGACCGGACCTTTTTGATTAGTTCAAGAATGCCATGAACTGGGTCCGTATTTCATATCAGTAGCCTAGTTTACGTATTTTTATTTTAAATTGAATGTTCATTAAAATTCACTACGATACAACCGTACAAAGACAAACGAATTATTCTTATTTGTCACGTGAAAACTATGGCGCCACTTGATCAAGCTAGATTTTTTTAGACTGCGTGCGCATATGACAAGAAAAAAGGGCGCTGATATTTAAAAAAAAAAATAAAAAATACTCTGTAAAAAATTATTTAGTTATAATTTTTTTTTTTTTAATCAATAACACAGTTATTTTTTCTTAAAAAATGAATGAGCGTTATGAGGCGTGCACTTTTGAATTTTTTCAACCTTTTTTTTAAATTTTTTCTTATAATGTTATTTTAAAGTTCATGAACAATAAAAATATAACTCTGAAACAATTTAAAACAGTTCTCGCCTTATAGAGGTGTGTAAAAAAGCATTCATTTTCTGACAAGAAAAAAAGGGCGCTGATATTTAAAAAAAAAAATAAAAAATACTCTGTAAAAAATTATTTAGTTATAATTTTTTTTTTTTTTAATCAATAACACAGTTATTTTTTCTTAAAAAATGAATGAGCGTTATGAGGCGTGCACTTTTGAATTTTTCAACCTTTTTTTAAATTTTTCTTATAATGTATTTTAAAGTTCATGAACAATAAAAATATAACTCTGAAACAATTTAAAACAGTTCTCGCCTTATAGAGGTGTGTAAAAAAGCATTCATTTTCTGACATTTTTTGATTGTTCGAAAAAATACGATCTTGAGGTTTTTTATTCAATTGATCAAAACAAAATATTTAAATACTCTTAAAAGCTAAATATTAATTTAAAGAAACAAAAAAAAAAAAGATTAAAAATGAGTAGTCATTATAAACGATTACTATTATTTCGTTTTCATTTTTTGGAGTGAGCTTGTTATTTATTTTTAAAATGTTCTGTTAGGTACAAAGTGTTTCTCTAAAAATTTTCAATTGTGACGAACAATGTCTGCCCAAAGTTTCTGTATATTGTACAGGTGCCACAAGAGTACTACCGTTTATTTCAATGGGTACAAGAGAGAAAAAAAATTGAACCGATATGTTGGACTAGCCTCGTTGAAATTATCGAGTCGTTGCATAGAGCAGGTTACTAGTAATTATTATTATTACTGTTTCACTTTGCACACTGTAATTGTTCTTTTTTTAATTTTGTTGAAACTAAAGATGAACTTGTTTTTTTTTTTTATTTTAAATGGTTAACCGTTTTTAAGTTTTTCATTTTGGCGGGAAAATTAAAATTTTAAAAAATGGGGTTCATAAAAATCACAAAAATTCTTATTTTGTTTTTCCAATATTTTAGAGAGAATTTTTTTTTGTTTCAAAAAATTGTATAAAAAAATTGTACAAAACAATCTGTTATTTATAATAACTAGAATGAACTTATATAAATTACATATGTATGTATTTACATTAAATCATGACCCTGAATAATCAGTAATGAATAATGAGATAATTAAATAATTATATTTTTAAAATGAACAAACAAATGAAACTGCAATGATAAATTAATGTTATCAAACTGTTTATTTTTTTGTCTCTTTTTCATTTAATTATTAACTTATTTTTATTGGCAAATAAAGTATGTAGAGAGCGTAGTGTGCATGATACTAACTGTTAATTTAAACAAAAAGCATAAAAGAACGAGGCCGAGAGTTTATTCACGACAATCGACTATTTGATTGGAGAATTTCAATTGAATCACAAGGAAATCTCAATTAAGCTTTCAGCTGCTTTACTTGGCTTCATAAAAGATCAAATTACCTCTATTTCCATATTAATTTTTTTATTTATTTTCTACAAAAATTGCCTGAAGTAAAATTTACAAATATCAAACTATTTGTCTTTTAGTGTTTGATTTTTTTTTAATAAAAAAAAAATGTCTACTACTTTCATCGTCACTCAAAGATAAAATTTTAAAGTTAAGTCCGGAAATAGCGAAATCTTATCTATTTCACATCCTGTTTCTAATGTGTAGTATGTAGTAAAAAAAAGTAATCAGTCTTTTGTTATCAATAGAATAATTTCATCATTTGTAAGCAATTTGTTTTAGAATTAACAAGTAGGGTCGTTGAATATTTTTTTACGATATTGATTGTACCTTGTCACTTTACATTCAACAATAACTCGAAATTTGAACTTGAGGTTTGAAAAAAATTTTTTTTCTTTAATGTAAAATACTCATTTATTGTATAACGATTAGAAACCTCTACAATAATTATTTATTGCACCACTTCAAAGTGAAAGAAAAAAATAGAACTAGTTGCAATTTTAATGAATACACGTTTAAATATTTTTTCACAGCAAAAAAATAGTAATGTGTTGTTATTATTGATGTATTGAGCTAAAAACACCAACTATTGTCAATCTAATTGGTTTCAAGATTTATTTAATTATTCATGACCTCAATAATAGTCGTACTTTTTTAAACAATCTCTACAATTTTAAGAATTGAAAGAAAATAATAGTTGTAAAAAATGAAAAATATTAATTAATGAAAAAAGAAAAAAAAAAGTTAGCTATACATGAAACTTCAATTTTTAATTATTTATTCAGCAAAATAGTTATTAATTTTGAAATAATGGGTCTCAATAATTGGTAGATCAAATTTAAATGGGGTCATTAACAATAACTTAGACAACGCCGTAATTTTTTGTTTTTACTGAAAAAATATTATAAATAATTTAAAGAATGATATACTATATTAATATCTATTTTCAGCATTTGATTTTTAGTATTTAGTTCTGCAAATTAATGACTGAGTTGTTATGGGTGTCAATAATTGGTACAGCGGCATCACTAAACCAGTCGACTTAGTTGGACGGTTAAAACAATTTAAAACAATTTTAAATATGATAAATCCAAATTTTTAAGTTTGGATAATAAAACTATTACATAAACCATTACATATAGGTTATAAATAACTTAACACATGATTATATTTAAATCAAACAAAAAAAAACAATATTTAAAGTTATTGAATTAATGAAAACCTAAACTTAAATAAATATACATAATAAAAAAAAAAACATAAATCGTTATTGAATAAAAGTATTATGTTGTATGGAAAAAAATGAGTAGGTGGATGAATCACTAGGGAAAAGACTAGAAACAATGAATTATTCATAAGAAAATGTGTGTGTTATCTATGTACACAAATATAAGTATATAAATACATAGATAAATTTTTGAAGACCGGAAGTCAGGAAGTTTTGTGCACAAGATAAATATTAATACCACAGAAAAAAACCTAAACAAAAAAAAATTTTTTTTTTAAGTATAATTTTTTAATTAACACTCAAGGGAAAATTAATTTATTATTTTTTTAGGACAGTTTTTAGGTATGAGTTAATAAACTTTTCATGACCTAAAAATAGATAACATCAACACTAATTTTTTATTTTCAATAGCGTCATTTGTACTTGACTTAAAAAAAGTCCCCTATGTTAATCTATGTCTAATGTAATCGTAATTATACATAATGACTTCTACAGTGTACAATACACATATAATTATTATCGAAATTATAGCAATTAAGGATTATTTCAGATAAAGGTTTAGAATTTTTAGTTTGAGTTGATAAAAAATTTGATAATATTCAGTATTTTTTGTCAGTCAATCATTTATGAAAAATTATTAGTTTTAAATACTCATTTTGAAGAAGTTGAAAGTTCAAATAGAGTGAAAATTAGTTTCAAGTTGTGTATACTGACTAAGTCGCTTGCTACCAACTGTCACCTTTAATTACAATTTATTGTCATTTAATTCTA
The DNA here is from genome assembly GCA_905319865.3 of Cotesia congregata. Taxonomy (NCBI): domain Eukaryota; kingdom Metazoa; phylum Arthropoda; class Insecta; order Hymenoptera; family Braconidae; genus Cotesia; species Cotesia congregata. The sequence continues at coordinate 3,924,396 of CAJNRD030001116.1, forward strand.
ATTAATCCTATAACATAGATGATTAACTATTATTATTGGTAATTTTTCTACTTACAATTACAGTTATAAATAAATTATTTATTATTCCTCTTTAACATTACCTATTCATCTATGAATATAAATACAGTTATGTTATTATAATACATATTAGAAAAAAGGGAAAGATATGAAGATGTATACATAGGATTAAATTGTTTACATTTTTTAATAAATTCTGAACAGATTACAGTCAAATGTAGTAAAAATTACAGTTTCATCTCGCGGAATCAAAGTTTTAAGTAGTAGATTTGATAATTAATGTAAAAATTAGAATTTTGACGAGTTCATAAAGTTTAAATACCTCATAAAAGTGTCATCAGCTTAAAACGTTACACAATCCAAAAAATGATATTATTCATTTTTTTTTTAATGTCCTAGATTTTTTTTTCACACATTCTGAAAATTTTAAGATACTTCGGTATTTTTTTTTTTTTTTTTTTCAAAAAATTTTTGTAATATGTCTGTGCTGAGCTATATAACTTTTATAACATTTTTTATTAATTTTACAACTTTTTTGTAATCAATTAATTTGTTAATATATTGAATAGTTTTGATAAAACCGGTCAAAATAATAGTTTCAAATAATAATAATTTTAGTTTAAAAAGTCTAAAATTTCGTCTTTTTCGTGTAAACTAAGTTATTCACCTCAAACCCCTAAAAAAAAACAATTATTTTTTTTCTTATTTACACTGACATAAATAAACTTAAAAATCCCAGCCACATTTTCCAGATTAGAATCATCCCAAAAATATGGTTAAGCTGATTATAGTGTTTGTGGTGGTTTAGGTGCGATAAAATTTATCGGGAGATGGAACAAAGATCATATGGTATTTTTCTATTATAAATGTGCAGATGTTTGCTTCCACATTTCAACATTTTAAAAATTTTAAAACAGTTGAGTTTCAGACGGTCGATTCCAGGTGCACCGTATGTATAGTTAGGAAGTGGAAAAGGACCTGGAACGGGCTTTTCTCGATCTAAAGTAATTGAATGACCCAAGGTTTTTATCCCTATTACTATGAAGTAGATGGCACATTTTATCCATACCCCGGGATACTAAATTTAAAACTTTCACTCATTTTGAGCTTGATGTAATACAAGAGGCAGATCTTTTGTAAATTTTATGCCAGAGATCATTTCTGAATGACTTATTAGTTTTGATTCTTGTAAAATTACTGACTACCTTAGATGTTATTGAAATTTTAATGCTGGAAAATTTTCTTTTTTGAATGCATTTATTTTCGATATTCAGAATTTTACTTTAATATTTTTTGACCAAAGGATCCAAAGTATGATTTAACTGAAAAACTTTTCTTATTGAGATTTAAATTCTCTATAAGAAATGCTTTTTTTGTAACTTCAATACTTTTTTAAAATCTTGGTTTAAAATTAAAAAAAAATTTTTTCGCCTAAAAAGAAAATGTTGATAAACTGAATCTGTAAAAACTCAGATAAATAATTTTAAGCCAAAACAATCATCAGTAATCTGCAATCCAAAAATATCACTAGATAAAAAAGATCAACACTCTGCATCTTTAACTTTAATCTTTAAATCTTGAAATAACAAAATATTTGTAACTACTTAAACACTAGATAAGTTTAAGGGTATTTGCTGTAGAAATTTTTTCCCTTTTTCAAAACAATCGATTTCTCTCGAGAAACCCTGTTCCATTCGAAAAACTCGAAGTGACGCGAATCGCAATTAGTCACGGACACCCACGAAAAAGATCCCTTCTTCTTACCCCTCTTTTTAAGTGTAATATTTTCAATGTAACTGTAATCTAAAGCGTTGTTTAGCCACACCCAACATGGAAAGGTGGATTTGAAAATGTTTTTTATCTACCAATAAGATCTACTTGTAATGTAAGCTTGTTAATTATTAGTATAAATGAAATACTTCGTATAATAAAATATTTTTAAGCAGTTAAAAACGTTTTTTTTTTTTTTTTTTTTTTTTCTATTTTATGATGTATAAGCACCAATTTTTTATTCTTTAAAAACATGCCTAAAATTACATTTTTTTTAACATTTTTAGGACTGTTTAATTTTTTCAAAATTATACTAATTATTCTTTTGGTTATAAAATTTATGTTTTTTAATATTACTTCTTTGAATTTGATTATATATTCCAACTGATATAAAGTTAATCAGCCGAACTTACAAATTATTGGCACCTAAAATAACCAAGTCATTAATTTGTCAAACTAAGTGAAAGTCGGGTATTAAAAATAAATCTTTATTTATTGCTTGGTCTCCAGGTTTGAATATTCTTAAAATAAACCATTTTAATAACAATGTAAATAACTAAAAGTGACCGCGCTGTCTAAACATACATGTCAATTTGACATGACTTGAATTTTACGTATCAATTATTGACCCTCATAATTTGAAATTAATAACTAATAAATTAATTGTAATTATTTAATATTATTAATTTTTCAAGAAATAAAAATAGAATTTTAATAGATGAAAAAAATAATAAAAAATGTATAAAAGATATTTCTCTCACAAATTGTTTTAACTTGAGTAAAATTTAATTTTTTTATTAATGCATTATTTAATATTTTTTAAAGTTATTAATTTTTTTAATTATTTAAATTGCAGAGATAGTATGAAAAAGTATAATGTTTATTAATATTGTAATTAAATAAATTAAAAAGTAAAGTTTTGCATCAATAACTGGTGCTCCTACCGTAGAACAAAATTCATTGTCAATTGTATCATGATACCTCTGCAATCAATAAATTCTCGAAAAATTTATCTAAAAATTAACTTTTATTACAAAAGTCTCCGTCATTCTATTTAAATACTGTAAAATTAAATCAATAGCATACAAAAGCTATTGTATTGACCCGTAAATTGATACATGCATACATATACATATATACATAAGTAATATATAATATTAAGTATATATAAGTACAAGAATGAGGGACAATAGTACTTAAGTTTTGTTTCCTTAATATTGATATCGATCCAAATAACATTTTCACTGCCTATTTAGCCATGAGTCCATTTTACTTTTATTCATTTTATATAATATACTAGTTATATATTTATAGATCAAAGTATAAATAAATATCGTAAATCGTGACAATAACTCACGGTAATTGAACTGGAAAAAAAAAAAATAATTTTATAGTAATAGTAATACTAAATTTACCCCCAGTTGTGATAAATTTGAGTTTAGATTACGAATCGGACGTGTAGTATAGTTTAATATACATACATGTTTGTATATATGTGCAAATAGTGTATATCCAGTATACAATAAGAGTATAGAGTTTGAGGAGAAACAGCTGGAGATGGAGAAAAATAAAATACAGCAAATGTAGTGTATATACTAATGTTATGTGTTAAGTTTTGTTTAGTACGACTAAGAGCGATAGTACATAGCATATATAAGCTATATACAGTATTTGTCTGTATACGTGAGAGGGAATGAGATGAGAAGGGGGGAATCGAGTACATGAGTTATATTAGGCATGTGTCATCGTCTCCCATGTGTTGTATATTCGATCCTACTCTACGATAGTCTAGAGTTATAAGTCTAGAGCACTTTTATAATCTAATATAATCTTAATGTAAGATAAATATGTGTTTTAACTAGAACTAGCGGATATTTTCTTTAAAATGTTGAATTTTTTAATATTTACAGCGTATCTGAATTTTAAGAAAAATTACAATTCAAACTGTTGAAGTCAGAGGAACTCTTGTAGTGAATTTGGCAAATTTTTGATTGTGTTCTGCTGAAAAAAAATTTATTTTTTATTTGGAGTCGAAAATTTTTAGACAAAATTACGTTTGATACTCAGATTAAGTGAATCATTAGAATAACTATAGAAGAACTCGTTTTGAATTTCGCGCTTTTGGTGGAACGATTACGGAGCATGCGCGATAGATGTTACTATCACGTTTGTTGAATCCAGATTGCATAGTGTACTAAAAAAACAAAAGACTTGATTCAAGACAAATATTTTCTTTAAAATTTCACTTTTGTATCAAAATGTTCAATAAATTATAACGTCTAAGCAGAATATTTTCTAGACAAATAAGCACTTCAATGTTTTCAAACAAAATAAACATAATTTATTCAAGAATTATTTTTTTTTAATTTAAACGGTAAAGTTGGTTCAAAATCAATTTTTTTTGGCAGTATAGCAGACAGTATTCTAAACAAAAAATATAAAGTTATTGGAAGAAAATTGAATTAATATTAATTTCGCAAAATTATTCTTGGATGAAGAATTTTTTGTTTTTTACAATTCTTTTGAAATAACTCCTAAAATTTTCTACTTGCACTATTTCTTATTACTGTATGAAATCTGTAGCTTAGAAAAATTTGAGGCCAAAAGTCTCAAGCTCAAAAATGATCATTTTAATCATTTTAAGTCTATTTCTACCATGATACATTTTAAAAATCTCTAAAACAATTAAAAATTTTTTTTCTTTTTATTTTTCCGATAATTAATTACACAATAATAAAACATATTATTCATCAAAAACTGAATTAACCTTATCGCTTATTGAGGCGCTTATTTTTCTAATTATTTTTACTATTTTTCCAAGATATTATTTCAACCATCTGGTAGTTGTAAAAATAAATAAAAACCAATTTTCCTCTTTATCTACAAATAATTCCATACAACAATCGAAAGTTGATACAGCATTGTATAGCCTATCCCCGTTACAGCTCGTTACCCAATTAAACTTGATAATTATCCCAGTCAGACAAACTGCTGTATGCATGCTACACATAATAATAATGATAATAATAGTAAGAATCATAAGACTAATAATGATAATGATAATAACAACATGTATATTTAACACGAACGACTGAACTTCGGATGATTCAACCGGACGCAATACACACTTTCATTGACGTGACTACCGTTAACAATTATCTCTGTAGTACACAAAAACTACTATATCCTTTAAATTCTTTTAAATTCTGAAAATATAAAAACAAAAATGATTCATCAATTGATTTTTTTTTAACCGATTCAAGTTGAGCGGTTATGGGTCTGAATCTTTAATCTTTGTCTGGGAGACTTTGTTGCAAAAAAGAAAGGAAACGAGCGCGCATTCCATTCTTCAGCATGATTTTTTTAATCGATTTTTCGCAGACGAAATTGTTAGACAGGAGATTTTAAAATTTGTAAAAATTGTGGCGTTTACTTTCATTTAATGTAATGTGCGTTATGATGCAGACGCTAATAAAAATTGAAATAATGAATTTGATCTACATACGAAATCCAGGACAAATTTGTTAGGTTCTGTGAAAAAAAAGGAAATGTGATATGTAAATAGCTGATGAAATTATTTATTATTTAAGTACTAACAATGTTATTGTTTATTACGAAAAAAGTGAATATAAGTTGACAAAAAAAGCTACACGGAGAGAATTTTATGGTAAATACTACCATCTGAGTATTGTAAAAAGCTCTAAAATACTTCGATAGTGACGAATACTACCTTTTATTATTATAAATACGATCCACAGATTCGGTAGAATCTGGCGCCAAGGTCCGTATAAATTATTACAGTTACCACCAATATGGTAATTTTTACCATCTTTTATATTACTATAAGATTGTATTTTCAACTATCTATAAGATAATTTGATTAAATATCTTGATAATAATTTTTAAAATCAAATTAATAATTTCTACAATCTTTGATGATAATTATTACCATCAGAATTTATATTTTATCAAATTGATATTTATATTAAATAAAAGTAATTTCTAATATTATTTAGAGTGAAAAAAAATTAATTTTAATTTTCAGTTTATGTCTACCACCACATTATTATTATTATTACTAGCAACCTTGCAGTCACTATGTGACTGTTGTGACTTGTGAACTATAAATAAATAAAATTTTGCCTCATGAAATAATGAGTTTTCTTAAATTGCACTGTACTTCTTTAACTATTGACGTTTTTAAAGATATAAGCTCATCCCGATGTTACACCCATCAAGAGCTTTCATTTGATTACGCACATACATTTTTGATATATTTTTCATATTTACACGGGAAAAAATTTCTGGGAAAATTTACGATACAACTATTGTAAAGCTGGACTATACCTTTATTACTATTAATTATCAAATATTTTAGAAGAAAAAATACTATTTATTAATGAAAAAATACGATATTACTATTGTAAAAAGTAAGAGATGAAAATTTCCAGTGCTGCCTCTTTATCTTTCCAATAGAACTATAGCAAATTTTACAATAGTTGAATTGGAATGTCTCTCAATTAGTGTGAGTGATGGCCGTGCACAGCGCTAGACTCTGAGTTTTTATATAAATGTTAAAGGACATGAGTCTTAGTTTACCGCGGATAGCCTAAAGGGAGAGTCTCTGGCTACCAACACAGAGTTCTGGGTTCGATTCCCAGATAGCACGAAAATATTTTATTTGATTCTTTTTTCAATTACTGTACAGGTACCAATTCGTGCAACCTTCTATCTCTCTCCCTCCCTAATATTTCTTTTAAAAAAACCAACTGTGAATTTTTACAATAGTTGAATTGTAAAGTTCACAAAAACATATTGTATAATTTGCTCTATAGTATACGACTTTTTAAAACTCTTGCTAGTCTTATTTGTTGGATAAAATTTACAATAGTAGATCGTAAAAATTACTAAATGAGAAGTATAGTCCACCCTTACTATTTTATTTAGTAAAAATTACAATAGTAAAATAGTAATAACTCCTTCAATTTTCTTCCCGTGTACATATATATAATATATATAAATATATAAAATATATGAAAAATTGATGTGGGTACTCAAATGAAAGGTCTCGATGAGTGTAACATCGGAATGAGCTTATATCTTAAAAAATGTCAATAGTTCACAAGATACAAGGTCATTTCTTAATTATTGATATTTTTTAAGATGTAAGCTCATCCCGATATTACACTCATCAAGAGCTTTCATTTGAGTACCCACATGCCCTGGCATATAAATACCCTGGCCACAAAATTTTGCTTATTCTCATAATAATATAGATTATTATTATTCTACACTCCGCGACAAAAGTATAACCCACCCCCCTAATTTTTTCATATCTGATAAAGAATTATAGTTATATTAATATATCATATTACTAATACACAAAATTTGGGTGTTAGTAAGTTTATTATACTATCAATACATTATTTATTAAATGCATAATTAACCAAATACAAATGCTATTGGGTTTTGCAGTGCGACAAAAATATAACTCAGGTAATGAAATTTAAATAAAAATTCGAGAAAAATATAACAAACAATAATCATTCATGTAATCTAATATTTAGTAGATCCACCACTTTTACTTATCACCTCAATCATTCGGTCCGTTAAACTGTCATATAGCTTTTTAATTACGTATTGATTTATATTTTGCCACTCGTCAACTATGACCTTTTTTAACTCTTCAACAGAAGTAAATTGTCTTGATCCACGATAGACAGCTCGTGATAAATTTCCCCAACAATTTTCAATTATGTTCAAGTCAGGAGAATATGCTGGCCATTCAAGAACTTGAATATTTTTTTCACTAAACTAGTCTCTAACTACCTTTGCTCGATGGATACTGGCATTATCTTGTTGAAAAATAAAATTAGGACCAGCAATTCGCATTGTGTGAGAGTTAATTTGCTCGTTTATTACTTCTATATATCGTTTACTAGTTATTAATTTTTCCAGAACAGAACTTAATATCCATTTTACCTGAGTATCCAATGCCAGACCATACCATTACACTACCACCTCCGGCTTGCCGACGGCTCAATATAAAATTATCTTTTCTTAAATCGTGAAAATAGTAATTAAAACCATCAGGTCCATCCAAATTAAACTTCTTTTCATCAGAAAAAATAACTTTTCGCCACTTTTTTTTCCATTGAACGTGATCTTTTGCAAATTGTAATCTAACTAGTTTATGTTTAGCAGACAACGGTGGTTTTTTTGGTAATTTCTTACGTTTTAAATGCTCACACTCACGTATAATGCGTTGAACGTTTCTTAAATTCACAGATTCGGTAGAATCTGGCGCCAAGTTCCGTTCAAATCCGTTGTCAACGGAGCGCCAGACTACCGACTGTGTTTACTGTAAGCAAAACGGTATTTTGAGGTTGCAAAATTTTATTTAATTCTACGGTACTTTTTTTCCTAAATTGTATATTATAACAGTAATTCATACTTTATTTTACTGTTATTAATTAATTATATTCACTTATAACAATTAATCTACTTGAAATTACTAAATTTAATCAGCACAAATTATAGCAACGCAAAAATTTCGATCCTGACTTTTTTTCGATGGGCAAAGTGATCTGCCACAGACTAAATAATTCGAGAATGCATAGTAATCCTTCATTAGATGGGAAACTACAGTTAAAAAAAAGATATTTCACAGCTTGCATCTACACCCGCCAGGGTGCGCTGGAATTATTTTTACATAAACTATAGCTTCAAGGGAATAGTTTGCTATAAAAAAAATGCACCCAACGCGAGATTTAAGTTGGTATCAATTGTAAATTTTTATTATAATTAAAAAAAATACTAAAATCCGAACAAAAAAAGTTTCACTGTAAAAAAATCGCGCCAAGTCCACCAAAAAAAATTTTGTTGTAAATTTAAAAATAAAAAAAAAAATTTTGGAACGTATTTAGTGTGCGCGGTTGCAAAATATTTTACTTTTAACGAAATTCGTGAATTCTATTTACTAGGACTTTATAAAAATTGAAATTCGACCTGTCCGTTTTTTCTTACCATAGTTGTCGGGATCTTTTAAAAAATTTCCCACAACACGATGACTTCTGTTGATGATTTTTGCGATTTTGGCCTTAGAATAATTTTCAGAATGCAATTTTTTAATTATATTAATTTCAGTTTCGTTTAAGTGTTTTCCCCGTGGCATTTTAAATAAAAAATAGACAAATATTAACTTAAACAATTTATTTATGCGTAAGAACTTACGAGTTACACGAAACAAGTATAAACATGAATTGACATGTCCAGTGCACCGAGCTGCTTGAGCCAATGAGACGAATGGGTTATACTTTTGTCGCGCTATCAAACCAATAACTTCGCCGCTGCGTAACAAAGCAGCATCGAAATGTAACTATATATATACCATAGTACTAGAACCAAGAAAGCAATGCTGGCGCGTTAGGAATTTATTTACTTGTATTTAGTTTTACAGTAAATATAAAAAAATTCGAGGGGTGGGTTATACTATTGTCGCGGAGTATTATTGATAATGTTGTTGATATTAATTCAGTGCTTACTTTTACTGAATAGCTTATAATACAATTGGTAACTTTAACTACTTGTGATGGTAAATGTAACCATCTCGATAGTAAATGGTACGATCGCTCTATTTTAGGAATTATTATTTATTATTGTATTGATTATAATTTAAATTGTTATATTTATTATTTTAACGTTTATAAAATTAATTACTATCTAAGATAGTAAAATCTACAAAACAAGTATTGTTAGGGTTAACATAAAATTCTCTCCGTGTATAACTTTTTGTTGAATTTTACTTGGTATATATCGATACCCACGTTCTAATATGTATTTTTAACATTCACTAATTGGGATTCGACGGCAAAAATATTAATTTAAAATTTTGATTAAAGTTTAAATATGAGCTGCATAATATTGTTATTATTTCATTTTTCAAAAAAACTCCAATCAAGTTTCGTTGGAAACTACGTATTCAATCGTGAATATCGATACATGTTGTTACTATTTTTCACGTTTACGAAAGCTTATTACTAATGGTTGAGAGAAGTTGAAAACAAACGTAAAGTAATTTTTTCAGAAAAATTTTTCTACTAATAGTTAAACTTATAATGAGATTAGAATTTTAAGAATGTTTAATAGTAACATGTTATAAAAATTAATCTATGATTATAAGACTCTTGATTATCATTGTAACATTTATCAAAGATTTATTTTTGGACTTGAACCAAACACTGTAATGCTATGTTTTACGTGAAAAATTTGCGGCCTAAACCGTATCCAGACATTTATATTTTCATCAGAGCAAATAAACTTCTCTCTCATTCGTTCTAAAAAAAAGACGACTTAAAGCAATCAACAAACGTCTTATCTAATTTTCATGTATCTTAGAGTAGTTTATGAAATTTTTTGTTATCAACAAGGCTAGATTTAACTTACAATAAAAGAGTCATTACAATGCTTCAGTCATCGATTAATTTATTAAATAATAGTTGATGTGCCTATTTTTAATTGTGAGTCACAATTCATAATTATTGTTTTACTTTATTACTATTTGAGCACTCAATTCTATAAGCATGTGTCAGGTGCTCAAAAGAATATGTTTTGAATGCAAATTACTGAAAGTTGTCAAAATAAGTGAATAATGTGAAATTTTTTATTTTATTCAAGATTATTGAAAAATGTATCTATTGTCTCTCAATTCAAGAGGATATTATTTTTGATCGATATCGAAAATTCTTCATCCAAGAACAAATTTCTTTATTAAAAATACCAGAAATGTATTTATGCATGAAACAACGAAATTTTTATAAATTTTTGGTTGGAGTATACGTGCACTGATAGAAAATTTATGTTGACCCAAGAGATATTTTCTTGATCTAAGAATTTATTTTGGAAGACAAATGATTATTTTGCTCTAAGAATTTCTTGTCTTGATTTAGATTTTCTTGGCTTAAGAGCTATATTATCTTCAATCGATACATTTAAGTTTTTCAATCAAAATAACATTATCGTTTAAAAAACTTAAATTAATTCATCAAAGTATAATTCAAAAACTAAATAGTCTTTAATTGTTATACCAAAAAAAAAATTATTTCTTAGAAATAAGTAAATTAATTAATAGCTAAAAAAAAAAAGCCATTCTTAACACAAGTCGGTAACATCTTGAATCAATGTTATCGCCTATCTTGAACCAAGAGACAAAAATTCTTAAAAGAAATATATCTACATCTAGTTTCAAGAGTTCAAGTTTTGAAGAAAAAAAGTTTCTTGAATCAAGATTGTTTTTTTTTATCAGTGTGTATCTTGTTTGAAAGCAGTAAAGTTTTTCTTTTGAATAAAATTGCTCTGGAAAATTTTTTCGCTCATCCTCGAATTTTAATTTATTTTTTCGTAAGTTAATTTCTTAAATTAATGAAACTGAATATCTTGAACCAAGAATAAATTTTTCAAAAAAAAATTCTTCTATTGAATACAGTATTTTTCTTTTTCAGTGTAATTTACAAAAAAAGTCTCGATTATCATGCCTCGAATTCAAACCGCGTATTTGAATTGAATTTAACAATTTTTGGACTGAAACGCTACGCATGTACATTATCATTCAACAATTTCGATTACCATTAAAATACAAAATAACATACATCAAACGGTTCCTTGGCTATGACATCCGGTTTTTACCTTTCACTAAAAGATTTCGAGCGTAAAAAATGGCTCTGGCTAATAAATATATTTTTTATCAATTCAAAGTTAGATACCGTGCATTTTTTCCTAATATCCTCTAATACTTAAAAACTTGTTGACTTGTTTTTTGTTAAATTGAATTCTCCGCATTCTGAAGCGTGAAGCGACACATAAATGTGATATTTTCATCCGGTTTAAATGGCTCTTTTTCATTCATTCGTTCTATTGCCACACATGGCAATTCAGGATCTGCATGGGAACTTAAAAAAAGATCCGCATTAGCACACGTGCTCTCGACAATAAATTAATCAATTTAAAAAATTAACAAAAATAGATTTCCTCTGTAGACGTAAATACAATATTTTTTTCTGTATTTATTCTATGTTGATAAACGTTCGCTTCATCTTTATCAACAGTAAAGACAATAATTTTCTTTTTATTGCAGGACCTTCCGTAGAATTTAGTGCTCACAAATTAGTCAAGCCGCGGTTATTTCATGGCCGTAGTAAACGTGAAATTTTTCACACAAGAGAAAACGTAAGTATTTCTAATTATAGTCTACAACTGACTATAAAACACATGAAAACAAATTTTTTTTTTATCTTTAAAAATAAAATTGAACAGTCGAAAACTTTAGTAATTTATTTTTACTTTTAGTGTTTAAAAATAAATATTCATTTTTTGTTAGAAACAAATGTCTAATTTTTTTTTTTAATTCGCTCAGTAATATACTCATTGCTTTTTTAATTTTATAAAAGTATATTTTTATTCATTCAATATAGATTATAAATTCTGGGGATAATTTATAACGTGAAATGAAACGAATACATAAATTTTCATTAAAATGACATATTATCCAAATATTTTGAGCTTTTTGATCTCACAAATACACGCGAAAAAAATTGTAGGAAAAATTACAATTATCACATGGCAATGTCTTCACTTTCATAATTTTACACTTTAAAATTTACGACGTTACATCGTAAAAAGCCATACAAAACTAGTCAACATATGAATTTATATAGTGTTTAATATCATGCAAAATATCAACAAAATATGATGTTTATATTTTTTGAATTTCTATATTGAAATAGTTTCTTATCAGCAATGATATTTTTCAGTACTAGAGTATGGATTTTTTTTTTCAATTAAAAAAAAAAATATGAATTAGAATTTTGGCCTATTTTCGGACGAAGACTAGTGTTTTTCTAATTTAAGTCTAAAGATGGATCTTTCATCTTCCCTTTTGATCGAGAGCTATATTCTCTCTTCACAGTAGTTCGATGGGTATCCATCAAACTTAAATACTAGTAAAGCTGGAAGCTTGTAGTATCTGTTCGAGTTATGAGGATGTTAATTAAGTGAAAGATAGTGAAAGAAAATTGAATGAGAGCAAAGACATACTTTGAAAAAATAAATGGGGTTGGTTACCAAGCCAGGAATCGAACCTGGATCTCCCTGATAACATGTCAGGAGCTCTACCAGTTAAGCTACCGGGTCCTCTCTACCATCACCTTCTCTCAGTCTATACTTATACTCTCAGTACTTACTTTCCCTTCCATTCTACTCAAACTACGTACTACGATGGTAATGTAGTAACTTATTATTCAGGCATGGATATTAATTAATGATATATTTTTTGGACCGACATGTCAGGTAGAGCTCCTGACATGTTATCAGGGAGATCCAGGTTCGATTCCTGGCTTGGTAACCAACCCCATTTATTTTTTCAAAGTCTGTCTTTGCTCTCATTCAATTTTCTTTCACTATCTTTCACTTAAGGAAATCCTTTCGCTCCAGTTGAGTCAAAACAATTGTAGTAGTCAATATACGATAAATTAAAATAAAAAACCCATAAAAATTCCTAAAATTAAATAATAAATAGTATATGAGGCATTAATCGTTGAAATTTTAAAAATAAAAAAAAAAAAAATAGTTAAATACAAAAATTAATTTGACTCTTTCAAATCAGCTGCTAGTAACCTGTCCGTGATTTGGCAACGCTGTACTTCGGTTGTTTACATTTTCATTTGCACAATATAACCTTAAACACGTTTAAGTTTTTGCAGTCAGTGTAAATAAATAAATTAGTTTGAATTTATTAAATGGTCTGAAGCTCGCGCGCTACGCAACGTTGCCAAATGTTTTGACTCCATTTTAACGTAGGTTACTTGAGAATTTTTTGTGATTTTTAAATATTAATTTCTCAATAAATATCTCGGTAACTGATATATTTTATTACAAAAAAAGAAACCTGAATATTTCGAAAATCTAATTTTTAGTTTTTTTTTACTTCATCTAATCCATGACTGATAGTATAATTCGAGAAATACTGCAAACGTCTGACTTTCTCGTAAGCCTCTGAACAAATACTAACATTTAAAAATTTTATTTTTTCAAAAATTTGTCCGGTAAAGTATAATTTAAACCTCACTATTAGATAAATAAGGACTTCAACTATTAGAAAAAAATTTAATTTACTCATAATCTAATATTTTTTATTTTACATTGGCGGCGAAAGGACCTCCTTAATTAACATCCTCATAACTCGAACAGATACTACAAGCTTCCAGCTTTACTAGTATTTAAGTTTGATGGATACCCATCGAACTACTGTGAAGAGAGAATATAGCTCTCGATCAAAAAGGAAGATGAAAGATCCATCTTTAGACTTAAATTAGAAAAACACTAGTCTTCGTCCGAAAATAGGCCAAAATTCTAATTCATATATACTATCATGTCGGTCCAAAAAATATATCATTAAAAAAAAAAATTGAGAAATGAAAATAAAAATTAACATTTATTTGTATTGTACTAAATTTTCATTTTTTTATAAGAAAAAAATAGATAAGATGGTTAATTGACAAGAATAATTCATTTTGCTGAAAATTTTACGAACTGAATATAAATGAAAATATATCCAAAGATATTCCTATGATGAGAATTTCATATTTGTGTCAAACATGAGATTTATTATGATATTCCTAATAATAATAAACATCATTTTATCATATTATTTTCATACTGATTGCAGTAACTGAAATTTCTTAGATTTTTTTCAAATTTTTTGTCATAAAAAAGTATATATCGTCTCCTGATAAAATCTTATTTGTAAATAAAATACACGTTATTTAACAGAGTTAAAAAAACAAAAGATAGCATCAGGTCATAAGACATGCAACAGTAGCAACAAGAGTCAGGTCTAATAGCGATCCAAGCAAAAATAATATACCTTTAGTAGATATTAAGTGTTTTTTTAAAGTGACAATAAATTTTGATCTAATTGTTTTTTCGTACAAATGGAAGATTCTCTAAAATGCATGGAGTTCGACAATTTGCTAATTAGAACGTCGATATATATAATCATAATCAGTGATACTTATATTTGTTCTATATACACAGCTTTTATTGAGGTTTTCCGGAGGAATTTTTTTATGTGGTTTTTCGCAATAGAACTATTACTCAATTATCGACCGCGACTTTATTATTATTATTATTATTATTATTATTATTATTATTATTATTATTTTAATTATTATTAGTTATTAATTAATGGTTGCTAACTTTAGTATTTAATGAATTTATTGTTTATATGATAATAACAATCATAATTACAATTTGGTTTGGCCTAGAAAATGTATTATTATTATCTGAGAATAAAGGAGTCTTTGATATTAATTACCAACAAGTTGAAAACATTTAAAGAAAGTATCAAGATTTTTATAATACAAAAGAAACATTGAAATTTCGTTGTAAATCTTGAATTAATTAAAACTTTTTTCTCTTATTAAATTAAGATCAACTTACTTTCCGAGTTAAATTTTACTTCGGGATAAAAGGTATTAAAAAAAAAAGTTTTATACTTAATGATCAAACAAAATCAAGTGAAATTATCAACTTTTTATTTTTTTTTTATTCCTAGAGATGTTCTCAAGAGCATCAATTTTTTTCCATAAAAAAAAAGCAATTACAAGTAATTTAAATTGAAAAAATAACTGTAGGACGTGAAAGAAGATAATAATTGTATTAAAACTTTAATTTGCTAAAAGTGTTTTTTAATGTATATAATTAAATGATTTCAGGAGCATAAACACGCAGATATTATAACAGTTGGTTTTGAAATTGACGGTGTCAAGCGTATTCTAGACTTAAGACTCAACACAGACCTCATTCCGGTAGGATTCAAACAAAGAACACAACACAAAGGTGGATACAAAACAGAAGTGCCTGACAAACATGTAAATATACTTTAATTTCTTATTTTTTTGTAAATAACCCGTAAAAATTGTGTAAATTTCTACAGTTGCCGTAACCATGACCTCTAATTTGATTTTCAAAGTTTATTGACCACACATTTTTATTAATTTCAAAGTATTTACTTGAATTAGGTTCAGTAAGGTCTAATTTGGCTGCGTTTTTTTTCAATTGATTTTCAGTAGAATATTTTTATTAAAAAATTTGTTAAATTGAAATGTAAATTCTTTAAATGCTCATTCATAAGAATAATAATTAGTTGAAATAATAAAAAAAAAAAAAGAAGTTGCTTAAAAAATATTAAAAATTTAAAGTTCAATATCTTTATTTAAAATAATAATAACCATGATAATAAATCAATTTCTCGGCAGTAATCTGCACATAAAAAATTCTTCTAAGTTTCGTTAAACTTTCAACTATTTATATTCAAGACTTAAAGTTCATTTCAAATTTTTCTTCAGAGAAGTATTCATTTTTGTGCGAATCAAGCGCCCTGGAGCGTTCTGACCAGTGATTTAAAGAAAAAAAAAAACAACTCATGCGCCGATCAGCTGGCCACACAACAAACTATAGTATTAGTTGTATACAATCGTGTATTTAAAAGAAAAATTGATATTTAATAAATTTGTCTAACTGACAGCCGAAATGATCAAATTATAACTAAACAAAACAGTATTATGTTAAGATTTGCGATTCAATTATTCTCTGTTGGGATTATGGATATAAGTAACGGTGCGTATACTACAAAAAGGATCGAAAACTTTTACTTTAAAAATAAAACAAACTTAAAATATAAAAAATATAATATCTTAAAAGAGAAGGATTTTTGTAGACGAAAGACCTGAGATTAAAAACAAAATTGAGCTCAAAAAAACTTTATTATAAATTATTTATAAAAAATTTTTCATGTAAAAATTTCCATTGATCGATTTAAGGTAATTATTTACAAGTGAGGTCAACCCCATTTTGGGTCATAAATAGGTGAAAAATTAATATTTTCAAATTTTTTTTATTCTGCTTGTTTTTATGGTGCATTTATGATAAAAAATGTCGTGTAAGGCTAGAATAAAGATTTCGATAGCTTTTTTACCTTTAAAAGTTAAAAAAAATTTTGGCTCATGTTTTTGGATAAAATTTCTATTTTATCTTTTTTTGATGTTTTTGATATATTTTTTTTTTGAAAAGTACATAAAACTGAACAATTTAAAAAAAAATTGATCAATTTGATAAAAAAAAAAAAAATAACATGGGCTAGTATGGGTTGGACTCGACTTGTGAATAATTACCCGATTTAAAAGTATTATAGATCGATTTAGTAATTATTTCTCTTTTTTGCAATGTTACTTTTATTTCATTTATTTATAAATTATGACTGTTAAGTATAATTTCATGCAACAAATTCTGAAACTTGATTTTAATTTTGCTACCAACTGTGCAAAAATTAGAAACTCAATAATGAAATAATAATCATTTATTGCAATAAATATGAAATTTATTTATTTATAAATTATTACAAGTAACATAAATACCTAATGTATGTGCATAATAAAATTGAGCAATTAAGTGTAGGATTGAATAATAAATTAAGAGAGAGCTAATACTAAATAAGATGAAATAATCATATGGACCGAAGGATGAGTGCACAACTTTAATTTAATTTAATTATAAATGAGAAAGAAAGACGCAGACATGCAAGTATAATTAATTTAGCAAATTCAATTACATGTTATGGAGAAATCTACTATTATTACGGTCTATAATTAGAATTAAGTAGGATTAATATAAATATTTATCGATTATTATTTATAGATTTCATAATTCTGTTCATTCCGAAATCTAGAGCACTTAGAAACTGGGGCCTTTTGTTAAATAAACATACTGGTAATAAAAAATAATAAAGTTATGAATGTAATCACTGCCTCTGGTCTATAAACTATGATAATTATAGCTGTAACTATGGTCATTACTCACTATCATTATTATATTGAAGATTATTAGTGTTAGCAGTACCTATTAACACGAGATTTTGGGGTGCGTCAGAACATAAAAATGAATAATTGGTTTTAAATCATAAGAACTCTCACAATTTCAACAACTAAAAATAATGAAACAACCATAATGTTTCGTTTAAATTACCGAAGCCTCTATAGAATTTTATTGATTTTTTTATGATTGTTTATATAAATACAATTATAAGACTTAGATGAAAGCGGTAATGTATTAAATTACGCAGAAGACTTAACATAACCATGGTGCTGCAGCACTAAAATTTTCAATGCAATTTCTCTCTTTAAATTCATTCAATTTATACTATTATTTTTTTAATAGCTTAGTTTTCGAAATTTGTACAATCCTATGAAAAATCATCTTATAAACCTTTTTAGTTTATTAAAAATTAACATTTTTATCTCAAAACTGATGGCAACATCAGCTGATCATATTATTACGTGGCCATTGCTGTGTCTGCTACTGTGCCACTGCCACTAACAGGCAGTATTTAAAAAGGCGGGAAATTTTTAAATATTTAGAAAATTTTTCATGCAACTTATTAACGATTTTTAACATGTTTATTACTACACTAATGTACATTTTTAACTGTGTTAAAAATTCTGAAATGTGTTAAAATATATTAATAGAATTTTCGTTTTAAAATATCAAATATTAACAAATCGATCGATAGTGATAATCGGAATTACACCCACTTTCATCAAATTTACGCATTAATAAATAATGCCTAGGTTTAAAAGAACCAAAACTAATTTATTATTGTTTTTTCCAGGAAATTTGTCATTACCAGGGAAGCGTGCGTGGTATACCTGATTCGTGGGTAGCAATTTCGACATGTTATGGATTGAAAGGTGTAATTTTCGACGGAGAAAACATGCACCACATTCATCCTGAATATGAAACTATAGAATCTAATCATTATTTATATAAACACAGTGACTTATTAAACAATTACACTTGTGGTAAGTTATCAATTTTTATCAACAATATCCTTTTTTGCTTTATTGCGCACCTCAGTGGCCAGAGCGTTGACTTTCTTTATCTTGAATTTTTTAATCTTACAAATGAGGTCAGATAGAGTTTTCCGTCTTACGTAACCTTGAGAAAAAATTCATTAGTTAATTTTGCAGAATAAATTTTACAAAACTAAAGAGATGATTTTTTCAATATTTCTTGAAATTCTTTGACATTAAAAAAATATATAGTTCTATTATCTTTAAAAAAAGGTAAAAATACCAGTTGTTGACTGTCGAATTTATTTTAATTAACTACGATATAATTATATGTTTTTCTATATAATTTATTATAATTTAAAGGGTCGCATGGGCTTATTTCGGTGAAAAAAGTTATTTATAATTTTAACATTTTTTATTTATTTATAAATATTGAAATTTTTAATTCAAACTTTTTGTTAAGTTGAAAATATATATCTAATAAACATTTTCTTAAATTTTTGTAGAAAAATATTTAAAACTCAGCCATTGCGACGTCTCTTCCGGAGACTCCTCAAAAAAAAAAAGGTGCTTTCGCGTTGACACCATAACTCATGATAGGAGCATGTAAAATCAAAGAATCAAATTGGATTTTTAATTGAGTACCTAAAACTAGAATCCGGACGTTCGAAAAAAAAAATTGAAATTTAGATTTTTAGTAGAGTTTAAAAAAAAAATTCAAATTTGCACCACATTTTGATCTTTTAAAATTATTTGCAATTTGCACAAAAAAAAAAATCCTTCGTCCAAATTCTTTTCAATAGTATCAGTTCTTTTCATCAAGATCGTTTCAGTAGTTTTCGAGAAATCTTGACAACTGACTTTGAAAATCGCGTGTAAAGTTTTGAGCGTTCAGCCAAACTGGCCTTGAGAGCCAAATTACTCCAATCGACTTCAAAATTTAGGACATTATTTTTGACATGTTGTACAATTTTATAAGATAAAAAAAACCGATTCCTTGAAGCTTTTAATCCATGCAATCCCTTAAAGCATTGAAAAAATTTTATAGTTGTAAAAAGTATCAAATATTCATTAAAAAAAAAAAAAATTGGTTGTCTGTAAAGTCGGTTTACGGACGATAGTTTTACGTGATAACGTCATAAAGAAACATTGATGAAAAATTGCATACTTTTATGGATCGAATTGAATTATTATCACTGAATTATCATTATTTTGTATTTAAGAATTTCAAAATGTTGAATATTTAAAAATTATTTTAACAAAAAAAAGGACTTATTGATAAATTGTTAATCAAAAATTGATACAATAATTTGATAATTGATATGATTATTATTATTTATAAATAATATTAATTATTTTATTAATTTATTATTTTTTATTATTATTTTATTAATTTATCGTTTACAATTATTATTAATTTATTTATTTATAATTGATATTCTTTATCAATAATTATTAATATTATCAACAATAATAATCTGATATAATTGATATAATTTGTTTAAATATAATCACGAACAATTAGTTATAGAACAATATTCTGACTGCTAGCTCTGACGTTACGCGAAAAGAGAGATATATGTCATAAGCCAATGCTTGGGCCTCTCTATCGTTTGTTTGATCGTGCCTCTCTATCGCTTGTTGCGCGCTCTCGTTTGCACTCACAGGCTCAGGAGGAACGCTCAGGAGTAACACAAAAGCGGAACGGTTTGTCGGAACGCGACATTTTTTCGTGAGCGCTGTTGGTGTTCATCAATTTATAAGACGTTATCACGTCAAAAAAAAAAAAAATAAGTTTACTCGAATCGAAACAGTTCCATTTTTTATAATTTTTTTTATCTCTCTTCACAAATTATATGTAGATTTCGTATTTATCCAAAAAATTTATTCTGACTTAAATGTCCATTAGGATTTACAGAATACTAATACAAGGTCCATACTCAAGATGCACTTAGAGTAATTATAATATACTCATCATTAGAATAATATTTGCGAAAGGTATTTTGGAAGCATTAATTAAAAACTCAATATATTTTTCAAACGAATGCAACAGCAAATTTCGTATTTAACTACGAGAAATGGGTAGTAATTTATTGATCTATAAAGAATATGAATGAATTAGAAAATAAAAGCTTATCTAAAGAATTTTTGGATGCAATTTAGAGAAATTCGAAAAGTTGTTGCATTCAAAAATTATTTGGGAAAGAAACTTCAAAAATATAGATTTTGGGACCTTGAACAATTTTAAATCCTGTAATTTCTAAACGACGTCACCGATTAAGCTCATTTTTGAATTTGACCTTTGTATTCATTAGCAGAAGAAGTAAGTTGAGTTTAATAAAGATCGCAAATTGTAGACGCTATTGTCCTCACAAGTCGCGTTTTATCCCATATACATGTATACATAAATATATACCTACATTTTTGAACTTTTGAACCACATGTATTTTCTAAATCCAATTAGGCGAGCTGAGTCGTATAGTACTATAAAAAAATTTTTCATAAGTTCCGTCATGAAGACCAATCCAATAGTTAGATTTCTATGAAATCTACTAAAAATTCACAATAATATATTATTTGTTATTATCATTTCAGTGGTAATTAATTTAAAAATAATGGATGTCGACAATTGTGTCATTAATTATATTAAATTTTGAAAACATGAATTTTCTAGCCGAAAGAATAATACAAATTAAAAGAAAAGTTGAACAATCTTAATTCTAACTGTGTTTAAAAAATTGTAATTCTAGCTATATCTTTTCTAGCATTAATAATTGGTGCTTTTACCGTAGGTACTGAAAATAAACATAGAGAAGATTAATTTTTCAATTAAACCTTGAGTTTAAGAATTAATACAAAAATTATTTTACTAAATCATCAGCTAAATAATTATAGTATATAAAAATATCGTACCGTAAATTCTTCTGCTAAAGATTGAAAATAAAGTAGGAAAGCGGATAAAAAAATCAAACTGTACATAAAAAGAAGACACCCGTCTTACCTTATCAGTAAAGTACTCACTTCTCACTGTAGTACCTTGATATATATATATATTTGTGAGATATTTTTCTCCATTAAATCCTCGCATTATATCTCATGGCCTTTTATTTACTAGCTAAAAAAAATTATTAACAGTTACAACAATAAGAATGGTACTAATTTTTTTTTATTTTTACTATTTGTTAGGTTACAAAGGGAACCATGACGCTACTTCACATTTAAATCATTTACGTGTAAGTAATTTATCAATTTATTCGGTAAACTTATCTCTTATAATTCTTATAAATAATTAATATTTATAAATTAATAATAATAAATTTTTAGGAAAAAAGAGCCACTGAAGCAGTTCGAGGTCCTTACAATGCTAACCGTCAATCTCGTTACGTTGAGTTAGTACTTGTTATCGACAAAAAAGAATACACGGCGCTAGGTCAAGATCTTCAGAAAGTTTACCATCACTGCAAGGATATCGCAAATATTATTAATGCTGTAAGTGTTAACAATTTTAAAATAAAGAAAAATATTTTGAGTTTAATTTGTTTAAATTTGAAGCTCAACAATTGCCCAAGTTCAAAACATAGTAACTGACATTTCTTTGTTTTTTATTTTTTTAAAAAGATCATTCTAGTTCCGGCGCTCAAAAAAAAGCAAATATTTATTATTTTTTTACACAGAAACTATTATAGATATTGATATGAAATCTATTCAGCTCAACAAATACACCCTTGAATAACACAAAAAATATCTAAATTTATTTTTTTTTTTATATTTTGTATACAAACAAATAACGAGTGAACAAAGCTCCTCTAAAAGTTGGTATGTCGCTAACGTTCATGATAACTTGATAACGGCTCATCTTAAACACAGAAACCAAAATTATTTATGTCAATATATAAGTATTTATTTCACCAGCTACGGAGATTAATATTTATTGATAAAAAACAAAATGACGAATATTAAAAAAAAAACAAAAAACTGGAAAATGAGACTTTTTTTCACAGTTTCTAGTCATAAAAAAATGGTAAAAATCATAATTTTGATTTGGTTGTAGTTAATGCAATAGCTACTTCTATGTAGAATATGTGGTTTAAATTGCGTTAAGATTAGGTCAGTGGTTCTAGAGATATCATGTACGTCAACCAACAAAACATAGTTCTGCGATAAACGTGTTTAAAGTTTTTTAAATAAAAAAAAAATCTTATCTTAAGTCAATCAGCCTTTTCAAAAATTTGTTTCTTTTCCAGTCGAACAACTACATAAAGGTGGTAAAATAATGTAGTTACAGTGAACTGATCACTTACAAATTTTTAACACAGTATTTTTAGATATAAGGTAAGAGCCCCAGTAGCTGCTCAGGAACCAGTACCTGTTCACTCCATGTATTTGTATATCTGCATTTGTAAATATAGATATTCAAATACATGGAGTGAGCAGATACTGGGGCTTTTACTTTATATACTTGAGAAAAATGCGAAAAAAATAATTTTTTTTTTTAAATTACAAACTAGAACGACCCCTCCAATTCGGTTTATAATAAGTACATTTTTACTCAAAATAAAAAAAAAATTTATGCGTGAAGAAATTAATTTAATTAAAAATTTTATATATTTAAAAATTTTAAAGTAAAAAAATAGGGAATTGTTTCCTAAAAGTAAAAAAAATATAACTAGATTCCAAAAAAAAAAAAAGATCTAAAATTTTTGCAGTTGCTGTGTTTTAAAATGGGAAAGTCGAGATCCCAAGCGTCACAAAAAAAAATGTTGACTTTTTGGTAGATTTCACTCAACAAGAAGTTAAAAAATTAATAATGGTCAATTTAAATTCAACAAAACATTCACAAAAAAAAATTTGTGCCGCTTAGGATGTAGTGAGAGAAGAAAAAGATTTTTTTTTTAGTAATTTTTTTTAAAGCAACCGTTAAACTCGAAGTGACCACCGTCTAAAAATAATAAAAGGGTTAAAGAAATTTAACCCTTGCGTGTCAGACTATTGATTATAACACTATCATTATTATTATTGTTATTATCATTATTTTTTAGCTCTATACTCCTTTAAATATATTTATCGCGTTGGTCGGCGTGGAAGTATGGACAGAATCAGATCAAATTGCATTATCATCAAAGGGCGACACAACACTAACAAATTTTTTGCGTTATCGACGTGAGATGTTGGTGAAGACTATACCTAACGACAATGCGCAGTTATTGACGTGAGTATTTGTTTCACATAAATAATTAATATTTGATATTAAATATTAACTTATGCTATAGCTATATTTATTCAAGTGGTCGATGACTGATTTATTGATTTAATTTTCAGACGAATTCACTTCGAGGACGGAGTAGTCGGCAAAGCCTTAAAAGGCCCGATATGTACGTACGAATTTTCGGGCGGTGTGTCGATAGATCATTCGAATATCATTGGAATTGTCGCGGCTACTGTCGCACATGAAATGGGTCATAATTTTGGGATGGAACATGATAACACTGACTGTGACTGTCCAGATGAGAGGTTGTTATTTATATACTTTCATTATTATTGTTATTTCATATTTAGTAAACAATTTGTTTTTTTTTTATTATTATTTGATTCTTACATTGAAGGATGCTTTTCCGTACTGTCGAAGAATGAGAAAAATTTCTAGTGAGATTTTTATGAGCTTTTCTTCATGAAAATTTAAAAATATCGTAATTATTGGGTTTATAATAAAGTAAAAATTATTGATAATTTAAACTTTAAAAAGTTATTGTCAAATTGCAAAACAATCTTACTAATCACCTTAAAATTTTGTATGTTATTATTATTTGTATTATTGAACAATATGAGACACTTTACGCTGAATTAACTACTTCTCTAACTCACTACAAACGTTTCTGAATAAATTTTAAAATTTTATTACCCTCAACCAAACAAAAAAATAATTTTTCAAAAAATGATCTGTTTATCTTTAAATAATCATAAATTTTTCGAAAATAGATATATCGGGAAGTTTTTTTTGTAAAATTTTCATTTTTTAATGTACTTTGAAGACGAAATCTATATGGGCAAATCATTCTGGACTCTATTTTTTTTTTTCATCATACGTTCGGCTGATAAAAATCAAAATGACTTTCTAGGATCTCAAAACGGGAAAATCTGATGAAAAGTTAACTTTCAAAAATCGAGGTAAATTCAATAACTAGTTATTTTTAAAAATTGATCATTTTCAAAGCAGGAAGTGAAAAAGTAATTTTGATCATTTTTTAACAAACCATAGGTTCCTTAAAAATTCATCTAACCTATTCCATTTTAAATAAGTCATTTTTTAAATTTGAAAAACCTATACTTTGTCCACAAACGGACCAAATGGAGAATCAATTCTTCGAATTGAGAAAACAGAATATCTCAAAATAAAAGTGGAATTAAAAAAAAAATATTTTTCTTGAATCAAGTAATTTTTTTCAAGTAAAAAAACTCAATATATTGTGTGAACTTTAGTGACATTTAAGAAAGTTTTGTCTTACCTCAAAACTTATTTTTCCAGATTGTTTTCGTTTTATTGTATTGAATACGTAATGAGCATACTGGCTTGCATCTGTTGAATTTAAAAGATAATAGTACAATTAATTTCATGAAAATCTTGAAGACGCAATAATAATAATTTTATTTTAACTTTTAATTTTCAAGATATCGATCTTGTAATACTTATTCGATATCTCGACCATCAAAATGATTTCATACTATGGTAAAAGATCCCTCAGTTGGCCTGCTAGGTAGACGTTTTTTTTTCAAATTAATATTTTAGACATGAAAAAAAAAATTACTTTCAAATAATCATCCGAAAGTTAAACGTAAATGAAAATAACTTCAAATCCTGATCTCCCCTTTATTGGCCTAGCTGTGTCCCCTCTATTGGCCACCATACTTACAAAATGTTTTAATGAAAAGTAAAAAAAAATAAATCCAATAATGTAAAAAGTTCAAAATAAATTATTAAATTCAATAGATTGTCGTTAAAAAATTAAATTGCAGATTTCGTGTACGAATACATATAATTTCAAAATAACAGACTGGCTGATAATTCATACAGAGTCAATTTTATTCACCCTATTTTCAAGACAAATTTTTCAACAATTATCAATTTTAGAATTTCTAAAATTATTTTGAACTATGCTAAATTGAGATTATAAGAAAAAAATTGAACTATTATTGACATTATCAATTTATAATAGTTTATTTAAAAAAATTAAAACCGTAACCTATCTGCACAACAAAAAATAGGTGCTGCAACAGGATGCAGTCATTAACGTTCATTTTTCGAAATTATACACTGTATACAGTTGGAAATGAATTTAGAGTAAATTTTTATTGTAATCCCAGAGTACTGGATTGAATGAATATAAATAAATTTTAATCAATTAAAATAAGTCTCGTACAAAATTTTTTTCTTGTTGAGATTAAAGCGAATTAAAAAATATTTAAATTGAAAAAAATAATCAAATTTGTAAAAAACTCAAATTGAGAAGAGAAAAAAAAATTTGAATTTGAAAAGTAAACTTAAAATTAAAAAAAAAAATTATAAATTAAAAAAATTTTCAAAATTTTTTTCAATTAAAAATTTCTTTTAAAGTTGAAATTTTTTTGAGTTCAAATTTAATTTTTTACTCGAATTTTTTTTTTCAAAATTTGAATTTCTCTTAAAATTATAATTAACTTTATCTTGTAGCTCCCGCAAGAAGAATCCTGTTGCTGCCCCAAAAAAATCTTGTTGCTGCAACAGGATTTTATCGTGTTGCTCCCACAGGATTTCATTCTGTTGCAGCACCTATTTTTTTCCGTATGATAAGAAGTATAAATATAAAATAAACTCACCACCCTGTGGAAAAAATTGAACAAAAATCTGCTTGAATCCTTCCTCATCGACAAGTCCAGTGGGACACTCCTGCTTGAACCCTCGGTAAATCAACTGAATCTCCTTGCGGGTAAATCGGGTATTCGCTGCCAGGGTCGTCAGCTCCTCGGGGCGGTGTCGACCTAAGGGAATACTCGAAGCTCCAGAAGTCCCTAAAACGTCCGTCTCATCCTCAAGCTCATCATCCTCTGGAAGAGTCGAATGAGAACCACAACTGCCAAGACTGTACTTTTTCCCGTCTCGAGACTTTATTTATTTAGTTAAACGTCTACTTACAATTCGTGCCAGAATTTCATGTAAATGTGCCATTTAAAATTTTTTTTAACATAACAGAAAGAATCGAGTAACTGTTATACCTACTCATTACTTCTTTCTTCTTTTACTGTCTCAGACAAGAACTATCTCGTGCTGTTGAATGCAGAAATTTAGTATCAAGCAAAAAAGGATAGCAAATAGTCTCTATTTTCTCGTAGATACACGGAAAAAACTCTCGTTTTATCATGAAAAAAAAAAAAAAAAAAAAAAAAAAAA
>CAJNRD030001116.1:3952143-3963387 GCA_905319865.3 Cotesia congregata
TTTTTAAAAAAAAAAAAAAAAAAAAAAAAAAAAAAAATATTCGTTCGTTTGCGCTGAGAATCGAACTCTAACCTCTCGCGTAAGAGTTTTGACACTTCAGTCTTTTGGCGACGCGTTTGAATCTGGCGCTGTCTTCGCGAAAAATAAGTTATTGTCTATAACAAAATATTTACAAAAGCTATTCGCTGTATGTTTGAGTTATTCAAATGAATCTTTAAATTAGATAAACTCATTATTATTTTGAAGAAACGTCATTCGAAGTTACGTTGGATAGTTATTTGACAATACTTTTCTCTTCGTATAGGTTATAATCCGATTTTTAAGTAGCTTAATTGATGAACCTCCGTAATTTCAAAATATTTTCAAGATTTATAGTTACAATAAAATGATTACATAATTATATTTATTGTATAATTATTTTTCATTTATAAAAATAAATTGACGGCTTTTTATTATTCGGTAGATAATTCGATTTCACTGCAGAAAGTTATCGAAAATAATCGAATAATATATAGATGATTTGATTTAAAAGTATTCAAGTGGCCGATAATTATTTTATTTAAAAAATTAAGCGTTTTTTCATCTGACGTCGCCGAAATTTGAACGTCTAATTCTTAATTTATTTTTTAGCACGACGGATATTTAATCAAATTTTTATTTATTTAGATGAGAAATGTTCGCCAAATTAGAATTCGTCAAAGTACTTTGTGCGGTAATTCGATACATTAAGGTAATTTATTCTACCTTAGCTCCAAAAAAGTGCATTACTTTTTAGGTAGATTTCATAGAAATCAATCTTTTGCATTGGTCCTCATGTCGGAATTTACTCGGAATTTTGTTGTAATATCACTTAACTAGTCGAGTAAAGCTCAAAAATAACGTTAGTTAAAAAATTTACATATGTATATATATGTATATATAATTCTCCGAAAGTTTTTTAATATGTATATATATATAGTAACTTTTATTTATTTAATTATGGAATAATTTGTATTGAGGATTGAATCCTGTTAAACGCAATAAAGATTTATATATATATATATATATATATGTAATATAACGCGGGATGTTGCCGCGATTGTGTCTACAGTTCTTGACGGATCTAGATGAAATTTGTTACACATATTCTTTGGATAATAACCTTGAATGAGTTCGAAGATGAGCGAAATCCATCGATAAGTTTAGAAATGGCAGCTCTTCAAAATTATCAAAATAGTGAAAATCACGTTTTTGGTGACTTCATTAATGTGTAACTTTTGGTTGAAAAGAGATGGCTAATTTTTGATGAATTCATGTAAAAGCTCATGAAATTGCCTTTAATTTGACATATATAACATTGACATTTTGACCATTTTTAGTTATTTTATCAAAGTTAAGAGTTCAATTGAACCATTTTCAGGCAATGTGTAATACAACCTATCCATGTCAAACGAAAGTTATTGATACAAGACGATAATTCATTCTATGAAATCTACCTTCCATTTCGGGTATGGCCGAATGTGTCATTTTTTTTTATGATTAATAATGTACAAAAAAATGCGATGACTATCGAGCAGTTCCAAAACTCACCGATTGCTTACGATCACTAGTTTCATCAATTGTTCACGATTATACATTACCCTATTATGAGACACGAATTAATCTCCATATAATAATAAATTTTAATTGATAAAGACTAATTTGAATATATCGATTTCCAAATAATTTATTCGTCACTGCGGCGTCGAGACTCTAAATTTCAATTATATACAATTAAAAAATAAGTTCAAGGATTAAATATATGTCAAATATCTAGAATAGGGGAGAGAGAGAGTGAGAGAGAGAAAGAGAGAGAGAGAGAGAGAGATAGTTATAGGAAGAAACTAATACTAGTACTTAATTAATTATATATTTATATAAAAAACTGTCTAATCTATTGACTATTTAAATACGTTATATTTACAGATCTTAGATAATTTATTAGTCTAATATATTTATCTAAATATATAAAACTATTCATGCTAAAATTATTATTAAATTTGTTATTAACATGCTTATAACTGATGACTATTCTTAAATTTATTTTGATTATATCTACAATATTTCTAGTGAATTAGATTGTAATTTTGTATCTAAATGTTTAATTTAATAATGAATGAATAGCTGGAAAGAAAAACTAAAATTTTATATTTAAAAATTAGAAACCATGGTGAAGGAATAATAATATTCGATACGTATGTACGAAATAAATATTCTGATAGGCTTGTGACGTCGGATTGCGGCACGTCCTTTAACAACTACATTGTTCAACGCTCGACGCAGTAGAATTATATATAGTACAAAGTACTAAAGTAAAAAATTTTGCGCCATTGCATCAAAAAAATTTGTGTTTTAGGAGAATTAATACAAAAAAGGATTAAATTTACACATAAAAGTGTTAAATATTTAACACAAACATTTTTAATACCAAATTTAATGATGCAATAACGCAAAATATTTTACTGTATTACAATTTTTCTTCGTGAATTTATCTCTGTATTAAGTCAAGTTATTTTAGATTTCGTCGAAAATATTTAATCTGTCTAAATGATTTCAAATTTGCATTAAAATAAAATTAGTTCCATGTAAAAATACATTAGATACAGATTTTATATCACTAAAGTGATGCAAATTCTTAATCAACTTAGTTAACACCACAGACGGTACAATTTTGTATAACTTGATGCGATTTTTACACCACTTTTTTCCGTAAACGTTTTCCTACATGAATCTCAAGTTCTTAGTTTTTTAAAGCTCTAAAAATTTAGATCAAGAAACCGATGTCACAATTTAAGATTATGTCATCTAAAGTTTCGTTTCGAGTTAAAACATTAATCACTTTTTCCACAAACTTTTTTTGCGAGGAAGAAATACAAGGGATATAAAATTTTTGCACAAGCTAGGAATCGAACTTACGATTCTCATGTTTCAATTTCAAACTGATTCTGGGTTTTATAAACTAATTGCACTAATGCAGAATTAATGGCTCTATATAAGTGAATCATATATCTTATAATATCATAATCATAGTTGAGTTGAAGTTATATATTTAGTATCGAAACATATTAATTTTAAAATTTAAAATTTAACTTTACATTATTGTTACTACCCAAGCGTCACATAAAACTGTTGACTTTTTGGTAAATTTTATTTAACAATAAAGTCAAAAAATAATAATTGCCAATTTAAATTCAACAAAATATTACCAAAAAAATTTTTGTGCCGCTTGGGTACCTAACACACAAAGTAAAAAAAAGCGGTAAATTTGAAAATGCGAGTAAAAATATTTTTATAGAATAGTCATGGATCATTTCACTATTGGATATAAACTTCTAGTAATAATAATTTAAATATACTAAGAGGTAAATTATCAATAGTTCTGACAAAAAATCTTAAAATCATGAATTTTAAATTTTTTCATCTATACAATTCAATAATTAAACCCAACAAAAGCAATTAATCTGCGGTGTAAAAATCAATTGAATGAATAAAAAAAAAAATAATTTAACAATTTAATATATAAATCCTGCTAACGTTGCCTCAAACTAAAAACTACGCAGTTATCCCGGGAATATATTGAGGTTGTCATGGTAACCCTCGAGGCAGAGAAAGCTCTACTCATTGCTCAGCAAATATATATCTATACCTATATATAATATTGTCAGCATCTATCGATTCTCTATCTCACTCTCTCATACCTTTTTACCCCTCATTCTCACTCTTACTCTTTTCTCAACAAAAGCTATGACCAACTATCACATACACAATTTTATAACTTTTTACGGCAACTTTAGTGCCTTCCTTCTCACCCTCGGATTTCACCCATTACCCTTTCACTTATTTGCCAACCAATCTATTCCCGAAGCTTTTATGCTCCTGTCATCCCTCCCGGCTCTCCTCTTTCAGCCCTCTCGTACAAGACCAAACCTTTTTCACGCTATCCTCGGAAAACGGTGGAAATAAATTTTTTTTCTTGGATGATTTCAAGGTTTCAATTTATCATTTCACTCCCTACAATATAGATTTTTGAGTTATTACTTTTCGAGTTAAGGAAGGCAAGTATGACACCCGGTTCGAAGAAAGTTTTATAAAATACTTTGCCACGCGATAAAATTAATTAATTTTTTTTTTACTTAAGATTTATGAAATATGAACTGCTACATGGAGAAATAATAAGAAAACTTAGTGTTAATGATTTTTTGATATTTATAATCACATACTATACATAGTTTGGGTACTTTTGATATAAATTTTAAAAATAAGACTGCTATTGTAGGATCCATTAAAAATAATTTAATGGACAAATGTGACGGAACAAATTTATCGAACCGAGAAATTATACAAAACTGCTCCAAAAACTTAACTTAAAAAATTTACTATCACTGAAAAATATATAAAACTATAAAAAGGCAAAAATTTTTGTCAAGATTTTCTGATTATACCAAATTTAACAATAAAAATTCTTTTAAAAATAATAATATGCTCACAAAATTTTCCTTACTTTCTCAATTATTTATTTAAATTACAAATGACTACTGCTGAAAAAAACATCAAATCCAATTTACGATAAAGATATACCCGTTGAAAAATTTTTTTTAGTCTTTTAATTATATAAATTAATTTTTGATCAATAATCACATTCATATAATACAAAGCAAAATAAATAAACAAACAAATGACACTAAATTTAGTATCACTTTTCAATGATACTAAATTTAATTAAAAAAACTCATTTTATCATATAAATACGCCGGAGACAAAATTTTTCTTATTCTTTTAATTGTATAGATAATATATATATGATTCGTATGAAATGACATATAAGTTATACAAAATCATGTATCATTATGCAACACGGAAAATTAATTCCAGTGGGAGCAACAGCAGCTGTAGTGTTCCACTTACTACAGAATGGAACATAATCAAGAGATTTCAATATGTGGAGATTTTCAACGGGTAGTAAATGAAATTGCAGACGCAGTTACTCCCACTAGAGTTTATATTTTCTGTGAAAACTATATATATGATCATATGCGATTATTTTCGCAGCATTGTATTATTACATGATATTATTATATATCCTTTTTTTCAGCAGTGTTGCGAACAATTTTATGTAATGACAAAATTCGTTATGTATAATTTTATATAAATTAAAAATAATTCTATATGAATCACATATATTTCTAATATTTAACCATTTTTTTTTTTACCCAAGCTCGCATTAATAATTAACATTTCTTTTCTCGAATTCAATTATTTTTTGTATGAATTGTTTTCATTCATACTACGTAATTCAAGTACCTAAATGACATATTCTTGATTAGACTGCTTGTAAATGCTTGCATCAATTATGTAACTTATCTATTATTAAAATTATTAATAGCAAATCAAATAATTAAAAAAAACGTTTTTGTACTTTTCAAATAATTTCAAAACACATTTATCAATAACAATTAATTTTTTTTGAAAATAAATTGTGAATATAAATTAATTTAATCCTTTTCTCTGATTAAGAAATCTAATTTGAAATGATTCAATCCATGAAAATATGTTTGTATATTACTCAACTCATTTTTAATTGCTTTTAATTATTTTAAATTAAATTTTTTAATCAGGGTAAGTACTCATATATTAAAAATTATTTAGCTCATACTCAATTCAAATTTTACACAAAATATTATCGAGTCATAACTTTATGTTGATATAGCCCAAGTCGCACGAAAAATTTTTTGCTAACGTTTTATTAAATTAAAGTTTCCTAAAAGTCAACATTTTTTCTTGTGGGATTGGGGCTATTTAATAAATTATTAATTAATGATTCATTTGTAAAAGAAGAAATTTAAAAACTTAGGATTAATCATATAAAGCTAGTATGCACTGAGAGAAGAAAAAGAATTTATATTCTTGACAAAAGTACGTACACCGTTGAAAATTTCCAACAATGTACTTTTTTATCTGGAGAATTCTTTCTTGTCTGGAGAATTGGTTAAATTGATTACAGTAAATTTTAATTAATTTAAATGAAGCTATTAGTTTTACTTATAGTGAAGAAAACAATAAATATTGATATTTTTTTTGTCAAAAAATTAATATATTAAAGTGTATATTTTAACAAATTCTTAAATCAAGAAATTCGTGTTAAGACATCATTTTTATTTTTTTTTTCAATGTAAGAATGACCGAATTGAAAAAATATAATTGAAATTATTTTAAATTCAATTACAAAGGAAAAAAAATCTTTACGTTTAGAAAAATGTACATTTAAAATAAGGTGATTATAAATATCAATACTCGTAAAATATATAATAATATCGTAACCGATTATTTTTTATCGTCAAAATTAAGTTTTTGAGATATTTTGTTAACATATTTATGTAATTAAGTTTGTTGAATTTTTTTTAAACAGTGTAATAATTAGTCTTTAAAAATAAGATGTTTGACTACTTATTCTACCTAGATTTCTATAGGTTCATTCACATAAAATCAGTTAATTCGTTAAATACATCAAATTAAATTTATGAATAAAAAAATCTTATATTACATCTTTTTCTTTCTTCTTTATGATAAATATGTTTCAATCATTTTTACATTTTTTAAAAACTACGAATATATATTTATTTTATTTTATATTTATATAGAATTATTTGCTTACAAAGATAACTTATAGCAAAGTTTTTTTAAAAACTACGAATATATGAAAAGCAAATAGCTGTATAAATTATATATAAGCAGTCATATTTAAATCGACATTTACATAAAGTTTCAAAAACTGTTATAATATCATCTCTAATGTACTTGTGTAACGTAAACATGTTTTGCCATCTGGCAAATTGGCTTTGGCATAAAATAAATTATTTATCTATCTTCTGAATAGAAAATTCATGATATTTTCAATAGTAGTTTCTAAAATTTAGTTATTTATCTTTGCTGATAAAGTCAATAACTTAAATACACCAATTATCAACTGATCTAATTAGTGACATGTTATTATCCCAATTATTGACACCTATCTCTGGAAGGGCTCGACTAATTGCCTTGAAAATCTAATCAGATCTAAGTCTGAATAAACCCTTCCAAATACCGTGTCACTCATCTTAATTGATTGATTCGTTTTAAAGATATCGTAAGACAAAATTTTAATAAAATTCATACATCCATATACACTGCCAGAAGCCCGATTGGGAAATTAATGATTTCTTCTTATTGAAAATTATTAATTTTCAAAATGGGAAGTTAAAAAGTAATTCAAAAATGAGTTTTTTTAAAGAGCGCTTATTTTAACAAAGTAATTAAAGAATTTTTCGTTAATGAGCTGTTTCAATTTGAATAGACTTTTGTTTTTTTATTAATGATATACCATATTTTTTCCCAAATGTTTTTATGATACTAAAATCAGCAGACATGAAAAAAAATTTTTTTTTTTTTACATTAATTAAATTAGAACTAAAGAAATATTTTTAAAAAATTGCACTGCTTATACCTTTTCAAATCTCCTAATACAGATAAAGTTTTTCTTTTTACTTTTTTGTAATAATTTATTAATAAGAAATATCGTAAAAGTTGTCAGATGTCTACCAATTTCATTTTCATTAATTTTCGAATTATAAAGATTGTTAAAAAATAACTAATGTGTTATTAATACCAATATTTCATAAATCTCAAATAAACTAGTATTTCGATATTTATAATCTTGTAAAAAATTAGCGCTTTTACCTATTAATGTAAAAAAGTACAATAAAACTTTTTAAATCCTTAATTTCTCTTCTGCTTAAATTCTCACTATTTTTCTTTGTTTATTTACATATCGTTCAAAAATTGACCCGCAGTAATGCGCTAAATTACCCCGGGTTGACACTTGCCCTCCTTAAAGCTCCGAGATCTCCAGACTTCCCATAATAATAATAATAAAAAAAATTGTACTCTCATTATAAATCTGCCCACAGTAAAGAATAAAGAGAAAAACAATAAAAAAATAAATATAGACAAAAGATGGAATATTCTCGAGCGAGCACTACAGTCGTGATAGTGTGGAGCTACTTCTATTTTTTTACTTCTCAACTCTTTATCTTTTAAGTATCGAAGACAAAAGTATAATTATTGTTAATTAACGTGACTTACTCTTTTCCCGGCCCTTTCTTATGGCTTTCATCCTAATTATGGCTTCCCAATTAACAACTTTATTATCAATCAATAACTATTTCGTTCTTGAATTATTTATTTAACAATTGATTAGCAACACTGAAAAGAACAATCCATTAATATAAATAACAACAATGATAATAATAGAAACTGTAAAGTAATCGCTTGGAAATTACATATGTTTCTTTGACTCGTAATTTGTTTTTATTTATGCTTGAAATAAGTGATCTCGTCGGTGAGCTTGCGAGCACT
The DNA here is from genome assembly GCA_905319865.3 of Cotesia congregata. Lineage (NCBI taxonomy): Eukaryota > Metazoa > Arthropoda > Insecta > Hymenoptera > Braconidae > Cotesia > Cotesia congregata. The sequence continues at coordinate 3,960,553 of CAJNRD030001116.1, forward strand.
ACAAACCACTAGTCACTAAGATCATAAAAGCTGGCGTTCTCCACGCAACTCCTGTACGCAACTGACAAGAACCTGCGCATGGTTACTGCGCAGCTATCGTCCAAGCAAGTCTTTGTTTTTTGTTATTTTCAGTATCAAAACTTTCATTATTTAAATGTTTAATTCAAGTATGGTTTGAAAAAATTATGCTAATTGTTTGTTAGATTTTTAAAATATATTTTTTGCATATCGTTAGTACGGTTACAAAAACTCTAAAAATTAATATACGAAATTAGAATACAGTAAGAAAAAATTCTTGATGGAAGATAAATTTTGTTGGTTCAAGAAAATTTTCAGGATAAACCAAAATTTGTTTGGCCGAAGTGTCAAATTTTCTGAGATTTTTTATCTTGATCAAAGAAAAATTCTCTAAAGTACATTAAGAGAAAAAATTTCTTTAAAAAAAAAAAATAAGCCACGTTGTAATGAAAAAGTAATTTGTTGAAAATTTTAAACAATTTTATTTCTTAGCTGAAAAAATAAAAAATCTTCCCACTGTAACTTTCTTCTTGAAAAAAAGTTTTTTTGATTTGGAAAAAAATCTAAAGTACATTAAGAGAAAAAATTTCTTTAAAAAAAAAAAATAAGCCACGTTGTAATGAAAAAGTAATTTGTTGAAAATTTTAAACAATTTTATTTCTTAGCTGAAAAAATAAAAAATCTTCCCACTGTAACTTTCTTCTTGAAAAAAAGTTTTTTTGATTTGGGAAAAAAAAATTTTGGATGAAAATTCGCAAATTGGTTATGATTATTTTTTCCCAAATCAAAAAAACTTTTTTTCAAGAAGAAAGTTACTGTGAAAAAATTTTTGATTCTTGAAACGATAAAAATTTTTTTTCTTGAAAAAAAAATTAGAAAGAAAAATTTCTACTTAGCTCAAGTTAATCTTTTTTGCTATACTTATGATTTCATATCAATATGTTGTATAATCATTTAGTACAATTATAAAAGACGTTCTCGAGTTATGAGATAAATGTTTCATACTAAATAAGTTTTGAACGAAAAATTTGAAAAACTAACATCAAAAATTTTTTGGTCAAATTTCCTGATAAAATTTATATAATATTATTGAAATAAACGAGTACAATAGTGATAACGTTTAATAAAGGGATTGTTTTTTTCATTTTTAACATAAGTTACATCTTAAAATGGAAATTTTAAATGAGAGCAAAAAATGTTCATCTTATGTACTAAAAATAATCAAATATCTCAGTTGAACCATTTCGTTTTTTATGATTGACATAAAAAGCTTTAAAACAAATAATCAAGTGTTATTTCAGTAACTCTCTACTTAGTTTTGACTTTTTCACAGAGTTACAAGTAGATAGCAAGAACTGTGTTAGTTTTATAAAAATAAAAAAATTTTTATTAAACATGCAGTTTAGTTACTAACTTGAATGGTATTAATAAACTTTTAATTGTAGTACTCAATCAAAATTATTTTAATATTTCAATATAAGACACAGTCATATTCGACGCTTAAAGTCATAAAACAATATACGGAAAGAAGTTTTCTTTAAAAATCACCGTTAAATTCACTGTAATCATGGGATCTAATGTGGCTCTTAATTTATTGTCATCTTTTGAATAAAAATTACTATAAAATTTATTTTTTTATGGTAGATTAGACAAAATTTACGGAAAACCTAATAAAATTGACGGTAAACTACGGTAAAATTTATATTTGTTAAAAAAAAATTAAAAATTATCTTCACTTACCGAAAAATAAGGCCGTGCCATCCGTTACACAATTGCCGTGAATTTAACCGTAATTTTTGAAGAAAATTCTTTCAGTAGTATATTAAGGATTTTAAAGAAGTAGTATGTAATGAATTTATATAAAATTGAATGTAATGAATTAATGATACTTGATAAAATATTTTAATTTCTAACTTTAATGAAAATAATTATTTTGATCAATCACATAAGTAAAATGATTTAAAATAAACTTAATTAATTGGAGCAATAATTATTTTTCTGATTTTTATTCTTCCTTTTAAAATAAAGCTAAAAGTAGCAAAATTTTTATATTATCTGATTTTTTAATTTTTCCAAAAAGTTATTAGAGAGCCAAAAGCGTCACAAAAAAAAATGTTGACTTTTAAGGAGATTTTATTTAACAAGAAGTCAGAAATTTATAATTGTAAACTTAAATTAAACAAAACATCACCAAAAAAATTTTTGTGCCGCTTGGGGAAATACAATTTATAAAATTATATTTATTTATTTATTTATTGCACAAGAACGCCGATCGGCAGTGTACATTAGTTTTAACAATCAATTATTTTAAGTGATATTTGAATATAAAATATAAATAATGAGAATGAGGCCAAAAATGAAAGTAAAAATAAAAATAAAAAACAAAGTAAGACAGAATGGAATATGTGATATTATGAATGTATTAGTTATTTAATATTGTTTTTTTTTTTTTTATCTTGGTTATGAAAGCAGACATTGAATCTTCAAAGAACTTGGTATCCTGGCAGTGTTCGTTGACTAGATTAGCTATATCCTGTTCCTTGGACCATAGTTTTTTGTTATCTTAATAGCGTCCAACAATCTATGGTGTCTTAAGCCTGGCCTTGGATGGATAATTTGAAATTGTTCACGTATCTCTGGTGATTCAATATGTCCATTGACGGATTTATAGAAAAATATTACGGCCTACCTTTAAGGAGGTCCTTTCGCCGCCAATGTAAAATAAAAAATATTAGATTAATAGGTTAAATTTCAAATTTTTTTCCTAATAAGTTTTTAAAGGTCCTTATTTTATAAGTAGCTGATGGTTTTAAATTA
>CAJNRD030001116.1:3963942-3982508 GCA_905319865.3 Cotesia congregata
TTTTTTATTTTAATTTATCGTATATTGACTACTACAATTGTTTTGACTCAACTGGAGCGAAAGGATTTCCTTAAAATTTTCGTAAGTCTCACATAAATTTCTCCGCGTATATAATAAAAAAAAAAAATAATAGATGTCACTGTACGTTAATTCCTTAGTCCCAGTTCTAGTGTTCTCAGTTCCCCACAATTCGTTCCTTATCTAGTTATCTGTCGCTCAGTCTAGGCCCCCACTACATTTGTCCACCGCTACTGTACTTCAAGCCACTCATACACTTATTCATATCTGTGTATTTTTCATACACTAATAAATAAAAAAAAAATCTCAAAAAACATATTGACATTTCGCTTTGAGTGTTTGTATGTGTATATGTCAATGTACGAATAATTCATGTCATAATTCTTAAATACACGAACCTGCAAGTAGCCATTTTGATTAACTGGTAGGTTAAGAAATAGTTGTCAGTACTAAATATGGGTCGCAACTTTTCAATTGTTGCTGAAGTTACAATAACAATCATCTAATAATTGTTGACACTCAAGATATTTATTGCGGTTAAACAATAATGATAGCGAATATTGTTACTATTAAATAAATAGTACTAAATATTTCGAAAGACAACGAAACTAATAACAATAATAATTGTTATATCAATAAATATTGAAGGATGGATGAATCAAGTCTCCGGAAACTTACTTATAAACAATTGCAATCTTTAGCTGCCAAGTATAATGTACCTGGTAATATTAAGGTAATTATATATGATTATTAATTAGTAAGTTAGTTGGTGAATATTTTTTAAGGTTAGAAAAATTTGTATACAAAAATTAACAGACATCCAAATAATTTTTATGTTGAAAATATTTTATTATTGTAGCAGTATTAATTACTTGACAATTTTTCAAAAATTTATAAACAATTTTTTATATAAAAAAAAAAAAAATTGTGACAGCAAAATTACCAAGCAGCTGACAATTTTTGATTTCGTTTTTAAACAAACTGTCATGATGAAAACTTCAAAAAATTGCACATAAGAGAGATATAAAAACAATTAATGCCATTTTTTATATTCATTTAAATTAAAAAATCAAAAGTTTTCAGATATCTTCTGAATTCACTTACAGAAATTTCATGACACTGAATCATCATAATGATGTTGAAATTGTCAGACATCTGATAATTCCTGGCATTTTTATAACCAGTCAATTATTAGAAAAAGAAATGTTTTCAAAAACTCACACTTATTTGACTTGATTTATTAAAATTTCTACATCTATAATTTTTTGCTACATTTTTTTCATTATAATTTAATTGTTAAAAAAATCTAAAAAATTGTTAAATCTGTTGAATTCAGTATCATGATACCTAATTTATTGCAGACATCTGACAATTTTTTCTAAAAACCAATTCTTATAAAGAGAATTTCCTAAAAAATTGAGTGTTATTATTTGAAACAAATTTATAAACAATTCAATTGTTACGACAAAAATAATATAAAAATAATTTATGGATTTTTAATTTTTAGACAAAAATTAAATAATTGTATAGCTTCAAAACTTGTACAGAAAAAACAAATAATTTTGAAGTGAAAGTAATCTGCATAATTTTTTATGTAATATGAAAAATAATCAGAAATTGAATAATGAAAGTGCCATTTGGCAGCTGAAATGGAAGTAGATTTCCAACAAAAATAAAATCACAATGACAATTTAAATACTTCAATCACATATATAGAATACCTTTTTCCTAAGTTACGAAGAGCTTGTATTATCCTTGAAACGAATGGAATTTCAGGACTATGTTCTCACTAGGAGAATGAAATTACATGGAAAGTACAGCTCGCTTAATGGACTTTGAAATGCAATTTACAGAAATTTGATTAGTTATTTCATTCAAAAGTTATCCGTGAAAGTATGTGTCGAAATATGAATTTTTACGATTTTAAAAATTTTGAAATCCTCTCATTTCTGAACTACTGGACTGATCAAGCTCATTTTTGAACTTGACTTGTGTATTTTCCTTTAGAATAAGTATGTTAAGTTTGAAAAAGATCCCTAATATCTATGTCATAAAAAAAAACATATGTGCAATTTTTGAACACACTTTTTTTCATAATTTATAGTTTAAACAAATTGAATAATTAAGTATCAAATGTCAGATAATTTTAGTATTATTGAAAAAATTTTCTGCAACCATTCACACTATTTATTTTTTTTAATTATTCATTAAAAAAAAAAAAAATGATGCTCAAGCAGAAAAAAATTATCAATGTCGATTTTTTGAGTATTTAATTTATTTGCTTGTTGAAAACATTTCAACTTCAAATAACTAAAAAATGATTTTTTTTTTTTTTTTTTTTTTTTTTTTTTTTTAATCAAATAAAATATTTTTAATTTCTTATGCAAAAATTTGTACATCTCTACATGAACGGATTTTCAATTTTATTTTTTATTTTTGTCAGAACAAAATGTTAATGACTTTAACATCCAATAATTTAAAAAGATATAGTTGATTATTGATCACCAAAATCAGTACAATGTTTTTTTTTTTTTCAATAAATATATTAAATTTTACAAGGTAATAAAAAAATGCACAAAAATAAATTTCTAAAATTTTTTCTTAAACTTATCATTTTACTAGAATTGTTGGTGAATTTAAAAACAAATCTTTCAACGTAGCTGACATATATAAATGTTAAAATTCTTAGATAAATCAATACAATGTTAATAAAATTAAATAATAAAAAGGCACTGCTTAACAAATTGATATTCTACTGACTTAGTTTCTGACTTAATAATAGTAATTGGTGTTACAATTAAATAATTATTATGTCTGAGTTCTTAATTTTATAAAAGGTAAAGACATCAATTATTGACAGGGGTCATCAAGTATACACTATTTTATTCTATGATTTATTTAATAATCTACGATATTGATAACAATTATTAAATTTCTGATGCAATCTTTATGATTCAAAGAGTTAAAAAAATTAATAATTGTAGAAAATTTCAAATATTTATTAATAAAATATTTATGAGCGATAAATTCTTGAACTATTACGACTGTTATGGTTAGACAACCGCTTGAGTAAAAAACTTATTTTGAATTGTTTTTATTTCATTTATTCATATTCTATTTGCTCATAAATAGATCAAATATAAAAAATTATCAATATTAGATATTTAAAGTTAATTTAATAGTTATTAATTATAAAGTAATGAATATCCATAATTGGTAATTAAAATTTAAGCTGCGTCATTTTGACAGTAAATTCAAAAAGCTCATTAACTTTTCATTATTTTTATTTTAAAAACAAAAATATTAAAAACAATTTGAATAATAAGAAGTAAATAAATAATAATTTTTAATACTTGAGTTGTATTTAGTACTCGGTAAATGAATGAATCTTGGATATTATTGTCCACCAATAATCGATACAATCGTATGTCATTAATTAGATCAGTTGATTATGTCAGGCTGTCAATAATTGGCGTATATGGGTGATTCTCTTTATCAGTAGAAATTAATAATTAAATTTGAGGAAGTACTATTGAAAAACACGAATTTTATATTCAAAAGACTAATTAGTACAAAATTGAAAAAAATTCATCTCAAGGAGATTCGATCGTTACTAATGTTGAATAAATTTTCCAAGCTTAAGCTTTGAAACTTGGTATGCATATAAATTAGTAGTTTATTGATGTATTGTTAAAATTGAAAAATGATCCACCATTTAGTTTTTTAGAAAAGAAGTATTAAAAATGGAAATTTTTAAAGCCTTATACACGGACTTTTATAGTTAACATACTTTCGTCCAATCTTCTTTCATTTTTTTTCCATATTAACTTCTTAACTTCAAGAAATAAAAAACTATATGCGATACACTTGAATCAATTTAAAACATGATAACATTCAAACAATACACCGTTATCGATGTAGTTATATAAATAATTAAAGTTGAATTTTAATTTTCATCTTATTTTTCGATAGCATTTCACATTACTGATGATTTGCCAACGACGTGAGAACAAATGAGAAAACAAAAGTAAAACTTAGTTAAAATTAAGTAAATAAAAATTATCGATTACTAAGCTTATTATATGATTATAAATTAAACAATGAATTTTAATGAGTATTACAATAATTGAAAATACAGAAAAATTCAAACACTATTTTGACTCATTAGTAACGATCGAACCTCCTTAATTCTGAATATTAAAAAGAAATGTTATAACAATATCTCTTAACAACAATTTATACAAGCTTTAGAATTTTTTCCAAATTTAGTAAGCTTTTTCCAATGTTATGCTCCACTTTAATTGAAAACTTATGTTTTTAGATTCTTGTACATTTATTTTGATAATCATTATTTGTAATTATTAATTTAATAAAAATCTTCAGAACTTAATTCAGAAAATATGAAAAATTGAAGTAAAATTTACAAATTTCTTCTTTTTTTGTTCATTATTTTCTTCGCCTGGCTCGTTTTTGTCCGTTTCAAGATCGGCTTGAACTCGTTCCAATGCTAGAAATGTCTATACTTTATTTTAGTCATTCGTAAAAAAAAAAATATATATCACCATCTTACCTTTTCTAAGATCTATTTTGTCCATATCGTTATTATTAATCTTCGTCAATTCCTTTCCAAAACTTTTGGTAATTCTTTTACGGACATAATCAGCTTCAATATTCTGCTTGGTTCTTGGCACGCGAAATTTTACACAACAACAAAGAAGAATAATCATCATCAAAAGTATTGATAAAATGATACCAGCTAGTTGCCAAGCTTTGAGACCGGCAAAAATTGTTTTTTCTAGCCACTGTATTTCGATATCCGTAGAATTATCTAATTGCACTGATTTTTGTTCAGGAGAACATGGTATGAGCGAAGATGAAGTTGCAGAAATTTCAGCTGGCATATCTATTGATGATATTATTTTTTTCTTACAGTTTATAGAAAATATTAATATCAAGCCTTAGCGCCAGCTCGAGTAAAACTGATAGATTTTTTTAAAATCTGTATTTCAGTAATGAAAAAATAAGGTGTGGTGGTCAATTAATCATTTACACTACACACCCTACTCATTTTCTGTTGTACGTTGAAGTGGTTTTTAAATCGATTAGAAGCACGTGATCATGAGACGCGACTGTATCTCGCGCCAAGTATTTGTTTGTACATGTGTTGCTCGTTATATTGCCGTGCTAAGTTCGAAGATAGTAACTGACATTTTAAAAAATGGATTTTAAACATTCTTTTATGAAATTAAAACATTTTTACCCTTTCATTAAGAAAAACAAGTAAAAATTTTAACTCTGTACACAGAAAAAAAAATTTTAACTCAAGAACAATATTCTTGACTTAAAAACTTTCATTGCAAGACAACCAAAATCTTGATTAGAGAATATTTTGTTCTTAACTATGAACAATTTGATTCTAAAGTTTCTAATAACTCAACAGAGTAAAAAAATTTATATTTTGCAACAAAAAACATCGATATTATGGAGTTGAATGTATTCTTCTTAAGCTGTGAATACCATTTCTTAATTTAAAATCAGAAAACCCTATAGTTTTTCACGGGAAAATTTTTTATCTTATTTTTAAAATAAATTACTTTTCAATGAATAAGTTATTTGCTTCATCAAATTCTGTAATATTAATTTAGGAAAATTTTTTGAACTAAAAATAATAAGCTTATTAATTTAAAAAAAAAATTTTGAAGACGATAATTTTCTTGGTTCAAGTATTTCTTTTCTGTGTACTTAATAATACTACACATATTTTAAAGATGAATATTTTAAAAATAATCTGTAATATTGCTTTGTTTCATTTGATATTCTTGTGGTAATGTACGATTTAAAGTATATTTCATTTTCATAATGTCTTCTATGTCTAGATTTTTTTTCTTTCACCAAATAAAAAGTGCCATAATAAACGCACAAGCTAACACGCCGAAAATTACTAAGTCACTAATTTTTATTTTAACTTAACCTACCTATTTACCATACATAAACAAAAGCGTATTATTAAATATCTGCTGACCATATACGATTATGAACAACGAATAAGAAAAGTTGATGATTTTATAAATGAACCTTTGTGTATTTGTTTGTTAATTCGGGCATTGTATAGAGTTGGTCACAATACCTGCAATGGATGTCTGAGAATTTCTTACAAATGACTCATTAAAACTAGTCGCTATATCTGAAATCGGCTTTACATCCGAAGTCGCTGTAGCCAAATTGTTTTCCACCATAAGTATATGTTAAATTCAAGGAACTTGAATGTTATATCGTTATAACCGATAAGTCTCTACGAACAAAGTCGTTGATGAAATCCACGATAAAACGAAACCAAGTGATTGATAGAAACATGGAAAAATTGAAAAATCATTAGCTATGGTCTGATTAAGGTAGTTGTCATGGTACAATTTTGTCAAAAAAGTAGAGATTATTTGCACCGCAAAAATATATGAGCTTGTAGCTAAGTAATCCATAATTTTTACGCAAAACTGTATTCGTGGAGACGTAACCTATACAGTATTCATATGTATGTATACACTTTTTCATAAATTGTTGAATTTTAATCCGTTATTTATAAATAATTAGACGGTCAAAATTAAAAAAAAATTTTTTTTTAAACTCACAACAAATACATTAAAAGACTGTCAGTTTTTTGAAAGTTTCTGACAGTTAGTTTTTTTTTTTTTTTATAACTAAGAAACTGGTACAGAACTGCAGAGAGCGTATGCAATCAATGTTAAATATCCAATTTTTAATTGAATTCATCTCGGGTTATAGGTAGTCAATCAACTTCAAATGTTAAGGGCAATTGTATCATCATGTCCTTAATAAGTACACAAAAATTTAGAATTTTCTGACGATATGCTTTAACCACAATAACTACATTAAGGTAACCATACTCAATATGAAGCGCCCTTTTTAAGTTGAGCCCTGTTCAGTTTGTAGATTTTAGTAAAATCAGGGGTCTTAACACAGTGCAAAAGCATCTTTCAGTTTTCCTCGTCATAATTGACCCGGTAGTGTTAAACGTCGCTATTGTAACAGGACATCGTAATCATCCCGCGCTTCGTCATAACTTGAAAAATTATTAGGTTTTTTTTTTCATTAGATTACATTGGTTTGGGTTGTGGGAATCTTTATAAACTGCCATTTAGGATTAGATTTTACACATGATAAACTGTTATTCTTAATAAATTAGAAACTCCAGAAACCCATGGGTTTATTAGATGTACTCTGATTCGAATTTTTACTAAAATCATTCCCACACTTTATTCCACAGAAAGATATAATGGTCAAAGTGATTCTTGCTGCTTACGACAACGACAACACCGAAGTTTGTCGCATCTTAAGCGGAATCCAGCATAACCGCAAAAAGCGCTTCAAACATCTGAAAGCCTTCAATGAAAACTCTATGGAGATTAGCGCTCACCTCCCTAACCTAAATCAAACTCGAGCAATGCAAGCATCCCCTATCTCTTGGGTAAGCAATCTTCATCTTTTATTTTCTTTATGAGATAATATTTCATATTTTCGACATATTTCTTCCAGGCAAGTCAAATCGAGCTGTCATCTGTAAAAACTCCAGTGCACCATTACCTGATTCAGCACTATCAGAACACTTTCTTGAACACTTTTCCCCCTCCAGCACCTTCACCATCACTCCTACTTCCCCCTTCTTCATTGTCTGCCCTTCTCCCATTGCCCCCTCCCATGAACTCACTAACGCCACCTATGGCCGACTCATGGCTGCCACAAGCGCCTATAATGGATCTGCGTATTGACCAATCCCAAGAGCTTCTTCCGCTGGATCTTCAACACAAGACGGTATTAATAACACATACCCAGACTTCGCAATATCCTGCCACGAACCAAGAGCGTTCCGTGCTTAAGCAGCTGCTTCAACCAATCCAGAATATCAACAACAAAGAAGTTTACGACTCCGACACCATGACCGCTATAACCGATAGTAATGACGATATTTCTTCCGACGACAACGTGTACCCTAACTCTTGCGAACCCCCTCCGTATACTTCTCCCGTTTATCCTTATCCTCAGACGGTTCCCGACTCCTCAAATCCAGCCCAGACGCAGTTAATATCAACCGATTTCTGGAACTACCAGTCAAGTGCACATCAAATAGAGTCGGAGTTGGAAATTACCACTTATGACTCCGCTAAGGATAATTTCAGCAATTACGAATGCATTTATCCGCAAAATGGCTACGATGAAGGTAGTAACTACGGCTCGCAGCAGGAAAGAAACCTTCCGATGTACCAGGACAATGAAAGCAGGCTGGATTACAATAATTACAATTACATTAATTATTTTAACATCCCTAATGATTACAGCTTCAACGAAAGCAACGAAAACATTCATTCGAATAACTATTCGGAAATGAATATCAGCGATGACATCAACTACAACGGGCACTACAAGACTAAGGACTGCTTGATTAACAATGCTAATATCAACGAGCCGCTAAAAGATTTGATGACTTGCTCCAACAAATGGTCATGCAGTAACCCTATGCAGGAAAGCGCTTCAGCGGCATCTGTTGAGTCCGTCGAGGGGCTGAGAGCGGAAGGTAGCGGCATCAACGGCCAGTTGGAGAGTATACTTAACATTCGCGATATCGGTGATATTAATAAGGTCAGTGAGAAAATCGGACAAACTTCTAGTGTTTATTGCTATGCAGAGCCAGTTACTTCTTCTGGTCGACAGAAGTCGGACAAGAAAAGGAACTTCAAGTTGATCGCAGAAACTAGGAACCATTTGTTTGGGATTAAGTACAAAGTTTATGATGATTCAACCACTGGTAGGGCTATGACCCAACTTGATTAACTATCAGTACGCTTATTTTGTTATGAATGCTAAAGTCTAAGACTTGAAGCATTCGAAGTTTTCATGGTGCATTGATGCAGGTTGTCTTGTACTGAAGTAGCATTAAGGTTAAATGCAGGTTTTTTTGAGGTTATTTTTTTTAATTGCGCAACTTTTCAAAATTCTTAAAGAATATATTTTTTAATTTGGTATTTCTTTTGTAGACATTAAGTTGAAAAAACATGGGGTCAACATTTTGTAATACATTTTCATAAATAAAGTAAAGATTATGAGACAATTTTTTGATTCAATTAAATTGCATACCTTTAGCGCAAGAGCGCAAAGGTTATACTCTGTTGTTGCCTAAAAATCAGGTTTCTTACTTGATAAAAATAAAAATTGTCGTATCAGACGGTCATAAAGTACACAAAAGCTCGCAAAATTCAAAAGTTCATGATTCATACCCTAATAGCAATTTGGTTCAAGTCTTGGGCAAGACTTGTTCAAGAATCGTGATGATTTGATGAAGTATCTGTGTACAGGCTTTTACAATTCTTGGACTAGAAACTTACGGCAGATCATTCTTGAATAGTCGAAGAATCGCTCCAGATATTTGACTAAGATTTTTGAACAAGACTGGAGCCTGAATTTGCCCAGAAAATGGTCAGAGATGCTGGGGTTCACCACCACCAATTTTTGAGACTCCCTTGTGAAAGTAGAAGTTTTCATTCTTATTTCAGTTCAATAAAAATGCGCGCTGTTGGTCTTCTTCGTTTCTCGCGCAAGTTTAGGTCAAAATTCTTTACCAAAAATCTGGAGGAATTCTGACTTGGATGCTTGTCACTAAACTTGACCAAGTATTACTCCAGATTCTGTTTTAAAATCTTGTTCAAGTCTGGAAAAATAATCTTGGGTAACTGTCTGGCTTAAGAACTGTCCGATTCTGTTTCAAGAGCTTTTTCAACTATCTGGTCGAAGAATCTTGTCCAAACCCAATATTACTAGGGTAATGATCATTTAGTTATGAAATATTAATAACATAAAAAGATGTGAAATACAAATATAAAACAACTTTACTAGGACGATAATGCGCAAGTGTCCCTAGTAGGAAAAATGGACATAGTATGTATAGACATGTAACCTTACTTGTAAATATTACATAGACATTTATCGATATTTACGGTCTTTTGGTTTCTTTTATTTTATTAATTGTAATTAAACGATACTGAGTTACATAGCCATTCGCGATAGGGGACCTACAATTCCTTCAAAGAATTTATTAAAAAAAATTTGACTCACTTGATTTTTTTGAAATTTTAAGTATACTTAAATCATAAGTATCTTCTATACGCAGGATTTTTTTAAATAGTCCTTGTGGCATTAAATTTTGAAAAATTAGCATTTAAAATTTGTATATTTTACATACAAACCCTATGCTGATCGACGTTCAAGCGAACGTTTTATTAAATATAAATCGCACTTTTCTTAGGATTGTTTTAAAAAACTGAGAATCAATAATTGAAGATATAACAAGTATTTTTTGTCCAAAATAACATAAACAAGGGGTATTCATTTTTTTATAAAAAATGTTTGAAGTTAGTGACTTTCGATATTTTACGTGAGTGGAAGTAAGTGAGCGATAGTCTCTAAAGAGAGGTTGCACTAGTGCGTGAGAAAGAAACCAATAGCCATAACCTATTGGTATATCTTTTTCTTGTCAAGGAACGTCCTTAATTTCATGAATTTTTTTTGCAAGTTAGTGTTTTCTGGTTTCATACTTGATATACGAGTAAATTTTTTTAACTATTTCAAAATTTTTTTTTCCGTTTCTATTGCATCAAATCAATTTTTCAAAAGTATAAAATTAATCTTCATTGAATTACCTTCACAGTAGTGTGCAAAAATAATTTGGTGATAAGAAAAATTCAATAAAAATCACGATGTTAAAGATATGATGGCCGAATTTATGAAAAATAACTTTGAATCGATCATTTGACGTGTTTATGTAAAATAAAAATGTTTAAATCGCTTATAGTGTGGATTTCTCATGTTCATATTTTTAAGCACTAAAACTAACGAAGAATTCAATATTTTCATCAAAGAGTTTTTGTCAAGAATTGTAGAGCTAATCTTATCTCAATACTGTTTTGTTTAATTATAATTTATTTCGGCTGTCAAATAATTTTTTCTGATCTATAATCAGTCATATTAATTTTTTATTTGTAATACAGGAGATTAAATGCAGTTAATTCTATACTCAACTGTTGAGTTGGTTCTTTCTTTAATTCACTGGTCAAAACACGGTAGGGCGCTCAACTTGCACAAAGATGAATACTTTCCGCAGAAAAATTTCAAACGAACTTTAAACTGTTGTAAATATATTTATCGCTTGTAATACCTAGTTATTAGAATTTTATTTGAAGATATTGAATTTTAATTTTCTCATATTTTTCATTCAAACTCTTGGTATACCTTTTTTTATTCATTCAACTGATTATTATTGTAATAAGTAATCGGTTAAGGAATTTACATTTGGATTTACTAAATTTTTAGCGAGAAAACGTATGTACATTACTTGGATTAACGAAATAAGTAGCAAGTAAATTTATAAGTTTGTAAATGAGACTATCAATCCATGCAATGTGCAATTAATATCACAACAAAGCTCACCGGCGGTATCTTGCGACTGAAATTTCTCTTTAACGTAATTAATTATTCTCACTGGAATAGATTTCCTGCGGACATTAAACAATACTTCACTGTCACGACACTGGGAGGTTCCCGGTTGCAGTTGAGAAGACGATACAGATACTGTTGATTTTCTTCTCGCTGACGTCACCTGCACGGAGTACATATTTTATTGATATAATGTTATTAAATTAAATTAAATTTTACGAGAGATGTAGCCTGTAAGCGGAATTATTCTTAACGACAGCTTCGAACGCCGCCTGAATGCAAACTGGAATATTTGAATTTTTTCCTCCCTCGAAAACTATAAAAGGTGAAAAAAGAAGAATTAAAATGAGAAGAAAAAAAAAGAATAAATCTAGGCAGAAAGATGATACATACATTCATGAATTTTACTCACACGCATACAAATCAGGGAACTCGTGTGGGTGGGTGGTGTAGAATCTTTTTATGTGCTTCACTTTAATGAGATACTTTAAACACGGTACTAATTACTCCAGTGGTTTACATAAGTCTCCCGACACTTTTAGCTCTGCGGTTTTAGTTTTAAATAGAATTTTTATAAATATTTTAAAACCTTTTTTTTTATTCTTAAAATCATTTTTTTTTTTTAATTACATGAATTATTTATGACCGTTTGAATATTTTTAACTTCCTTCGAAGAAAATTGAAAATTTTTATAAATTCGGGAAGTTTTTGTTTTTACCCCGTTTTTCGGAAATCGAGTTTTCATCAGATCTCGACGTTTTGAGGTCCTAGGAAGCTTCCCTGACTATTTCCTTGATGGTGTCTGTATGTTTGTAAGTATATTGGCCAGGTGCACGATGGTGCTGCCCTCATTTTTCATGCTTTTTCTGTGTTAAATCAAACGGAGTAATTTAGTTCCAGTGGTCGCCATTAGCGTTAAATCATGCTCTTCTCATAAGATTTACACGTAAAAGTGGTAGTCAGCGCCAGCCCTCCCCACCATATACTTCGCACCCTGCCAATAAAGTACGTATGTGTGTGTACACGGAAAAAAAATTGAAGGAATTTTTACTATTTCACTATCGTAATTTTTATTTAAATTAAATAGTAACGGTGGACTGTACTTCTCATTTAGTAATTTTTACGATCTACTATTGTAAATTTTATCCAACAAGCAAGGCTAGCAAGAAACTTAAAAAGTCGAATAATATAGAGCAAACTGTACAATATGTGTTTGTAAACTTTACAATTCAAGTATTGTAAAAATTGATAGTCGGTTTTTTTAAAAGAAATTTCAGGGAGGGAGAGAGATAGGAGGCTGGACTAATTGGTACCAATACAGTAACCGAAAAAAAAAAATCGGAATTTTCGTCCTATCCGGGAATCGAACCCAGAACTCTTTGTTGGCAGCCAGAGACTCTCCCTCTACGATATCCGAGGTAAACTAGTATCTATGTCCTTTAACATTTAGATAAACTCGGAGTCTAGCGCTGTGCACGGCCATCGCTCACACTAATTGACAGACATTCTAATTCAACTATTGTAAAATTTGTTATAGTTCTATTAGAAAGATACAGAGGCAGCACTGGAAATTTTAATTCTTACATTAAACAATAGTAATATCGTATTGTTTCTAATCGTAAATTGTAAAATTTCATGAATAAATAGTAAATTTTCTTCTAAAATATTGGAAAATTAGTAGTGATAAAAGTATAGTCCAGCTTTACAATAGTTGTATCGTAAATTTTCCTAGAAATTTTTTTCCGTGTATGTAAACCTCATAACTTTTTAACAGCTTGACCGATTTCATCGCGGTTGATGCCATTCGAAAGGGCTTGACTAAACTTGAATTTTGAATATAATTTAGGTCGATTCGGATCGGTAGATTTTGAAAAATCTAAAAAAAACTACGAAAAAAAAATTTTTTAAATGTGGTTTTTTTGGAATAACTTTTAAACGGCTTTACTGATCAATTCCAAAAACTAATCAGCTCTTAACATCAAAAAAACTACGGAGGTCGCCAAGCTGGTCAAAATCGGTCGATTCGTTCGTGAGTTATCGTTGACGAAAAATATCGAAAAAAAGTGATTTTTTCGAATTACACCGGAATTTTCGGTCTGATCAATTTGTGTTCAAAAGTATACTATAGAATTTAAGAAACTGCGTCGACTGCTGCCAACCGCGTGAAAATTGGTTAATTTATTCAGAAGTTATTGTTTGAAAATTCAAAAAATAGTGTTCTATTGAAATTCTATCAGACTTTCGATCAAAAGCATAAAAAAAAACTATTTTTTTGAGCTCGAATAGCTCAAAAACATCATAAGTGCAATTTTAAGCGCTTAGATATGGACTAAGCGGGAAGTTGCAGGGATGGCCTTTAGGGTCAACCGTTTTCTTAATTTTTTTTTTTTTATTGGAGATGAAATGAATTATCTAACCTTCTTGAAATTCAAATTGCGCACGTAAGCTTTTATCCTCCATCCATCAGGAATTAGGGTCCATTTCAATCATCAATTTTATATTATAGGATAGGATTGCGACATCAATGTAGCACGTTATTAAGAGTTCAAAAAACTTTGATACAAAAATACCAATTAATTTTATTTTACCGAAGGTTATTAAGGTAGTACCTCCGCGACAATCCAGATAAAAAATTTTGGCTCACTATCCATGTTATACGTATCGACAGAGCTAAGGTTGTAGGTTAAGATTTTTTAACGTTACTGTACTCGTCGACTACTATATTCTCTATACATATACACACACACTACGGTTTCAGTGACTAGCGGCTGTTTTTCGTACCCCCCCCCCTCCTAAAAATGATCCTCTAAAAGTGAAATTTATTTTAATTAATCTTAAAAACTACACGGTAAATAATTTTCGTTTTTTTTTTAATTGTTCGAAATGTCATATTCTTCAATCTACTAGTTTTTCGATAAAGTCGTGAAATTCTTTCGATGGAAAAAATTAAAAATACTGTGATTTTCCCATGCTTCTCCTATGTTACATGTACAAAAATGTCATTTTCAATTGCAATTATCTCAAGTTAGGTACGGTAAATCGTCTTCAAATTTTAACAGCATATGTATTATGTATGTAATGACTTATATTAGAAATTTCGAGGATTTCTTAAAATATTGCTTTCATAATGTACTACCTTAAGGACCAAAAATACATTTAAAGAATGCTTTAAACAATTTTTTCTAAATACAAATTAATCAAAGCATTACTGACTAAACTGTTGTGTTCAAGCTCTTCGAACGTTTTCGAAATAGAAACAAAATTCGTTCACGGAAAAAAACGTGCGGTAAATTTAACCATACTTGGAGTTGGATTCGATATACGTTAAAATCATCCGTAAACAAACTATAGCGTATATGGACATTGTTCTACATTAATGTGTTAAGTGCTATGGAAATCCTATGTACTTAATACACTATTGTATAACACAGTCCATACATACTTTAATCCATCCTGTAGTAAATTGTTACGTCTTAGCGTAATTTTTTTTAATTATTTATTTTAATCCAGATCATTCAAGATCTATAGATTGGGATCGGGAGTATTTTAGCTGGTTTAATTTCAAAAAAAAAAAATAATAAGACTTAGGTTACAGTTAATACATATATTGTAAAATAATAAAAAGAAAAGTAAATAAGTATACAATTAAGTACGGATTACAAAAGTTATTACAAAAACTTGATTATAAAATTGGTCGGAACGAATGATTTGATACAATAAAAAAAAGGGAACAATGATTTCTAAACGCTTTGAGATCTGGAAACGTAACTTTACAGTACCTGTATTATTTGGAAAATCTCTGGAGATGAACTTTGAATTAGAAATCTGTGAATGATTTAACTCACTACTTAACTCACTATTCACAACAGAGACAAAAGAGTGATTTACACAGTGGGAAGGCCTGCACTGGTGGAAATAAAAATTCAGTCTGAGTCTGTGTCAGAGTCGGAAAATGAACTGACTAGAAAACTATTCTCCAGAGAGTCCCATTATTTAATATTTATTATCTAAGATTGTGTATTCTTATTATTTAATATTTATTGTTTTAAAATTTTATCTCAGAAGGTTTCGTTATTTTTACTTGAATTTTATTATTTTCAAATTATTTAAACCTTATCTTACTGAGTAATTTTTAGAATTCTTGAATAAACGAAAACCAATGGAAATGATAAATTTTTAACATCTGGAAAACTTTTAGCCTAAGTACACAAGATGGTAAAGATATTTTTCCCTTATCCTTTTACATAAGGCCCTATTCATTTTATTTTTATGGCTTTGTTTTGAGATAAAAGTAAAACTAAAATTTAATAATATATTTTTTTTTCTTTTAGTATTTTTCTGGGAAAAATATCTTAGTCTTGTGTATGTCTTCACTTTAATGACCCTGGCGTCACTAAAGCGATTATTTTAGGTACTATTTAATATATAAAAAAAAAATATCATATTTTATTTCTAAGGTCGCGCAAACAAAATTATAGTCATTGAAATATGATTTATTTTTAAATAATTTCAAAGTTTCTCAAGACGTAACAAAATACTGCTCCAAGTGTATTAGTTGCATTTACCACATTTTTTTTTCGTGTTATTTTTCCTATAACATTTCTCAGACATTAATTAGAACTGAAGAACACAACAAAGATAAAAAAAATAATGTACTTTAAATCAGTTCATCTAAATACAAATTTATCAAAGCACTATTGGTAAGACTGCTGTGTTCAAGTATCGCGAAAGTTTCCAGCATTTCAGTAGTATTCCTTCCTTGAGGTTTTATAATACGTCTAAGATCTTTGTCCAAAAAACTTTTCATCCGCTCTTCGAGTGTCTGATTACGTGTTGCTGATAATATTTCACCCTTGAAAAGAGTATCATTATGTAATATTGATTCTTTCAAGTATGTATCAGCTTCATGAGGGAATATCAACATCTAAAAAAAAAATCCAAAAACAATTTAATTAAAACCTTCGTCAATAAAATGATAAAATAAAAAATTACCTGGGACAGGCATTCGCCTTTTTCGGCACCAGTTGCGAAATGCGTTTCATCGCCCTTCGAGAACCACAATATGATATTTTTTTCCTCAAAAATATTATATTTAATGTTATTTTTTGAATTTTCGTTCAATTTAATCACTACTGTTGACAAAAATTCCAACTTTTGGTTCTTAAATCCTGAGCAAACAGTTATTTTCAAACACGTCGTTTTTGGATTAATTTTCTTTGGATTAATTCCGTAATTTTGACGTTTCAAAATTTCCTTAAAAACATTAAGTTTTCCATTTTCTAGTTTTGGAGCCTCATTTTCGGTGTACGTACAGCAATTTGAGTAACTGTATCTAATGAATGATGGAGTAAATCCGTTATTTGTGTTCATTAAAAAATTTTTACTAGTTACAAGTCCCGATCTACTAATAAGTAATTCATCAAGATTGAATACATCACCGGGGGTAATATGATCCCTTTTTTTTAAACCAGTTAATGACAGTGAGATTTTTTGTCTCTGAGATTCTGACACAGCCGGCAATTCGGGCAATGGCCGTAATATTAAACTCACTATATCCTCGTTTTTAAGTATACTCAGAATTTTGTTTGTATGAACATGTTCTACATTTGAAAATGTGAACAAAGAATAGTCGAGATTATTCAAAAAATAGTATTCGTTAATCGTCTCTTCAAGTTTACGATCAACATCAGTAGTTGTGATCGAACTTCTGTAGATTGGAGTTCTAAAGAAATCAGCTGTTTTACCTGGATCATTTAGGTCGATATCTTTACACTTTATTGCATCATTTATGGTAATCTACAATTTTTAAAAAATCATGAAATGAATAGCATTTTGATTAAATCAAAATGAGTATTTCTTACCTGAAGAAGACAAGTTCCAGTAGAAACAGATGAAACATAATGAGTTTCATTATCCCGTTTCAATCGAAAAACAACAGTTTCGTTCATCCAAATACTATAGAGCCCATCATTAGCAACTTCCAAAAAATAATCATCATCCATCAGTTTGATATTCAAACTATGCACTTCAATAGTCTTGCAAATTTTAACAATCCCATATCTGAAGTTCCAGTCACTAACATAATGTTGATTAATACCCAAGTATTCATCCCTTCGTTGAAGCAAATGATGAAACAATTTTGATGATGTGTAATTGGATAGTTCTTTCTCGATAAAAACTTTTGGATAAAAATGAGTCTTCAGAGATTCGAAAAGCATACACGTTTCATAAAACATTTTATAATTGTATTCATCGTTATATTGTTTCTTAATAAAGCGTGATCCGTTAAACCCGTTGAAAATATCACTGATTATTACATCGCTCGAAAATTTTTTGGACAAATTAATCGTAACACCTACCCGCAAGTTTCCTATCCCCTTCGCATTTGTAATATCTATCAATGCGATAATTAAAATTCTAACAATTCCGTTCATTGCTGCGTTTGAATTGTAACTGTGATTAACTTGTTTTTCAAAATAATAAGCCTTAGTTCTTGTTATTGATGAGAAACCTTAGTTTTATCTATTATACGTCTTTAATTAATAGATAAGTTCGTGGCAGCATATTAGTTTCAATGCCATTAATTAAGGCTGTAGAATTTTGTCCAATTAATCTTAACGATCAATCGCTCGTTTTACTAAGCTTGAATTGAATTTTTAACTTCCCGCTGAGAAAATTGAAAATTTTCAAAAATCGGAAAGTTATTAGTTTTACCTCATTTTTCGAAAATCGAGTTCTCATCGGATCTCGACGCTTTGAGGTCCTAGGAAGCTTCCCCAAATGTTTCCGCGATGATGTCCGTATGTCTGTATGTATGTATACAAACATGCGCGCGCGCGCGTGTGTGTGTGTGTGTTTTTTTTTTCCCCTTTAGGGGGGGGGGAATCCTTTTTACGGATTCTAGGCATAGATGTTGGCCCGGATATGTGGCGACTCGACGCAGCGTCATACTAAAACTCGACGCTGACGCCCCTACCCACTAAACCCTAAACCCCTTTCCTCTTTCCTCTAATCCCTCATGGAAACCGCCGTCAGGCATTACTTCGTGA
>CAJNRD030001116.1:3993046-4017277 GCA_905319865.3 Cotesia congregata
TTCCATTTATAATCATGTATGATTATATATAATTATATATATTTATATATAATTATATATGGAACAATATATAATTCTGCATGGCTGTATATTGCTTCATATATAGTCATATCTAATTATATATGATTATATATAACCCCATACACAATTCCATTTATAATCATGTATGATTATATATAATCTTGCATGGCTGTGTATAGCTCCATATATAGTTATGTATAATTATATATGATTATATATAACTTCATATACAATTCCATCTATAATCATGTATGATTATATATAATTATATATAATCTTGCTTGGCTGTATATTGCTCTATATATAGTCATATATAATTATATATGATTATATACAATTATATATGATTATATAGAAACATTTTTTCTCGGGATCCCCAAAGGAATCTATCCCACCGCCTGTCAAAGCTGTAAGTCTGCTTTTTACCAAGTTAGCTCGTTAATTTTTCTATAAACACAGAAAAATAAAATTCACTTTAATCAAGTAAATAATTTTGAATAACAACTTTATTTTCTTGATTTCAGTAAAAACTAAGAATTCAAATTGCGCGCGCTTTAATCCTGAACCAATAAAGAATCAAGGTCCATATTTTCGAGTTATTTCGATACTTAGCTAACTTCAATCAACCATCTATTTTAATAAATAGGAAAATTTTTTATCTTTAAAATTCTTGAAATTAAAAAAAAAATAAAAATTGCAATTTAAAAAAAAAATTTTTTTTTTTAAATAAATTTGAAAAATTGGAAAGTGCTAATTTTAATGTCATGAATTTGTTTCTTGATTCAATTTAATTTTTTTTTTTTTTTTAAGAGTAATATTAATTTGAATTTTTACAGAATGCCAACTTTGAAATAAGCAGGTACACGATTGAGAATACAGATATACCTCCGGGAATCCCAGATGGCGAAGTTGTCTCTGATCTCTATATATATGAACCTGGAAAAGATCCGTATGTTAATATTCATTTAGAAGGGTCATTAATTTAAGTCATAAATTACCTGGATTGGGTGGATTTGGACGTTGATGAGGTTATATTATCTTCATGAAACTTCTTAATTTTATGTATCGGTTTTGATTTTGTTAGTAATTTGTAGATATAAGTAATTAAATGAATGTCTTTTTTGGACTTGTGTAAAATTAATTATAAATTATAATTAATAAATATTTGTTCTGTAATTAAAAAAAATAAATTAGTAATTTAATTTTAAAAACAATTAAAAATTTTTTTTGTGCCCTGTTTAAAAATATTGATTGAAAAAAAAAATTAAAAAAATTCGCTCTATGCAAATTATATAAGTATAATAATTCCTGTTTAAAAATATTGATTGAAAAGAATTAAAAATGATAGAATTAAGGATGTAGGTTATGTTTTCTCAAGATGTATACCATCTAAGTAGTAAACAAGGATTAATTGCAGCACTACTTTTTATTTATCTACTGAAGCATTTCTACTCACTACAAACATAGAACAATATTAAATAAAAATAAATCTTTAAAATGGACGAAAAAGAAGAATATATCTGATATTAATTTAACGTCTTAGTCCAGGAGCTGGTGCTCCAGGAGCATTATGAGAGACTTCCATTACGGCTTTTATTACCACCCACGGCTCTTGGTCGGGTACGCCAAAAGTCATTTTTGCATCGTAGTCACCAGGTGGCGTGCCTGGAGGAAATTTTTCTTTCGGAATCGGATACTTGCTTATATTTCATAATCGCCCTGAAGAAATAAATGAATTTAATTTAAAAGAAAATTAAAAATGTGAATGCGACCTTACCGGAGCGAAAGGATACTCTTTAGGGAATTTATCCTTAGGCAATCCATGCTTGAGCATATCTTTACCATAAATTTCGTTTTTCACCAATTCACATACAAAATCTTGAAAATCTGCGACTTGTTCTCCTTTCAACTCAACAGTTAGTGATACCTATTTAAAAAATTAGTAAATTAATTATATAAATTTATTTTAGAGGTTATAATGTAGTAAAATTACCTCGGCCTCTTCAGGAAGAGATTTTTTAAATGCAAATTTCGCAGATCCTAACAATCCAGAATCTGAGATTTCAGTTGTTACCTCTCCAAAGTAAGGATTGTCAATATCCTGATTTAAAAAAAGTATTGAACCATGCAACTGTATATCTATATTGTATGTATATATAGATATACAGTGTGTGAAAAGTATTGAAAAAGTATTGAATTACATACTTTTTCAATACTTTTCAATACTTTTTTTTTAATCAGGGTAGTAGTTGCTTCGAGTTTCTTATATTTTATCACCATTGTTGGCTGAAAATTTCAGTTGATATTAATAAGCACCCCACGGCTTTTTTACAATAAAATTAATTTATTTATTAATCACTCTAATTTTATTTCAAGCTCATTGAAAATTATTTTATACTTTTTAGTTCGGCTAACTATCATTTATTTAAGCTGTATAATTATTATAATAAATATTACTTACATCTACTTCAGCTGCTGATAAGTCAACCACCAAAATGGCGACGAAAATTCCCAAGTATTTGAGATCCATTTTTACGGTGTTTTTTTGAAGGTATGAATTATCATTTTTTTCGCGGCTATTTATATTAATTTGATTAATCTATTGTTTGCATATTTAATTATAAGTTTCTCCATAAATACATTGTTGGAAAATCAGATTTCTAACTTGTAATTAAATTGTATTGATTTATTTATGGGAAGTGTATCCTGTTTTTTCAAAAAATCTGATTGAAGATTATAAACAATCATTTGATGCATATTAATGAGCAGAATGAAAAATTCGCCCTAAAAAGATCCCATTGTTCGAATTAAAGTTATGTAACTGTCGTGAAGGAACTGATACAAATTTTATCAGTATTAATCACATTTAAAAAAATAATATTAGTTACAAAAGTTATTATATAACCTATTTTTATTTTTATTTAGAATTAACATCCTGTTTGATTAATAAGATATTAATTGCACGCTATCAATCATGCAAGATTCGGAAAATGCGACAGTGCGTGACGATGGATTTACATTTTTATTGATTATCAGATAAGCATAATTTAATTCAATAAATACAACCGGAATTTTATTTTCAGTTTCAATTCATCCACAGAGTCAAGATGAAAATCTCTAATACGTTATCCGTATTTCTAATCACGCTTTTTGGAGCGGTAATTGGAAATGTGAGTTTAAATAATTATTTGAAATATAATTTGTTATTGATTGTAACTTTTTTAATTGCAGAAAATTCCAGTTTTCAAGTATACTAATTTTACAGTAGAATTGCAGCCTGGTAATCCTTACTTCGAGAATTGGTCTACTGAAATAAACGAAGGGGGTGATACACTTTCCGCAAGATCTCCAGTAAAAGCAGATCCTCCCGAGGATTTAATGGTAATCTAATATTTTTTGTAATAATTAAAATTATTTGTAATCAATAAATAATTTAGTTAATTCATAGGCTAGAATTATCGCTGAAGTAAATGGTGACCGAGTATTCTTCATCGAAATAGGTGTATGTGAAAGCTATGAATCAGGAATGGCTGATCAAAACTTACTGGATCATGGATACCCTAAGGATAAGTTTCCCAGAAGCTGCCCAATAAAAGCGGTAAGTATTCTTTTAGCTAATCGGCTGCCCAATTTCAAAACACAGTAACTGCAAAATTTTTATACTTAATTTTTTTTAGTATTGCTGCATTTTTTATAACTTTTAGACCTTAATGTCAAGTATTTTTTCTTAAAAATATTTATATTCAAGTATTTTCTATTCATAAATCAAATTTTTCATCAATTTGGCGGGTAAACTTTTTTTAATAAGAAAAATTGGAAAAAATTTTGAAATGTTAGTAACTGTGTTTTGAAATTGGGCAGCCGTAATGACTAATTGTTTTTCATTTAAACTCTGCTAATTATTGTTTTTTATTTCTTCAGGGTGATTACGGAGTAAGGGATTACAAATTTACTGCAGAAAATATACCATTCGAAGTACCAGCCGGGGATTTTATCGTAAAATACTCCTTTTTTGAGCCCAGCAATGGTGAATCTTTGGTAACATTAACGTCAGAAGGGCAGCTGACTTATAAATAATTTAAAATTATTTTTTTAGCGATAAGCAACGAGATTTTGTTGCTAATAGATAAATTTTTTAAATATTAGTTGCACACATATAAAAATGACTAATTAAATTAATTAATGTGTATGTTAATTGAATTATACTGAAGAAATAATAAAGCAATTGATAACTGCTGAACTATTATTTTTTATTTATCTACTGAAGCGCTTCTATTCACTACAAAAAAAGAAGAAAAATGTGATATTTAGCCATATTGTCGCAACCGATGAGAAGAAAAGAGTTTGGAATTGAATTAACGTCCTAGTTTAGGAGCTGGTACTCCAGGAGCGTCATGAGAGACTTCCATTAGGGCATCCACTATCATCCATGGCTCTTGGCCAGGTTCGCCGACAACTATTTTTGCATTGTATTTACCAGGTGGAGTGCCCGGAGGGAAGTTGTCCTTCGGGAGCGGATATTTGCTAACTTCGAAATCGCCCTGAAGATATAAATAATTTTAATTTGAAAGAAAATTAATAATAAGCGTGCGATCTTACCAAAATTATAGGACAATCTTTAGGAAATTTATCCTTAGGCAATCCATGATTGAGCATATCTTTACCGTAAACTTCGTTTTTCATCAATTCACATACAGAATCTTCAAAATCTACGACTGTTTCTCCTTTCAACTCAACAGCTAATGATACCTATTTTAAAAATAAATAATTAATTATACAAATTTATTTTTCTGCCCTCCGGCCGGAAAGTGGCAACTTTCTGGCCGCTGCGCTAAACAAAGTTGCCACATTCCGGCTACGTCGAGCAGAAAAATAGTATACATACCTTGGCCAGTAAAAAGTAAAGCCTCAGACCACATATTTGTCAACCTCGGCTTCGCCTCGGCCAACAATTACATGTGGTCTGAGACTTTTCTTATTTTACTGGCCTAGGTATGTAATCTACTATTAGAGGCTAAATTAAAATTTTAATATAAATATTTATTAAATCCTATGATGTTAAAAAATCATTTATTAACAGTTAATAAAGCGTATTAAATATATAAACAAATCATTCTATCAGTGCATTGAAATAAAATAAAAAATTAGCGTAGTTGTCTCAGGTAACTGTTTAGCGATTGTAAATTTCATAGATCCTTTCTCGCCGGAATCGAAAATTTCCGTTGACACATCTTTGAAGTAAGAATTTTCAGTAGTTTTTGCGGTGACTTTCTTATATTTTATCTCTGTATTGTTGGCTGAAATTTTTAAATTTTCATTAAACAATTAAATTTTTCAGATTTTATAGATCCTTAAAATTAATTATAATAAGGATAATTCAATTATATTTACAATTATTAATGTTAAATATTTATTATTACTGCAAGTGCTATTTTCGAGCGCAGAACAAATTGAATAGTACTAAGTTTTAATCATTATTATAATTATTGTTTTCATTGCGATTATTATTATTCTCGAACGCAATATTATAAATTAAGTTAAAGAAAAAGTTATATATATTAATCAGAATTTCATAAAGAATTTATTTTGTTATTTAGAAAAGATATTTAGTTTAAGTAACAACATTTATAAATAAATAATTTATTTTTATTAATATTCACCGATTTAATAATAATTTATTTTATATAAGTTAATTCCCGGAATCTTTTCCTGCAATTTACTTTCCTATTTAATTAAATAATTTGAGGTACTATTTATAATTAATTACTTAGTATTTCTGATTATAAATTATATATTAATCCTGACTGTAAGTATTTCGTGATTTATTTTCCATTCGCATTAATTTAGATCGTTAATTGATCGTCCGGCGAGGCCCCTGGCATTTTTATTAATTTTGGTAATTTCTAGATAAAATTACCTGGCGTCCTTTTCGTGCACTAACCCAGCCTGAGGAGTTTCGGGTTGATTTTTATTATTATTTATTACAAAGGGCGAGCGTAAAATACCTTACCCAGCCGGTATCTCCGCCTCCGGTGAAAATTTGTTTAAATTTTCGGGAACAGTTTTGTTACAAAGTATTAGCAGATTTAGTGGAATTTCAGCAAAATAGCGAAGAAGTTAAAATTATAAACGTAAAAGACATCAATCAAGATACCAATGAATCGTCAAAAGTTTATAAACGTAGAATTTTTAGGAGAATTAATAAAAGTAGTGAGAATAACGGTGACGGTGATGCTGACGGATATAGTGATAATGACATTGATACTTACAATTACAAAGACAATGACAAGAAAAATAATGATAATAATCATTATTATCGTCAGATTGATAATAGCGGTGATAGCGATAATGCTGATGATGATGGTAGCAATGGTGACAATGATAATCATGATGACCAGTTAAATGAAATAATAAAAAACGTAGAGTCCACATCGTCAAGTATACAGGATAATTCACTTATAATTGAAAATCAGGAGATTAATATCGAAGAAGAACTTCAACAGTTTCGATTAATAACGCCAGAGGTTAGTAGAAATAATGCTATAGATAAAAATTATAGTAATGATGAAAATGAAGAAGAAACGAATTCATTGAAAATTGATATTTGTAGTAAAGAAGTAAAGCTATCAAATCGTCCAACTACCTCCATACAAGAAAATTTTCAACCACCGAAAATAATTTTATACACCGTCCAACAAGAAAAAAAATACTTAAAGAGTATTTGGTTTGTGAAGAAAGTGATGATGAATAAGGAGGCGCTTGTGCAATAAATGGTAATTTAGTTTGACTTTATCTGTCCAATCATTCCTGTTAGTCTAAATTAATTATTAGGGCTTTATTTTTTAACCAGCTAAGCCAGGTCATTCAAATTAGCTAAGCTAATCAGCTAAAAGTGAAACCAATTAAAAAGTGAACACACAGAAAAAAAAATGTTCTTGAATCAAGTATATATATTTGAAGAGTTCAATATTCTTGGTTTGAGTGTAAAAATTCTTGATTTAAGAAAATTTTACTTAATTCAAGAATTTTTCGTCTTGATTCAAGACAATTACCCTCTTCAAAATTATATTCTTGGTTCAAGAATTTTTCTCTTGAATCAAGTAAATTTTTTTTTTCTGTGCACGATATTAAACTTAAATAATCATGACGTGATAGTTAAATTGCGGATTTTTATTAGATAGAATTTAATGCTATTAATTTTTACTTCGATTTATTATATAATATTTAACACAAAAAATTAAAACTAATATTAAATTAAGTTTTCTATTAATATATTTACAATTTTTAATTTATTTCCTCTAAAAGGTCACGATTTTGATATAAAAATATCAATAAATTGTCATTTTCTAGTAATAGACAACTCCTTTTACCAGAAATAATATTTCCTGCGGTCGAAAATACTCTCTCGGAAGGTGTACTTAACGACGGGATGCCCAAATATCTTCTAGCATAAGTAGCTAAAATTGGATACTTGTGACGCTTTAAATTCCACCATAGCAAAGGATTTTCTCCTTTTGAGATGATGAGCTCTTTTTCATATTGATCCATTTCTTTTTCAACGACAGTTTTGTCTTCAAAACTGACCAATCGTTCAAGTTCCCCCCGATAAACCACGTTCAGGATCAAAAAAGTACTCCAAATCTTGTTCTCTTTGATCCTTGGCTGAAGTTGGAAGTTCATCATGAGTATTTTCATTTTCTTCAGTAATTATTTCTAATATATATGAAAAAAACTCTAATTAATTTCTGCTGCACAGAAAAAAAAATTTCTTGGACCAAGAAAATTAAGAGGAAGACCAAAGTTATTTTGGAGCAAGAAATTTTTTTGGTTCAAGAAAATGTAACTCCGTTAAAGAATTTTTAAGAAATTATCAGTCTTCCTTAAGATTATTCTGAATTAAGAAAATTTACTCTTGACTGAAATTCTTATATGGCCTTATCAACTCATATCAAGCCTGATCAGAATATTTTTTCACGGGTCAAGAAAATAACTCATCCGTACTTTGCTCCTCTGATCAAAATACTTTTGAAACTGGCCAAAACATGGATACTAATGATTCATTAAAAGCAGCAGGTATATGAATATATAT
Source organism: Cotesia congregata (assembly GCA_905319865.3). NCBI lineage: Eukaryota > Metazoa > Arthropoda > Insecta > Hymenoptera > Braconidae > Cotesia > Cotesia congregata. The sequence goes on from CAJNRD030001116.1 coordinate 4,001,157, forward strand.
AATTACTTACAGTGAACCATTTTATATAAATATATTTTACAAACAATTGAAATTTCTCATCTAACATCATAACTATCTCATTTAGACTAGAATTATTTATATATTTCAATTTTTTTTTTCAAATATTTATTTACGTATCTAAACAAATTTAAGATCTTTAAGCTATTAAATAGAATTTTTGATATGATAAAAAATACATTAGTTATTCTGTAGGTTAATAGATACTATTTTCAATTATTTTGGCTGCTATAGGGGCCTTAAATATATTTATCTATAATATTATGTCAGACTTGATCTTATTAAGGTATAAAATTTATAATAAGATGGTTCGATGTAGTGATTTAAATTATTTTGTAAAATATTAATTTAATTTATTTTATTTAGCTCCACGAATGGCCTTAAAAGATTCAAAGTCTAACCTGTCTAGCAAATTTCATCATTCGAAACTCGTCATTTCTCCTTTCCAACCTGTTTATGTGATTCAAAATGAAATTGAAAAATACTTTTGTCCGTACTGCAAAACTTTATAAAGTAAATTTTCAAGTCACTTAAAGGTTGAACATAGAAGAGAAAAAGATATCAGGAGTTTTATTTTTTTACCAGAAGGACATTCTCATCGTTCAATGATCATAAACATGATTCGTAGACAAGGTGAAGATCAATTTTTGAGAAAAACATCGTTCTTAAATAAGTAGATTTGTTTCAGTATAGTCTTTAAGATAAAAAAAAAAATGGTGAAATAAATGAAAATAAACAATAAAACACCATTTGAATTAAAAAATAATTTATATTAACATATATTGGCTTATAATTAATCTACAAATATAATTATATCATTCATAAATCTATATATTTATTTTCTGTTCGTAGTGATTAAAATTAATAAATTACCAATAGCACTGTAATTTATAATTGAAAATATGATATGAAGAGAAGAAAATTATTTAAAAAATGGTCTTTGGTTTTAAATTAAACTTTAAGCTTGAACACTTGTGGCTTAAATGCGGTCATTTTGTATTAAGTTGGATATTTTTGTTACGAAAAGTTATAATTAAATCAACCTTATGTAAAATAAGAAGTTTGATAAAATTTTTTTTTTTCCTAAATTATTATTTTTCGTTTTAACATCTATTATATATCATCTGCCATCATATATAGTAAGAAGAATAAATTAGCAACCATTACTGACAAAGGCAAAATTATATACAAAAGCTCTTACGATAATATTTATTTTAAATAAATAATTATAATAAATTGTTCATTCATTTTCTTCATTGCTCATCCTAAGTTTAAAGTAGAAAAAGTTATATTCCGTGATTTACAAAATTTTACAATTTTTCTTAAGTTCTAATTTGATTATTTTTAAGAGACCCGATAACTACCGTGTAAAATTTTTCAGTTTTAATTTTTTTTAAGCATATTTTTTTGATCTTTAGCCTTCAAATTTACAAAAAAAAACTGAAAAGTCCAAAAACTATATTCTGCTGCACAAGACGGCGACAACGACAAAACAAAATGTCAACATCTGCGCGCACTCAACTGGCGCGAAATTCAAATTAAAAAATATTTTTTTTTTTTACAAGCAGCGACGGATCTCTCGAATTTTGGCTTATCAAATTAACTGTTTGTCGAAATAATCTAATTGGTTTACATTGAACAGTATCAACATATTTACATCAGTCAAAATAAACCTAAGACGCTAAGCATAGTATTCTTCAATATTTAATTTGCAAATTTGAATCAACATCCATGTCATTCATTTTAAAAATAATAGTAATCATTTCGCGTAAGTATTATCACAGAGTTTAAATTGTTCAAATTGAAAAGCTGCATTGCCAAGCGCATTTAATACAAACAATTGTCTCATTATCAACTAACAACATTAATCATCATCAATGATTATTAACAACAAAACATCAGTCAATAACTGTAGACTAGAGAAACAAATTTATTAACTAACCTAAACTTACTTGCCCCCGGGTTTCTTCACATTCTTTCCGGCGTTCATGTTAATAAATTTCGGCTCAAACTTCTGTTGTAAAGACGCAACATTTGTTTTGCTACTAGCGGCTTTTTTAACTGGACTTCCCAGATTTTTGTCAACTTTATTAACTAATTCTTTAGTAACAGCTCCACTCCCTACGGAGTTTTTAGTACTACCACCGGTGACCGAACTTTTTGTTCCCGCAACGCCACCTACTGACTTATTGCTTCCGGACGGCGAGGGAGGAGTTTTCAACCCTGATGTCACTGATTTCACTCCGTAAGTTGGCGATTTTTTCCGATCAACAAATGTCGCTGCTTTAGCAACAATACTACTGGGTCTTATGACTACTTTACCTTTGTTCATTGTTGGAGGCTTTGTTTTATCTTTCGTGTCATTTCCCCCTTTTTCTTCATGACTTTCATTTCTTCCTAAATTTTCTTTCTTTCCATCATCTTCCAAGACTTCTTTCACTCCAGAATTTCCATTGACTCCTAAAATTCTTTTAGAATTTCCTTCTTTATCTCCTAAGCCTCCACTACTTTCAAAACTCCCTTTCCCAGTAAAACTTCTCAACATTTCTTCTGAATTTTTATTACTTTTTTTATTATCTTCATTTTTCTTTACTGAACTAGTCATTCCTTTTTTTCCCAAATTTCCATTTTCTTCTAAATTTAAAATACCTATATTTTTTTCATAAGTTCCCAAATTTCCCTTATTATTATTTCCTAAATTTGCTTGATTAGTACCAAAAGTTCTTCCTTTGTTTCCTAAATTTCCGCCTTTGCCGTCTGAACTTCCAGTACTTCCTAGATTCCCTCCGCTTAAAACATCAGGCTCAGTAGCCTTCGTAGAACTACAACTAGTAACAACATCAGGACTTATAACCTTCCCATCATCATTCCCAGTGCCTTTCCCCTGAAGACCCCCATCAGATTCTTGTCTTCCAATCTTTTTTTTCTGACTTTTCTCATTCATAGAATTTCTTCCCTTTAAATTCTCTTCTTTCTTCCCGGCCTTGACCGGACTCGGAGGTTTCATCCCCAGAGCCTTGGACATCGAGTCATTGACATTCGGATTGCTAGACTCCAACCTATTCAACTTGTCCTCGATCTTCCCTTTCTCTCCCAGATTTCCAGGAGCTTTTCCTCCCAGACAAGGCACGTTAACAGCAGAGGGTAGCAAGTATCCGGAAGAAGTTTCTGACAGGACCGCGGACATAGCCGTGGAGGAGTTCGAGTAAATACTAGCTGGAGACTTATAGTGGTTCGCATTAGCATTCACGTAATTCCCATCAGCTTTCTCTTTTTCCTTCCTTTTCAAAGTTGAACTCGAGTAAATCGAGTCAAAGTTTCTGTGGGAAATCTCAGAGACAATCTCTCCTAGGAGGCCGAGTCCGTTGTCCACCGGTTTGGGGACTTTGTAAGTTTTATCATCAACTTCTTCGATCACCGCATAGATGTTGTCGCAAGACTTCTCGCGGACAAGGTTCATACAGTCATCGTATTCCTCCTGTTTCCCAACTAAGTTTGCTTGAGTAATCGGCGTCTGGTAGCCCGGTAGCCCAGGAATCTTGAGATCCAGGTTCAGGGTCTCCTGTTTGGGGACTGGAGGTGGTGGCGCGGTAGGCCGATTGTTTGGAATTGAGGAAGGCCGCTTCAGGGTGGAGCGCATGGACCCAAACGAGTGGATTGCTGGTCTTGGTTGTTTGCTATCACGCATGCTCTGTGCACGCATCACTACCTTTTTGTCCTCTGAAACTTTAGGGCAGATTTCCAATGAACCGTCTACGGAATCTGTAGAATTTGGCAGTACGAGATTTGACCCTGTAATCTGGATATTCTGCTGCGGAATCGGGGCAGAAATTTCCAGATTACGGAGGATTTCTTTGTCGACCTTTATCGCCTTCTGATGGCGAGTTTTTGGAGCTTGAGGTCGCAAAATGGAGGCAATTCGGTTAAGGGTCGACGACTTGGACCTGTCGTCAATGGAAATGGAGGGCAGGGACGCTAAGGCGGGAGATGTCGACGACTGGGACAGAGAAGTAGTTGACTCGAGTGTCTCTAGGGGGCGAGCGGGCACATCTGGAGCCGGTCGGGTAGGAACTGGCAGTTCCATTGTGGTGCATGTAGTGGCAGCTAGGACTGGACTGCTAATTAGAGGGCGGGCTGTGCTACCGGGGTTCAGGGGTGGCAGCGCTGGGCCGGGAGGGACGAAGGCTGGGAACCCTGGGACGGGTGGAGGGCTGGTTTGTGAATCCTCTGGCAGCGGCTTAAGTGTGAACCCTTTGAAGTGCCCGAACATATTGTTCCTGAAGTTTTCTTCGTTCTCGGGCTTGGGAAGGAGACTCGCGCACGCTGGATCCGATGATAAGGTAGAGTCTATTGTCTCGATCCCGGTCAGTGGGTGGGGATATGCCGGTCGGTCTATCGTCTTGACGAATCCACGTTCGTGTCTGAAATTTAAAAAAAAAAAGCGGGTAAGCGGAGGGTTTCATTGGGCGAGCGGTAGAATTTGAATTTGAATATTTGTCGTTTTGTTTTTGAGTCATGCCGTGCAAAAAGCGGGAAAATTAGTAAAGATTTAAAATTAATAGCTGAGAAAATAATAAAATAAGAAAGACAAGAGTTTCTGTTGGTTTTTTTTTAATACTTTTATTTCAAGTACTTGGTTTTGGTTTGTAAATACAGTGGAAATTGATATCGCTTTTTATGACGCATGCTGGATCACAGTTGACTTTATTAAATGTGCAATTTTTAAATTAATGTGAGCGATAAGTGGAAATTTTTTTAATTATTCAAAGATGAGAAATTAAGGTAGTTGCTATTTTTAATGAACTTATTTTATTGCTTTAAGAATTATTTCGTCTTCTTTTTCTGTTTATTTAAGTCACAATTGGCTTGTTATTTATTGTTTTTATTTCATTATTTAGACTTTGAGATAGTTAAGTTGCGATAGTATATATTTAATGATTCTTTAATTCTCAATCAAATTTTTTTGTTTAATTCAAAAATTTTACCATCTTGAAAATTGATTTTCAATAAATTTAGCACCCGTGTGTATTTTTTAAAAAATATCTGATTTTCAAAATTTTGTTTAAAAAATTTTTTGAAAATCGTTATTGACTTGTTGCAACAACTAGTGAATTTGTATTTGAAAATGAAAAATTTTCTCAATTTAAAAAAAACCTACTTTAAATTAAATAATATATTTTTCTTAAAAACCTACATGACTATCATATTAAAATAAAAAAGAAGTGTATGCACAATAAAAAAAATTCTTATCAATAAAATGAATATATATTTTCAAAATTGCACATTAAATTATTAATATCTAGTCCCAGTAGTCAAACATGCAATTAACATGCGTAATTTATTTAAAAATAATATAATACTATTAAATTATCAATTAAATAAAAGATATGTTATGTTTATAAACAAATGCATTGATTTTTACAAATGCAATTACTTATTATATTTAAGAGAGTATTTTAAATAAAAATTTTTTTAATCAAGGAGATTAATCTGGGCAAGAAAAATTATTCTTACGGCAAACTTTATCTTTTTTGTATTTAAATTAAAAAAAAAACTCCATTAAATTCATTTAAGAGAATTAGCGCGTGCGGCGCGTACTATTATTTTATCTTTTAGTCCACGCAATTTTGCTCTACGACCATAACTGTAATTTCTTCACTAATTTTTGTCAGTTATTTTTATTATTTAAAGGAATTTTTTTTTCTCGCATTCAAAAAAAATTTGTCATGCTAGCTACTAGATCTTCTTGAAAATACTTTTTTATATTTACTGTTTTATTATCTAAAGTGCAATAGTCTTATTTATCACTAAATTTTTTGTTATAAATGCACCAAAAATATTTCATGGATTTATAAAAATAATTTTTTTATTTATCTTAAAATTAAAAATCTATTTATCGACTTGGTAATTCTCTACTGAGTAATTATTAAAGTTATAAACTTATTGTTTATAAGGATTAAAAAAAAACTAAGAATATTTTTTTTTAATTAATAATTTAAATCATATCATTAATCAAGTTTAAAGAAATGCACCCAAAAAAATGTATTAAATTACTTATATTTTAAATAAAATTGAGGATCTTGTTGAAAAAATAAATTTTTTGCAACTTTATTATTACCAGTCGATGAATTAACGGCCGAATAGTTATTAACTGTACAAAAATTAATCGACAAAATATTCTTAGTACATAAATACCAAAAAATTATTTAAACAATTTCGGTTTATTGCTCTTAGGTGGAGCAGGAGGTGGTGGGGGTTTTTTATTGTAAAAAGGCAGTGGCTCATTATTTTTTCTATTAACTTCTAACAAAACACCTGCCGATCCACTACTCCCAGGACTTTCCTCCAATTGTTTAAAATCAATTCGAGTATTTAATTTCAAATCTTTGAAATTTTTATCTTTTTTACTTTCCACCTTTAAATTACTCTTACCATTAACATTAATATCACAATTATTTTCGTGCAACTTTTTCGGCACACTATCGCCATCACGTGCTATTATTTTACTGACATTCGCATAGATAGGCATGGTATCATTAACATTGTCATTACTAACGTCACTCTGTGGTAAAAATAATGAGTTACGTGCAATAATATTGTTTGAGCAATTAATAACGTCTTGATTAGTTGTACTGACGAGATTTTTACGCTGAATATTTATTTTGTCACGTGACAGAGTATTTATAGTAAATATTTTATTATTGTCATGCCCATGCATCAAGTTTTCATTGTTGCTGTTACTATTATTTTTATTGTCGCGTGAAAATTTAAAAATATTTATAAATTTATTTTTACTCGAGACTTTTAATTGTTTATTGCTCAATTTCTTAATGCTCGGAGACAAATTGGGACGCTTATTATTTTTAAAACATGGTAAATTGGATACATACGGTGATAAAATATCCTTCTTCCAGCCGGGGCGTGATGGATTATTTTTTCGGTACCAAACGAAGAAAGATATTAATGATATTGTCGGTACTATACCGAGGAAAATTATGTAGAGAGCTGTTACGAAGTCGTTTCTCGCTGAAAAATCAAAAATACATTTTAATTAACACTTTATACACAACAGAAAATAAATTACTAAAAATAAAAAATTATATTTTGATTGTCCGCAATAGAAATCGAACCTTGACCTTCCTTGTAAGAGTTTTAAAACTCTCGCCAACTGCTGATGCTTTTATAATTTAATTGTCTTGCTAAGAGCATAGTCTCAGAAAATTTTAAATTTTTGTATACTCATTAAGGGTGTTAAGATACAATTACCATTTAAATTTCAAGTAGATTGGCCGTTTTAAATTCGATCTACTTATAATCAAAGTTCGGATTATTTTTATTGCGAGCAATAAGGTATACATTCTAAGTAACGTTCACGATTTTAATAAAAAAACAAACAATCAGAAATTTTTGAAGAAATTCGGTATTCACCGATTCATTATTGAGATATAGCAATTGAAAGTCCAACAATAAATGAAAAAATATACCAGTCAGTGAATTGGCTAGAAACAATGTGGCAACACTGTACGCGAGTATAGATAGTATTATTTGAGCAGAAAATTTAAACACACATTTCATAGAAAAAAAAAAAAAACCTGATTCCTAAATTTATTTATTTTCCTGATCAAAAAAATTCCCGAAAATCACCTATTTTTTCGGCCGTCAAAGTGGCTATCCTCCTTTAAAAAATTAAAAATTTTAGCTTAAAGTAGTTGTCGAAACTAAGGCATACCATCAGAAAATTCTATATTTTTGTATACTTATTAAGGACATGATGATACAATTACCCTTAAAATTTCGATTGACTACCTATAACCCAAGATGAATTCAGTTAAAAGTTGGATATTTAACATTGATTGCATACGTTCTCTACAGTTCTGTACCAGTTTCTTAGCTATAAAAAAAAACTAACTGACAGAAACTTTCAAAAAACTGATAGTCTTTTGATGTATTTGTTGTGAGTTTAAAAAAAAATAAAAAAAAATTTTTGACTATCTAACCTATATCTATACTAATAAATGGAGAGCCAGTTTTTTTTGTCCGGTTATACTGCGAAAACTACTGAACCGATCGCAATAATACTTATACCATAAGAGGCAGCGTGTTTCGGAGAAGGTTTGAGTATATGATATGTTGGTGATTACGTAATTACTTATCCGGAACCTATATTTTTTTGACTTAGAAATAATGAATTTTTATTGTAACTAAATTTATTCTATTCGATTCTCATTTGTTTGAAATAAATTTTTTAATTCTTTTGGTTATGTTTATATACTATAATATATATAGGCAGATTTCTTCACTTATGAGACCTGCAATTTCTTTAACTGACACATTCAATGCCTATTACTAATTTTTTTTTTTCATAACAATTGTTATTAATTTTTGTAAAAAAAATACGGGAATGTTATAATGACTGCACACTGAAAGTTAAAATGAATATTATCTAGAATAATTACTCGGATAAAAGGTACATGCCAATTCGATAGAATTTTGAATCTGTGCATCTAAACAATACTCTATTTAAATTTCAAGTCTAGAGCTAAAACTGCAATTCTATAAAGCTAGTTATTTATAAATAACAGATTAAAGTTCAAAAATTTTTGAAAAAGTTTATATCTACGGAGACGGACAGAAACAATTGTATGAGTTGCGTTTCCACGGATACAGCCTTGCGTAAAAATTATGGATATTATGGATTACTTAGCTACAAGCTCATATACTTTTGCGGCGCGTATAATCTTTAATTTTTTGACAATATTGTACCATGACAACTACTTTAATCAAACTTTTTTGGAATACTTTGTGAGATAATTGGTTGGTAATCTATCTTATTTCGTCAAAAAAAAATTTTTTAATAGTATGTAAGGTATCAATTTTTTGAAAAGTTCATAAATTAAAAAAAAAAATTAAATTTGAAATTTTTTTTTACTAATGGCTACTTAACCATTTTTTCACGTATCTGAGTTCCCGATGTCTATCGAGCAGTTCTGAGAAGTAATCAAACTCTTTCGATTGCTTACGCTCAATTTAAAAGTTGCTTCAAGTACTTATGAACTTATTATGTAAAAAAAATAAGTAAATAGATGAATAATCAAGTAACCAAAAGTTACCATTAGGATCTTCGGCAGGTCCACTGTCATCAGATCCACCGTATCCAGGTTGAACACAATCCGGTGGTCGAAAACCACGATTACAATGGCAATGTCCTAAACTATTACATACGCCATTGCCACCGCAATTATTTGGGCATATATTACGGCCAACTGTAATTGTTCTTAGATCTGCTATCGGCATACATTTTTGATTTACACACATCTAAAATAAAAACAAAAATTTTTAATTAATTCAATAAACTTTAGAAAGTTGGTTTCTTTATCATTTATTGTAAGTAAAAATCGTTTGAATGGTTAATTACTTTTCCTGGCGCACACTTAGCGCCGTCGGGTGATAATCCAGGATCAACCTGATTGAGACCCAAGTCAACCATCGCTGATCTGCATGCTATTATTTTACCACCGTTGTTGATGAATGAATGACTCAATATTGCTACCGACTCCATGCCGAATTCCAGTCTTTCATTTAAATGTTTGCAATGCAGCATTCCACATAAAATATTTCTGCAATAATAATTTAATAAATTAACGAAATTCATTAGGGTTTTAAAAATTGTCTAATTTTGTTTTTTAACATATTTCATGCCCATTTGAAAATTATACGAAGTGCACAGTAAAAAATTTTTCGTCAAATTTAACACAAAAATTTGTGTTGATGACTTTTTTTACACAATTTGTGTTGAATCAACATACTAAAATGTTAAATTCTACACAAACATTTTTACACTTTACACAATGACGAAAAATTTTTTAATGTGATGATAATGCTTTTTCTTCAACATTATTTACTTTTTCAACATATTCGGGTTTCTTAATCCAAGAAATTAACTATTCAATATAATAAATTAAATTTCAACTATGACTATACACTGAAATATAAATTGATTTTATTCAAAAGAAAAATCTTTGAATCACGAAAATCATTTTGAAAAATTCCATTCTTTTAAATCAAGACAATAAAACTTTAAATTAAATTAAACTTACTTAAACAAAAAAAAAATTTCTCAGTTCAAAAATTTTTCTACTTGTATCAAGACGATAAAGTTCAATAATTCTTCTCTTGAATCAAGTCGATTTTTTTTTTTTTTTTTTTTTTTTTTTTTTCAGTATAGAAAAATTTTATTCCAATGAATCACTTTGCTATTTTAATTTTGTCTCCAACATATTTATATGATTAACTGAGTTTTTAAAATTAAATTTAGTATCATTGGAAAGGTTTTGACCTGAATTTGTACCTTTCCAATGTTTCATATGCTTTTTAGCAATAGTTAATTTATTATGATTATGAGTTTACGAAGTTGTTCTAAATGGATTCAAATTTCGCGATCAATAAAATTTGTTTATTTATTTATTTATTTTGTTTTGTACATGTGAATGTGGTTATATGTGAAAACTTAATTTACATAATTAAGAGACTAATAAAAATTTTGTAAAGAGTAAATCTATCGTAAATTAATTTTGATATTTTTTCAGCGATAGTCATTTATTATTTTTAAAGGAATTTTTTTATAGTTAAATTTGGTATCATCAAAAAGGTCTTGATAAAAATTTGTGCCATTTCATGGTTTCATATATTTTTTAGTGAAAGTCAATTTTTTATGTTAAAGGGGAACATCACTGTGACGATCGAAAAATAGAGGTGATTTTCGGGAATTTTTTTGACAGGGAAAATAAAGGAATTTGGGAATCGGAGTTTTTTATTTTATTAAGGGTACATTAAAGATTATTACCCTAAATGTTTTTTTTAAATATTTAATTATTACAAAGTTATTAACAATCTCGTAGAGTACTAGAAAAATTTCCTCCTCTATGGTCGGTTCGATAACTCAAAAACGGATCATCTGAAAATAAAAACCTAAATTGCTCTTTAATCAGTAAGGATGTAGTGATCGTCGCACGTACGCAATTAAAAAAATTTTTATTTTAAAGATTTTTCTAGCCGGATTAAAAAAAAAAAAACATTTTTTTTTTAAATTAAAATTTTCAGAATTCCGTACGTGCGACGATCACTACATCCTTACTGATTAAAAAGCAGTTTGGGTTTTTATTTTCAGATGATCCGTTTTTGAGTTATCGAACCAACCATGGAGGGAGAAATTTTTTCTAGTGCTCTACGAGATTGTTAAAATTATTAGCAAAATTATTGTAATAATTAAATATTTTTTAATAATAATTTAGGGTAATAATCTTTAATATACCCTTAATAAAATGAAAAAATCCGATCCCCAAATTCCTTTATTTTCCCTGTTAAAAAAATTTCCGAAAATTACCTCTTTTTTTCGATTGTCACAGTGGTGTTCCCTCTTAAGTTCTTGGGGCAGTTTTGAATAAATTGTTGGTTCTATAAATTTGTTCCGTCACATTTGTCCATTTAATTATTTGTTATTGTTCCTGTCATAGCACTATTATTTTTAAAATTTATTCTCAAAGTTTTCTTATTTATAGTCCACAAATCTCAGCAATCACATATACCCGTGAATCTTTATTGAATTTATTAGATTATTGGGCATGAATATTGATTTTTTTTTTTGAAAAGACATTTCTAATCATGATAGCTTTTTTTTTATCCGTGTAAGCAAATTTCACTTTTTTTTTTATTTCAAAAAACAAAAAACATAGAAAAAGTATTGATTTAATACACCAAAGTTACCAATAGAATTTACAATAATTGAAATAAAATATCTAATAAGAAACTTACGGATCATCACATTTGATGTAACTAGAATTCAATCGATTGTATCCACAATTGCCCAACTTGGTGCCTTTGTTATTCATATTGTAGCATTGAGAATCTGAGGAAGAGCCACTGGGACCCCAGAGCAATTTACATTGATCATTGTGAGTCCTGCAGCTTCCTTGATAGCAGAATGCCTTGCCCATATTGCAGCTCTCTCCATCGATCTTGAAAACGTCTTTGGGACAGAATTCGCTCTGCCCAGTGCAGTACTCCGACAAATCGCATTCGTGTTCGGCATTCCGACATTCAACGCCGGCGTTTTTGGGTTTGCATGTCTTTAGATCGCAACACTCCCCCGTCGCGCAGCTGGCATTTGAATGCAGCATGCAAGTTGAGGCGTTGCAACACGGATTGTCGCAATTTTCCTTTAGCCCACAATCGCATTGCTCTCCAGGCTCCACGAACCCGTTGCCACAGATCGGGCTGTCAAATAACTTTGCGGGTTTGTTGCGAAGGCAGTAGTCCATTCCGTGCTCAAATGCCAATGCTAAGTACTCAAGTGAGCATGATGACCAGTGAATGGGACTCGTCGAACCACTTGACGCCGCCATTATACACCTAGAATTTATTAAGAATTAATTTTATTGCTTTAGTAATTATTTAAATATTATTCTAAAGTTTTCAAATTAATAGAAGGGGCTGTTTATTAGATAATAGATCTTTAAAATAAACGCAAAGTTATTTATCTTCATAATTTAATTATTTTATGTAATTAATGTAATTAATTAGTGAGATGCAGCGGATATTAAATATCTAAGAATAAATAATAATTATTTAAATTCAAGCACTCGGAGCTTGGTTTGACTTGGAAACTGTTTCTTCAAGATTTCTACCTAACACAGCCTCCGTCTCCTTTTTCTGTTTATTTAAGTCACAACTGACATGCTATTTATTATTTTTATTTCATTATTTAGACTTTGAGACAGTTAAGTTGCGATAGTATATATTTAATGATTCTTTAATTCTCAATCAAATTTTTTTGTTTAATTCAAAAATTTTACCATCTTGAAAATTGATTTTCAATAAATTTAGCACCCGTGTGTATTTTTTAAAAAATATCTGATTTTCAAAATTTTGTTTAAAAAATTTTTTGAAAATCGTTATTGACTTGTTGCAACAACTAGTGAATTTGTATTTGAAAATGAAAAATTTTCTCAATTTAAAAAACACCTACTTTAAATTAAATAATATATTTTTCTTAAAAACCTACATGACTATCATATTAAAATAAAAAAGAAGTGTATGCACAATAAAAAAAATTCTTATCAATAAAATGAATATATATTTTCAAAATTGCACATTAAATTATTAATATCTAGTCCCAGTAGTCAAAGATGCAATTAACATGAGTAATTTATTTAAAAATAATATAATACTATTAAATTATCAATTAAATAAAAGATATGTTATTTTTATAAACAAATGCATTGATTTTTACAAATGCAACTACTTATTATATTTAAGAGAGTATTTTAAATAAGAATTTTTTTAATCAAGAAGATTAATCTGTGCAAGAAAAATTATTCTTACGGCAAACTTTATCTTTTTTGTATTTAAATAAAAAAAAATCTCTAATAAATTCATTTAAGACTTAATTTGTCCGTGAAATATTAAATTATTTAATTAAGAGACATACGTAATTTAGTTAAAAATAATTTAATTCTATCAAATTAAATTAAATAAATAAATAATGTCATTTTTATAGACATATTTAATTAATTATTATTTATGAAAGAGTATTTTTAATAGGAGCTTTTATAACCAAGAAGATCGATCCAAAAGTCCTCAGTAGATTAAAAAGCTGCAGTGAATGAATCTGAAAGAAAATTAAGACCAAAAATAGGAAATCAAACTCTCTGATTATGGTTATTATTCAATCAAATAATTATTGTAACATACCGTTATTAGTTTGAATTTCACCAATAAATTTTTTCAGTACAGCATATGCAAGGGATTCTTGAGACTTTTCCAATCGTTTAAACTCTTCAGTATTTTGTAGTTCGGCCAAATTAGCGACTACGAAATCCATTGTAAATTCCTTTAATCGTTCTGCACTGTGGCGATCTGCCAAAATCAGTATCCTTACAGCGTTTTTAAAAGATAAAGTTTTGGATAGAGAAGTTTCACACATTTTTTTAAGTCCGTGAATCTGATACTTATCGGAAGCCTCTAGTAATTCATCAGCAAAACTATCTAAATCCTCGACTTTATCGGTGTAAATAAATTCTAGCACTCTTCTGAATACTCCTGGATCAACGTCTGGTATATCTACTTCATTTTTCTTCGACTCTTTCATATCGTGCTCAAACATAGCTTCAAAAACATTGCTGCGGGTTATCAATACAACCTTATGAGCATCAAACTTTTCGTCACCGACGGTGATAACTACATCGCAATTTTTTTTAGAAATCAAAAGATTTTCAAAATCCTTGTTCAATGTTCCATCAGAATCTTCTAATGAATTAGTTATTGGATTATTCTGTGTGACGTATTCATCATAAATAATCAGATCAACACAAACTGTTAAGGTATCGTTTTTAAGAAGTTCATCTTTATTCTGTAGTAGATCCTCTATTTTCATGAAATTTGAAAAACCACGGCCTGCAGGTGAACTTACAAAATGGTGACTAATCCATGCATCTAATGATTGATTATAACTTTTACCTCCACTTACTATTTTTTCTTTTTTATTGTTCAAAAAAAATAACAAATACTTCGCTCGGACTTTCAAATTTTTATGTTTTGGCATTAAAGATAAAGAAACCCACGTTTCATTTTTTGAGGATTGATCATCGTTTTGAATTTTCAGTTGTAGGAACCATGAATCTTTTAGTTTAGCACTTGTTGAAAACTCAGGTGAATTTATGACATTTTCTTCAATACCTTTAGTAGACTCGAGAAAATGGGTAATTTTATTAATTTCCCACGTGTAAACAATCGAATGCATCTCTAAATGAGAATAACCTCGTGCTTTTTTTTTATCAACCAAATTTATTTTGCTATCAACTGACATGATTTTTCTTTTAGATGTACTGTAAACTCAAACAACTATATCACGACAATAATATTTTCACTATGAAGAAACAATCACAAAATAATATTACTGCAATTACTTTTCAACCTTACTAACAAACACTCAAGTAAGATTAATAAGATTATGACAGAGTGGAGATCAGTGGCTGCACTGCAAGTGATTGAGCGTGTTCAGCCGAACTAAGTCCTGAGTAAACTTAGTAAGATATGTATAGTATAGTAGATAGATATATGTATAGCAGGGAATGCTTTGACTATACTTAGGCTAACTAAGTTTACTCAGGACTTATATAGTTCGGCTAAGCATACTCACTGTGTGTACAAATGTCCCTGAAATATAGAAAAAAAAAAGAAGTTTTTTTTCTCTAGAGCGCGCTGCAACTGTTTCGATCCATATTTAAAAATTTAGCCGTTAACAATATTATATTTATTTATTTATTTATTACACCAAGTCTTAATTGTCAAATGGCAAACTTTAATAATACAATAGTGTGATAGACGCAGATAACAACATGCTATGAGTACAATATTTATATTTGATAAAGATAATAATTATGATTAGATATAGAGCTTTTATGAAAAATTCATAACAGTGAGATATTGTAAATTTTTTATGGTAGATTTATAATAGATTTAACTAAGAAACTTGTTTATAAATAAACTTATTTATAAGTATAATTGTTCGCTTGTAATTTAAATTTTAATTGGCATTTTCAATAGTGTGTATTCAAAAGAAGTATAGTAAATGATACATATGTTTTCCAAAATTTAACCAAAATTGAATTCCAATAAGTAATCAAATAAGGTTGATTTGAAAACCTCGAGGCTACATGAATTTATAATATTTAATGGCAGATTTCGCCAAAGACGTCCCGAGTCGAAAAAATGAACTCATATCTCTATGTAAATAGCTCCATGTCAGATATTTCTATGTAATATATTTCTAGGGAATATTTATATATGAAAAATTTGTCTATTTAAAAATATATCCATGCAAGAATAACTCTATGTAAATTAATTCTATCCGCAAAAAAATCTATGAAAAAATATTTCAATGTTAAAATAAATCCATGCTTCCACATCTCTATGTAAAAATAAGTCAGTGTAAAATTAGTATAGTATCTGCAATTTGTAAAATTTCATACCGGAGGAATAGGAGGAATATTTGAGCAGGAGTGTGGCACTGGCGCTTCCGTGTTAGTAAATTTGATTTAAAAAAA
>CAJNRD030001116.1:4019854-4050795 GCA_905319865.3 Cotesia congregata
CCTCTTGTAACTTTTGAACGACTTGACCGATTTCCTCGCGGTTGGTGTCATTCGAAAGGGCTTCACTAAACTTAGATTTCCTGAAAATTTGAACCGATTCGGACCGGTAGATTTTGAGAAAATGCAAAAAAAGTGAAAAAAAAAGTTGTTTTTTTTTATTTTTTTTAAATATCTCTGAATTGACTGAACCGATATGTCTCAAAAACTAATCAGCTCTTAACCTTGAAAACCCGCATCGATCGCCACATAGAGCGTCAGAATCGGTTGATGCGTTCGTGAGATATCGTTGTCGAAAAAAATCGAAAAAAGTGTTTTTTTGTAATAACTGCGAAATTTTTCTCATCAGATCAATATTTTTGTTCTAAATTTTTTATAGAGCTTAATAAATCACATCGATCGCCGCCTACCGCGTGAAAATCGGTTGATTTATTAAAAAGTTACAGCAGTTTGAAAATTAGAAAAATCGTGTTTCATCGAATTTTGATAAGACTTTTGAGCTCGAAGAGCTCAAAAGCATAGCAAAGCTATCTTTTTGAGCTCGGAGAGCTCAAAATAACACATAAATTGTATTTTTGAGCTCGAAGAGCTCAAAAACGTTATAAGTGCAATTTTAAGCGCCTAATGGAATTAGCGGAAAGTTGCAGGGAAGCCTTCAGGGTCAACCGTTTTTCTAATTTTGTTTTTATTAAGAAGTCCAGGCAGTAACCGTGTCACTTGGAAATGGAAGAAATATGCATCGATAGTTTTAATATCATTATTCACCCTTATATATAAATATAGCTTGTTATTATCTCTTATAATTTATATAAATTTATATTAATTATAAGAGATAATAACAAGCTCCGAAACTTAAGAAAAATTTTATAGTAGAGAAATCAATCCCATCAAATAATTATTTTTTTACTGCGTTCAGACAATAACCTTACTACTTATCAGAGAAGGAAAAAATTATCAATATTTTTTATTATTAGTAACTTATACTAATTTTTCTTGTACTGAGCCCAGACAGTAATCCTATTACTTGGAAAAAAAAATAAATCTATCGATATTTTTTAGTTTTGAAAATAAATTTATTATCAAAGAATCAATTAATTCTCACTGAGCTTCAACAATAATACCATATCGTTTGAAAGAGGAAGAAATATCTTGGATATTTACTAAAACTTTACTTTATACTAGCTATATATAGAAATTAATAGCCTTATTAATTGATAAAAAATTTGTGAAATCAAGAGTTTTATTAATTTTTTACATTACTGTGTCTAGACAGTAACCATTTCACTTTGTAGTTAAGCAATCATCATGATTAGCAAAGATTATGATTTTATCCAATGTATTTTGCTGAATAGATTGTATAAAAGATATTTTGAGTATAACAATTATTGAAATTTTTTGTAAAAAGAAATTTTATTGATAAATAACGTAATCACTGCGTCACGGCAGTACGTAAATAATTACTCATTGTTTGATTTCCACGAATAAAAAATATATCTTTATTCAAATTTAAAGACTAAGTTAGTAGTTAACATCTCTCATTTTTATGATGAACTCATAATTATCAAATAGTAGAATAGTGTATTGATTTAATGTATTGAAATGAAAAATGAAATATAATTACACGGAGAGAATTTTATATTAACGGTAACCATCCCTATTTTGTAGCTTCTACTATCCAGGATGGTTATTAACTTTTACAAAGTTAAGATGATAAATGCAACTATCCGGCGATTGTAATTAGTACAATCAGTATATATTAATTCCCACAATTATGATGATACGGTTTATCATCTAGATGGTGACTTTTATCATCGGAGATAGTTAAAATCATCATGATTGCAATCATAAAAAAAAAAAAAAGGAAGTATAAAAAACTAAACTTTTTCGATTTTAGAGTCAGAATATAATAACATTCTAATGTTTGACATAAGAGTGAGTATTGAAAAAAGTATATCTATATTATTAAAAGAATAACAAAAATTTTGTCTCCAGGATAGTCATCTGATAAAATCGGTTTTTTTTTGTGAAATTTAGTGTCACTAGTATAGGTTGCGCACGCAAGCGCGCGTGTGAATGTTTGTATGGAATTATCTATATTTTCATGCTTATGATATATTTTACCAATCACGTTACGAATAGTTTGCTCTTACATGATATATTTTCATATTTTTCATCTAAATTATAAGAGTGGATTGCAAAGGTCTTGACTTGAATTTCCGCCTTTTCAAGGTTTCACATCATTCTCATCGATAGTCATTTTATCGTGATGAGTATTTAGGCTGCATTCGAAAATGCTCCATTTCTAGACATATAATTAAGAAATATGACCTTTTATCTTGTTAACTATTGACATTTTTAAAGATATAAGCTCATCCCAAAACTACACTCATCGAGACCTTTCATTTGAGTACCCACATCAATTTTTCATATATTTTATATATTTTTTTTTTTTTTTTAATTTGTTTAAAGTCGCATAAACTACTAAGGTCATGAGCGACTACGGTAGGGGGTACACTTTTGAGATTGGAACTCGTTTGTATTTCTTGGGCTGAGCAGAATAATATACACTTAAATATTGAAAATATTCATTGGTGTACACCGGATTCGAACCCGGTCCAATGCTTTGGTAGCAAGGGCCGGATCCGATAGGCTACTGCGCGCCTCTTTATTATATTTATATTATATATATTATAAATATATATAATATACAGTAGTCACGTATTGACTAATCATATTACTAGCTGCGATGGTAATAATTACCATCATGATTGTAGAATTTACAATCAACATGATTTTAGCGGTTAACATATATTATGATTAAGTTTACCATCTTTAAGTTACCAGCCAGATGGTAATAATTATTATCCAGATGGTAAATGTAACTATCTGGTTGGTTAAGTTAACAATTTGGATAGTTTTTGCAATCATTCATACTAAGTAGCTGTTTTTACCATACTCGGATAGTTGTATTCATCATTAAATTCTCTCCGTGTACATACAACTCATATATACATATGCATTCATACTGATGAACATATTCTTAAATTAAAATTTGACAACGTCGCGTATGTTCTACCAGTTACTGTGTAGTGTGCTGAATATTTGATCAAATTTTCCGCTCGAATAATACTATCTATACTCGCTTATAGTGTTGTCAGATTGGTCCGAGCCAATTCACTTACTGGTACATTTTTTCATTTATTGTTGGACTTTCAGTTACTAAATCTCAATAATAAAATGGTAAATACGTTTTTTCCTTTTTTGTTTCTTTCAATTTAGAAATAAATAATGAATATCTTCTGATTGTATCTAAATACCCTCAATGATTATACAAAAATTTAGAATTTTCTGACACTATGCTCTTACCAGAACAAATATCTCAAAATCTTTGGAACGAAAGGTAGTAATTTTTCCTTGGCAATTTCATCTATAATATCATTTATGGTATATAATTTTACAGTTTTAGTCCTAAAAACGGTTAAAACAATATTTATCTAATTGCTTGATAAGAGAATATATATTTTCACTTGAGTATATGCAATGTTCACTCATTAAATCAATCATTCTGTCTTTATCAAAGGAAGTATCAGATTCTAAACTTGATAATTAATTATCACACCGAGAGAATCTCTCCATCCTTCTGGCAACATAACTAACTATATAAGCAACCACGTAGGCACTAGTACGAGCGACATCGTTATTATGATCTTCACGTGGATTACTAGTAATAATACTATAGCTATATAGCTATATAGTAATAGTACTATACCTATAATACAAATTAAAGGTGTTAGCAGAGTTTTAAGTTGTTGTCGTCTTCACTCGATTCATCGACAAAATCCTTAAAAAGTTTTCTGGCAACACTTTTTCCGTTGTAATCATAAGTCAAACGCCAATTTAATAAAATATTATTGCTTAATACAACATCGTTAGCATCATCTTCACTTGTATTATCAAGTAAATTTTAAAAATGTTCAGCAGCTGCACTTCTTTCTTTGAAAATCTCTGAATTTCCTTCAGTAAGCCTAAAATCGAAAATTTAATCTATTTTTTGGAGCCATTTTAATTGCACGCCTCATAGTGCGAAGCTACATAGAGGTAGTGCTCTACTCTCGCTTTACCAAAATCAAGCAATTTTTTAAAATAAAAATGTCTCTATTTTGTTTATATTGCAAATATAAAATGATATAAATCCACGTACAAGGAAAGAAAAAGATATTCAAGATTGCTATTATAACGGGATTTCGCCTGACCCGGGGATTTACCAAGCCAGGCTCACCGTTTATTTATTATTTGGCTTACTTAAAAAAAAAATTTATCATTAATAAAAGGGCGCCAGGAGAATGATCTCCAACTAATTACTGCTTCGACTTCGGCTAGCTATTACCTCTTCTTCAGGGCGGCGGGCCATGCTGAAATACTCGTCATTAAAAAAAAAAATGGATAGCAAAATAAACGAAAGGCTTAAAATTACTTGAAATAAATTCGGAAGAATTAAAAAAAATTAACAATTTATTTAACAAAATATACGTCGGCGGTCGATATTAATTTTTAACAAAAATTATTAAACGTCGTAACTTAAATTTGCACTCAATTTTAACAAAATTAAATTAATAAACGTCGTTATCTCATTCAATTCTTACTCTCACATTCATACCTCAGCAATCACTCCATGTAATAACAGCATTACAAAAAAAATAATCGTAAAGCGTTGAATCCTCGCGTATTATTTCGTTACTCAAAATATTTTACAAAATTCCAACGTGGACTCTAAACGCTGGATTCAACACTGAACAAGAACGTCGGCTTACCAAGAAATTGAGCGTCGTCCTCATCTTAGCAGCTTGGAAAGCTTCGAGCGGTCGACTCAAATAAATCATAAATTTAGAAAATAAATACTCAATACAAATTACAATTAATTTCAAATTAACAACTCGCGACAATACTTCGAAATTAATTTAAGTTTGCGGAGCACGCAAAAGCGCGTCCGTTTCCGTCGACAGTCCAGCCTCGAATCCTCTTCTTCATGGAGAAGTACCCACTTCTTCCTTCGTTGAAGTTGGCAGCGCTAGTCTTCATTTCCATTGGAATTGACCCCCGTCGATAGTTGATCTAGGTCCGTATAACAGTCAACGGACCTTCACAACAGTTTTTAGTCACCTCTGCTCCTGCAATACTGACTAACCAACTGTCATCGATGTTGATCGTCGTATTGGAAAATAGCGGCACTGCAGCGTCGATCGGTATCCAGGCCTCTCGGGTGTTTACGCCGCTCGGTGCCTCTTCACTTCGGTACTCGCTTCGGTACTAGCTTGTTTACGTCGTAGCTCCATCCTTGTCGCTCCAATGCATAGCCTCGTACCCACTGTGACTCGCTCTGTCTTCGTTACTCGTCCAGCGTTACGCATTTTACACAAAATAAATTCATAAAAATTAGTACAATTTTCATTCATTCACACATAACATTCACGACGTTGGATTCGAGCCTGGAATATTATAATACCCCAAGTATTGGGCGTCGAATAAAAATTTACCACGTTACACTATATAAAACATCGTAATTTTTAGTATATGACATTGTAGTGCCGGACCAGAGCTCAAATATACGAATTTATACGATGCAACATCGTAAATTCTTTTAAAGAATTGTACTATTTCACCTTGCACATAGTCTTTTACATTTCAAGAAAAAATATGATGTTACTGATGTAGTAATATTGAAAAGTCGATGTAGTAATATTTCCTAAATAGCAAAGTAATAACTACGATCGGTAAAGTCGAATTTTTTCCATCACCTAAATTAAAAAGAAAGATAATTTTTATTCATATTTAATATGGTGATTTGTCGTTACGAAAAATTAGAGAAAGGCGAGAAGAAGGGATAAAGGAAAAGGGAAGATAATCCAGGAATCGAACCCGGTTTCTTCCTTTTGGTTATTAGTCAATGGCTTTTCCACTTAAACTATCCGAGGCACCATTCAAAAACTTTATTCAGTCACCTAATAAAACCCCACATACAAAAGTTTGGCTCTTGTCAGCCATTCTTTCTTCACATAGTAATTTTTTCTATCTCTGCTATCCCACAAACATAAATAGCAGGGATATTTTGTGAATTGTTGACCTAAAAGAAGCGTTACAACTCCAGGACGTTAATAGAAAAATTGGTGACAAATTACAAAAATTTAGGTCGCTCAATGAACCTCAAATTACACGTTATGAATTCTCACGTCGACCACTTTCCTGAAAATCTCGGAGACTATAGTGAAGAACAAGGAAAACGATTTCATCAAAATTCCATAAGTGAAATGGAGGATAGGTATCGAGTAAATTAGAATGTCGAAATGATGTTAGATTTTTGTTGGATGCTAACAAGAGAAATACCAGAAGAAAACAGAAAACGTAAAAGGAACCCACTGCGTAGATCATTTGAAGATAAAAAAATTCGATACAAACGAAAGACAGTCTGTAATTCGAAAATATGGTTTCGTACCTTCGCCTTACATGCTATTTTTTACAGCTTTCAAAATACCAATTTTTCAATTCTAAAATCATATTCTATCCATGAAAATGCACCCAAGTCATTAACAATCGTGTTTAATAGATTTTTTCTCATATTTATAACTGAAATTTTCCCGATTTTTTGAGATTTTTTTTAAAATTTTAAAACGTTAATTGGACAAGATTTCAGATTCAAATTCATTGGAACAAAATACATGAAAATCATACTCAATCTGAATCCAAAAAAATTTTTTCATCTCCATAATTTCGATTTTTCATGATTTATTGCAATTTTTTTTGGGTTTTTCGCAATTTTTTCAAATTTTGACGGCTCCATGGGGTAATTAACGTTCAGATTCAGATTCAATAAATTGAAATACATAAAAATCATACTTGATCCGAGTCCACAAAAATTTTTTCATCGCTGTGATTGCAGTTTTTCGCAATTTTTTGCCTTTTTTTGAGTTTTTTACATTTTTCTTAAAATTTTGAGGGTGTACGGGCAAAACTGATTTCAGATTCGGATTTAACGGGTCGATATATATGTCGGGAGGTGGGTCTGATCCAAAGTACAGACAATTTTTTTTTATTTGTGTGCCGGTGTTATTTACACTAAAAAAAATAAAAAATGAAGCTATATTACTCTTTAAGGTAAAAACTAAAATTACTAAAAGAATAATTTAGAATTTCATTCAACAATTTTAATAAATTTCTTACAATCCTTCCTTTTACAAAACAAACTAGAGTCACCCGAAAATTTTGGGACAAAATTGATCGTCACCGTAGAAGTAGTAATACATATCAAATGGTTCTTATTCTGATGGGTCCCGGTTGTGCTGAAACAGACCAACAAATGTAATTATAATTATGATTCATTAATGACAAATGACAAGTTAGAGAACCCGTGGAGGTAACAATCATTGATTTAAATAGCTTTTTTGCGTTTTTTAACAAGATTTTTACTTTTTTACATTCCCAAGTTGTTTAAAAGAAAAAAATTTTAAAGACACCTTTTTGGTTCTGCAGAGCGAAGGGGTATATATTTTTATTTGAACATTATCATATATTAATTTATGGTGAAATTCTGGACAATGCTATTAAAGTCCGGTCTTAATATGCCCCCATAGTAAATTTTAACGGAAAATTTTGACATTGTAGTTAAGCTATCCGAGCGATTGTCCTTCTTATGGCAGAGTCCTTTGATTTGATCTTATACTCACTCTATGCAATCCTTTGTAGCAAATTATAAATAAAGGGTGTGGTCAATTCGTCCTAATAAATATTGTACAATATAACGAGTCATCGGGCAAATCAGTAAAATATTTAACAAGTATAGTGTATCTTCTTTCATTGCCTATAACTTGAACTCGCGCACAATTGACATACAAATTGCCTCTACTGGTGGCCCCTTTGGTTCATTCTTCAGCGACTAATTTTTCCCAGCCATCTTCGCTAAATTTAACCACATCAGAGTCATATTTATTCAATTTTAATTCGTATAAATCTTTTTTTTCTTCAAAATTAGAATCAATTGTTGAAAATGACAAAGACAGGCTTGCTGACAAAATTAGCGATAACAAAAATATTTTAAACATTTTTATTTATTTATTAATTGCTGATGCCTGTTGAATCTAAGAACTAAAGCTCAATATAATAAAACACTCCGTTAAATACCTTATAAAAAAAATTAATCTTTTAGATCATTTTAAATTCGATAAATAGTTCTTTTTTTTGTTGTCTTATTAACTTATCATAGTATCATTATTGAAGTAATTAGTAGGAAAAAAACCGAATATGTCATTTATCTAATTAACATCATTGGTTTGGAAATTCCATAGCTCAATAATGATGATGATGATATGGATTGCGGGGGTGAGTGTTAACAACGAAAATTAAAAATTTTCAAGCTGTAGCTCCTACGGATTCCAAATTAGGTACGAATCTTCTATATATGATGTAGAAATGATCTAAGAGCGGATTTTATGATAACCCATCCCCAATAAGGATTTCGGGGATAGGTGTTAACAATTAAAAATTTCAATTTCCAAGCTATAGCTCCTACAGACTCTAAATTTGGTAGAAATCTTTTATTTGTCATGCAGAGATCATCTTACAATGGATTTCAATAAATTCTACTTCCGATAGGGATTGCGGGGGTGGGTGTTAGAATTTTAATTTCAATTTCCAAGCTGTATATATAGTTATAACTTCTACAAACTCCAAATTTGGCAATAATCTTCGTGTATGATGTTAAGTTCAACTAAGGGGATTACTTCTATAGCAATCTAGTATTGCTCTGAGAGCTATTTTTTTGTTTCCGTGTATTTTTCTTGAATCAAGATCCAATACTATCTTTCGACTTCGTCATAATATTAAAATAAATTATTAAATTCAGGAATTTTTGACGATACTATCAAAAGTATCTCGTGGATCAGTTGAAGAGAAGCTTCAATGGGTATTCGGACTCTACGACCTCGACGGTGATGGACTGATCAGCAAAGAAGAAATGCTAGATGTCGTTGAATCCATCTACGAAATGCTGGGCCGCTATACTCAGCCTCAAATTTTGGAGCCACATGCAGCAGCTAAAGAACATGTCGAGCGAATTTTCCATGTAAGTTTTCAGCAATAATCAATAATTTGATCGCAAAGCGATAATTTGATAATAACGTTTTGCTTATAGTTAATGGACGCCAACAAAGATGGCGTTGTAACAATCGAAGAACTAGTGCAGTGGTGCTCAAAGGACGAGCAGTTACTTCAGAGTCTTGACACTCTTGACACAGTATTATGAAATAACAAATAATCTTAAATATCATTAAATTAATTAAGTAAAAAATTTTTTTTATACTTTTTTTTAAAAATTTTTTTTAAAAACCAAAAGGCTAAAAGATTTATCAACAATCTAATTTATTAAAACTGGCTTTACTCTATTTTCTCTTTTAAACTTTTCGGTCGTTAATTCAGCGACGTCTTTTTCGAATCTTTGATCTTTAAAACTTATAAACATTCTTCTCTATACTTTGACTTGAAATTGTTTTAATAAAGCAAAGTGCCACAGATTAATAAATAAATTAAATTGTTTATTATATTATACGGATATATATAAAATATATATAATATGATGCAATAATGATGAAGTGTCAAAAAATAAAAAGTATTGTTAATCAAGTCTGCACTGCACACTGAGAAAGATTTATTTTGCTGTTGTTGGATACAATTTTTCTATGAATATATTCATAATTATATAATTCATTTTCTCGTTACATGTAGGCACTATTTAAGATTTTCAGAATTATCTAATTTGTAAGCATTTGATTTCCAAAAATTTGGAATGATTACGCGTATTCAATTTTGAAGAATTCAAATTTTTGTGTTTAGAGAAATTTTTTTTAGCTCTAAAAAAATATTTCAATTTTCAAACATAATCATAAAATATCATTACTAAAAACTGAGAATGACAAAACTGTTTATTCCTAAGACGACTTACAATTATTTCAATTTTCGTGTGTAAATTAAATTTTCAGGAAGACTCATTTTAAAATGTTCAATCCATGAAAAATTGAAAATTGAATTATTGTTTTTCTCAGTGTGAATTAATTAAAAAAAATTACGAAAAAATAATATAAATAAAACTGTACCCCAGTGTCTTTCAAAAACGCCAAATTGTTTGGTGGATTCATTACAAAAGAAGAAAGAAAAATTATAAGCAAAAGCCAAACTAATGCTGTACCTAGCTTGAGAAATTATAGATTGATTTTTTCTCGAAGAGTATTTTAACAATTAAATAAGAAGACTAATCCGTTAATTTTTTTTTCGAGTTCGAATTTTTTGATGTCTTATGACTTTATTAATCATTTTTTTCGTTTTGCAGGCAACTTCAAACACTTTAGAAATATCAGAGCACTTAGATGTTTAAGAGAACTATTCTAATAGAAAAACTATCTTGATTCAAGAAAATGTTTTTACAAAAAAAATTATTTTAAAGACCCAAGACACTTTTTGGATTGAGAAAATTAAATATCGGAGGCGTAGCGAAATTTTAAAAAACATATTTTTCTTGAATTAAGTCTTTTTTTTTATGTGTGTAAGCTCGTTATATCATTAATATTTTTCCTACTACATTACTGAGAGACAAAATTTCTTTTGAAAAAAATGAGCAATGTTGAAATAAAAAATTAATTTATTAAAAATTGTATTTCTTAGCTGAAGAAATAAATATTTTTTTCACAGTAACTTTCTTGTTGAAAAAAAGTTTTCTAGATTTAGGAAAAAAATATTTTGGATAAAAATTCGCAAGTTGTCTATCAAAAATTGTTTTGTGTCAAATCAAAAAAAATTTTTTTCAATAAGAAAGTTACTGTAAGAAAATTTTAATTTTTTCAGCTTAGAAATAAAATTTTCAATAAATTAATTTCTTATTTCAACATTGCTCATTTTTTTCAAAAGAAATTTTTTCTCTCAGTGTATTACACCAATTTTGACCACTTCAAAGTCTTCTTAATTGATTGAAATACTTGAAGCTTTAAGTATATCTATTCTAGCTTTAAAAAATTTAAGCATACACTTCATGTTAATAATTATTATTATAAAATAATAATGAATTATTAATAATGTATCACGTACCTTATTAAAAATGTTGAAAATCTATTTGTGATTTATCTATACAAAATATATATTATATAAAAATTATTATCACATAGTAAAAATATTTGATTGTAAAGCAAAAAATTAAATAAAAATAATAAATTTTTGTGGGCAAATAAATATTAAAAAATAATTATCAAAATTCGTAGGAAGTATCTTGGTCGGTATTGCTGTTAATTTCTTTATAATCAAGTTCCAGGGCCGCCAAATCATCCCGAGCTTCAGCAAACTCCATCATTTCCATCCCTTCGCTTTGATACCAGTGCAAAAAAGCGCTTTTGCGATACATCAGATTGAATCGCCGATTTAAACGTGCCCACACTTCACGAATTGCCGTAGTGTTGCTTAACATCGCTACTGCACGTTCAATAGATGCTGTGTCACCGTTGGTAATTGCCGTGGGTGCTTGATAATTGATTCCCACTTTGAATCCAGTTGGACACCAATCAACGAAATTTATCGTACGTTTCTGCTTAATGCAGGCAATTGCATTGTTGACGTCCTTAGGAACAACATCACCACGATACAACAAGCAGCAAGCCATGTACTTGCCGTGCTGTGGATTGTACTTCACCAGAGAATTCGATTTGTCGAAACATTCGGAGGTCAATTCTGCAATCGTCATTGCGTTGTGGTCGACTTTTGCTGTACTTGCCACGGGAGAGTAAGCACACACTGGAAAATGAATCCGTGGAAATGGTACCAAATTTGTTTGAAATTCGGATAAATCAACGTTCAATGATCCGTCGAATCTTAAACTTGCTGTTATTGATGAAACGACCTGAAAATATTTATAATGTGACATGATTGATGTTTTTAGTTTGTGTAGTAGATGTGCAGATATGAGAAATAACGATAAAAACATTTTATCTAAGACATACGCGGTTATCAAATTATATCATGTGCTTAGATCTGAACTCTCAATGGCTGTTTTCGACTGGTAACAAATTATTCATAAAATGATGCACCGAAAATTTCTACAATATACAT
The DNA here is from genome assembly GCA_905319865.3 of Cotesia congregata. Lineage (NCBI taxonomy): Eukaryota > Metazoa > Arthropoda > Insecta > Hymenoptera > Braconidae > Cotesia > Cotesia congregata. The sequence goes on from CAJNRD030001116.1 coordinate 4,031,987, forward strand.
CAATATAATGTAATAAAGATCTAACAATTTTTCAAATTTTGACGAATCGCGAGGTCATTATATTTTAAGATAGTTGTCCTACTACAATATTGTCAAAAAGTTATGGATTATATTCGCGGTAGGAGTAGGTTAGCTTGTAATAAAAGTGGGACATTATTTTTGTTTGATACTGCCTCAGGTAACATGTACTTTTGAGCAAGATTTAGGTGCCAGTGTCTTAAGCAAAACCCCTAGTTGCTAGTGTCTTTTTCTACACATGGTTCTTGCTCAAGTTCATCTAGAAAGAACTGCTTCAAGATTTATATATTAACTAGCTCAATATATCTTGTGCAAGAATATAAGATAAGTCTTATGCAAGGTGCATTGAAAACTTTCTGACGCATTTTTTGAATCAGAAACTCACAACAGACACTTACCCATGACTTGCTCAAGATTTGCTTAAAATCTGTAATTCTCAGTAATTAGTTCATTTCTAAAGCATTTGCCCAAGTAACATGTGCTTGAGCAAGATTTTGGTGCCAGCGTCTTGAGCAAAACTCCTAGTTGCTAGTGTCTTTTTCTACATATGGGTCTTGCTCAAATTTATTTAAAAAGTCATGGTTCAAGATTTTATATAGCTAGCTCAAGACATCTTGTGGAAGAATATGAGACAAGTCTAAAGCAAGGTGCATTGAAAAACTTTCTGACGCATTTTTTGTACCAGAAACTCACAACAAAGACTTACCCATGAGTTGCTCAAGATTTGCTCAAGATCCATAATTCTCAGAAATCCACTGATTCTATACAAAATATAGGAGGGGTAGAATGATGCGAACGTTCATTCGAAAACATTTTATCTTGAACAAATCTTAAGCAACTCTTGCACAAGTATATTTAGCATGCTTCTGGTGTCAGTCTTTCTCAAGACTTGAGCTATAATCTGGCCCAAAGATCTTGTACAAAGCTTGTAAATTGAATTTGCTACAAGTATCTGGAGCAAGACCCATAGGTAGAAAAAGACACTAACAACTATCGAAATTGAGACCAGATTTGCTCAAGCCTTGTAAAAGATTGCTATATGGGTGTGAACCAAAAACTAACAGAAAATATTGAAGCGCGCGTGACTTACTCAAGACTTGCTCAAGATGCATGATGCATTATATATTTTACTAGAATTCAAATTTGCGCGTGTAAGCGCACGCCTTGACTATAGAGTTTGCATATATTTTCTTGCATATGATATATTTGACCAATCACATCACGAATAGATTGGTTTCACATACATTTCATCTCAATTTTATTATAGGAATTATTATGGGATAGTACTTTTTCCCCTCCACTACACTATTTGAAGATGTATTGATTCAGTGGTGCTCATTTTAAAATAATTTTGTCTTGATCGATAAAACAGTAGGTCTATACTCTTAAAGGTTAAGCTGAATGAGATGCACTGATCGTATAGTAAATATAGGAGAGGAAGAATGATGTGAACGTTCATTCGAAAACATTTGATCTTGAGCATTTCTTGCACAAGTATATATTCAGCATGCTTTTGGTGTCAGTCTTTCTTAAGAATTGATATGGTTAGTTTATCGATAAGCATCTTCAGATTTTCTTCATTTTTTGACACAATTCTTGAGTTATAATCTGGCCCAAATTTCTTGTACAAGGTTTGTTCAAGACTTGTCAATTAAACTTGCTACAAGTATCTGGAGCAAGACCCATAGGTAGAAAAAGACACTAACAACTATCGAAATTGAGACCAGACTTGTTAAAGTCTTGAAAAAGATTGCTGTATGAGTGTATAGGAGAAAAGATTACCTACACACAATTCATGTGTACGTATGCACCCATACTGTTGAATATATTCTTGAAATCAAAATTCGACAACGTCGCGTATGCTCTACCAGTTGCTGTGTAGTCTGCTGAATATGTATTCAAATTTTCCGCTCGAATAATACTATCTATACTCGCTTACAGTGTGTTGTCAGATTGGTTCTAGCCAATTCACTAACTGGTATATTTTTTAATTTATTGTTTGACTTTCAGTTGCTATATCTTAATAATAGAGCGGTGAATACCTTTTTTCCTTTTTTGTTTCTTTTAATTTAGAAATAGTTAGTAAATATCCTCATAGTTTTTCAAAAATTTCTGACTGTTAGTTTTTTTTATTAAAATCGCGAACGTTATTCAGAACGCATACTTCTCATTGGTTGCAATGTAAATTAATCTGAACTTTGATTATAAATTACTTGAATTTAAGGCGGTCAAATGACTTCAACTTTCAATGATAATTGTATCTTAATACCTTTAATGCCCTGATTAAAAAAAAGTATTGAACCTATACAACTGTATATCTATATTGTATGTATATACAGATATACAGTGTGTGTAATTCAATACTTTTTCAATACTTTTCAATACTTTTTTTTAATCAGGGTGATTATACAAAAATTTAGAGTTTTCTAACGCTATGCCCTCAGCAGGACAACTACCTCAAGTGCCGAATATTTGTTGCGTCGAGTTTACTCATAACAAGACTTAGCTCCAATAAATATTTTATTGAATAAAATAATGTGCGGAACAATCTTTCCAACACAACTAGGAATTCAAATTGTGCGCGCTGTAATCCTGAGCCAATTAAGAATCAGAGACCACTTCTACGATTAGTATCCCAAACGGCATAAATTTTTTTTGTTAATGTTTTGTTGAATTTAAGTTGACGATTATTAATTTTTTGACTTCTTGTTGAGTGAAATCTATCAAAAGTCAACTTTTTTTTGTGAAGCTTGGGGTTGATATAATTTCGATTCTATAATATGAAATTGATGACTAAAGTGGAGTTAGTTTTGTATCAAAATTATATCGATACTTATAGAAAAAGTGGCCCCTGATTTCCTCTTGGATCATGATTAGAGCGCGCGCAATGTGTATTCCTAGTACTAAAGTAACTTCCCTTTATCATCAATTTTATTTTATAGGAGATATTTTTTGTATGAGTCAGGTGTCCTTTTGCTCGTGCTAAAAACATTACACGACATGTTATATTATGCAAAACTATATGCCGACTCTTCACACATATCTATTAGCGAGTTTCACGTTTTCATAATAATTTAATAAGTAATGTTTTGATTATATTTTCAAGAAACAGAAGTCTTAAGTGAAGATATATTCGAAATTCCAGCTCTATCGATTTATTTATAATTTTTAAATTAAATAATATTGTAGAAAATCCTAACTCACTGACATTTATTTTAATAAAGGTCATCGATTTTTTAATTTTTTCCGTGTCACTGCTACTTTTGAAATTGAGAGAATATGTCAAATTATGAATTACCTGACTGATCAATCGGTTCAAGTTAGAATATTTCGGGCGGTCTAAATCCAATTTCTGCCTGCAAACATCATAGAGCGCTTCGTTATCAAACATGAATGCGCAAATATTTTCATTAAGCGACAAATGGGTCGATAGAACCGCGTTGTATGGCTCCACTACAGCAGTGCTCATATTAGGCGATGGATAGATCACGAACTCGAGTTTGGTTTTTTTGGGAAAAGTATAGCAGAGATGTTCCATCAGCAGTGAACTGAAGCCTGAACCAGTGCCTGTGAGTGATAAATTTAATAAATTAAGTGTAAGTCTGATGATATAAAAATGGTTTTACTACGAAATATTAATTCTCTAACTAATTGTGACTCTAACCTCCGCCCACGGAGTGACAGATCAGAAATCCCATCAGTCCATTGCAATTTTCCGCAAGCACACGAATTTTTTCGGTGAGACTGTCAAGCAATTTATGTCCAACGGTATAGTAACCTCGAGCAAAATTGTTCGCAGCATCTTCCTTCCCACAAATCAGCTGCTCTGGGTGGAACAACTTTTGATACTCTGAATTACGGAACTCGTCGATCACAGTGGGCTCAAGGTCGCACATTATCGCTCGGGGGACATATTTGTCCTGAGTCGTCTGAGCAAAAAAGGTCTCGATGTTATCAATGTCGTTGAAAGCAGTCCGCTCGGAACTCATCTGGCCATCTTGGTTTATCTTATGCTCCAAACAATACAGTTCCCAGCACTTGGACCCAATTTGGACGCCAGCTTGGCCGACGTTTATTGAAATACATTCTCGCTGAAAAAGGTTAGTAACTTAGTCATACAAATGTAGATAAATAATTAATTAATAATATATGTAACAAACTTTTCCCATCATTTTAAGATTTTTTTTTTTATATTGATTACTAGAACTTGATTAATTTTTTACATTTAAAAGGAGACTAATTTTTTTTAACGGTTAATTTTGATGTTGTGACATCTTATGATTTTTCAATTGTTCTGTAGTTCAAATCATTTTGTGATAGTCATGTTCTAATTCGAGAAAATTTGAAGCCGATAAATTTCCTTTATTACATACAAAAAAATTTTCAATTTTTCTTAGCGGGAAGTTAAGAACTGGGTAGAAAATTTTTACGGCAAGAATAATTTTTACAGTTTGCTGTTAAGAGATCATTCTGGTTTGTAACTTATGAAAAAATTATTTTTTGTTTTTTACTAAATCATTTTACGAGATTTATGTACCTAGATTTTCGAGTGAAGAAAATCAAATTTTTGAACAGGATGAAGGGATTTTGTATGGTGCTAACATCGCTGATTGAGCCTGTAAGAATTTTTTTTTTTTTATAAAAAAACTAATCCATTCTTAAACTTGAAAAACCACGTCTATTGCCGCCAGTCCCGTCAAAATCGGTTGATACGTTCGTGGGATAACGAAAACAAAAATTTCGAAAAAAGTGTTTTTTCAAAACAACTCCGAATTTTTTCATCCGATAAATTTTCATCATTGCAAATTTTTGATAGAACTTAAAAATTAACCTCGATCGCCACCAACTACGTGAAAATCGGTTGATCCATTCAATAGTTATCGTAGTTTGAAAATTCCAAAAATGGTATTATATCTAAAAGTCTCATCAGACTTTTGAGCTCGAAGAGCTCAAAAGCATAGAATAGCTATCTTTTTGAGCTCGGCGAGCCCAAAATAACACAAAAATTATGTTTTTGTGCTCGAAAAACGCAAAAACAAAATCAGTGGAATTTTAACCCGTCAGCACTCACGTTATGAACATTTTGCTCACGCTCGATTTAAAACAATGAAAACTTTTTCTTTTCAAATGGAAAGGGTAGATGAAATTTTTTCTACCTTCGAGTAATTTTACCTATTTTCAAATTATGAACTTTTGAAATGCTTTATTATATATATTTTAGAAAAAAAAAAAATTAGGAAAACGGTTGACCCTGAAGGCCATCCCTGCAACTTCCCGCTGCTTTCGTAATTAAGCGCTCAACATTGCACCTATTACGTATTTGAGCTCGACGAGCTCAAAAATATAGTTTTCGTGTAGTTTTGAGCTCTCCGAGCTCAAAAGTCTGATAGAAGTTTAATAAAACACTATTTTTTGAATTTTCAAACCGCAATAACTTTTGAATGAATGAACCGATTTTCACGCGGTTCGCGGCATTCGACACAGTTTTTCAAATTCTATGATACATTTTCAAACACAAATTGATAAGACCGAAAGTTTCAGTGTAATTCGAAAAAAACACTTTTTTTCGATTTCTTTCGTCAACGATAACTCACGAACGAATCAACCGATTTTGACTCAGGAAATCTAAGTTTGGCGAAGCCCTTTCGAATGGCACCAACCGCGATCAAATCGGTCAAGCCGTTCAAAAGTTATGAGAGGCCTACATACATACATACATACATACATAGTGACAACATCGCGGTGGTAGTCAGGAAAGCTTCCTGTCACCTCAAAACGTCGAGATCTGATGAAAACTCGATTTTCGAAAAACGGGGTAAAAACAATAACTTCCCGATTTTTGAAAATTTTCAATTTTCTTAGCGGAAAGTTAAAATATTTTTCCCATTCGCGTTGAAAATTGTAAGCATTCTTCTCATCATGAGATTATAGGTGTAACAAAAAAAAATTTACTTTCGGTAACGTTCGGGCTAGTTCGTGTATCTTCGTAACTGTATAGCTGCCCGGCCGCATGCAGATTAAACGTGATATGAGCAAATCTCTCATCACGAGAGTAAAGATTACCGAAAATTTCACGTGAGTGCTGACGGGTTCAGCGTTTAGGTATGGACTTGGCGGGAAGTTGCAGGGATGGCTTTTAGAGTCAACCGTCTTCCTAATTTTTTTTGAAGATATATTTCTTTTGTGATATGAATTCAAGATTCTTTTCATTGTGGTGCGAATAATTATAGGTTTGGGTTAAAATATTTGAGCTTATTTCAAAATATTAGTTAATTAAACCAACAAATATTAACTTCCATTAAAATTATTAAATTATTACTGCAACAGTTAATTAATCTCAAGCAGTATAAACGACTCTGTTTTGAGCCAATAACAGTATATACTAGCTCGAGATAATGCCACAAGTTTTCGTGCCCTGAGTAACTTATATAGTATCTGCATAAAGTAATGTGTTTTAGTGCGCAGAAAGAAGACTACATATATAGACTTGAAACAAGAGAATCGTAGATTTCTTGATAAAAGTAACTTATGTACCAACTCATTGCACAAAACTTCAAAGAAGTCAACGTAATCTTGAATTGAAATATCGGCCTCTTGAATCAAATTGATTAGAGCTTTGAACTATGTACACAAGATTCATCCGGCAGAACATATCTTGATTGAAGAATTATAATTCTCGCTCAAAGTTAATAAAACAACCCAATAATTCTCTGATTTTTCGTGCGTCTATTTATTACAGAATTATTGATATAAATGCTTTGTAACGGAGTGGTTAACCCTGTTCAATTGGTCACCCCTTTCCTTATGAAAAGGGCGCCACTGGGATTATTTTCGCGGTGTCCCAAAAACCGGAAGAGCACGAGCAGGAAAGTCGGGTCGTGAGAAGTTGAGATAGGCTGAAAATAAATACTGAGGACAATTTTCTCTCGTTAATCAATTTTATTGAACAATAAATAAATCTTAAAATATTACAAATAACCAACTGTTTCACAGTCCAAATCCAATTATAAATTTCCGAGAAACGCTTTTTCAACAGGCACTTGCCAAAAATCCTTATAAACTAAATATCCTTGAATTCTTTTCACCATAGATCATTACGCATCTATCTTCTTAGTTCCTAAACTCTATTATAGACCATTACGCATCTATCTTTAATTCCAAATTTAATCATAGACCATTACGCATCTAGATTCTTAAATTTTAACTCAAATATAGACCATTAGGCGTCTATCTTCTATTCCTTAATTACTTAAAACCCTCGTTATTTGGCGGAATAACTGACAATATAAAATTCCCAAATTTCATAAAAAGCTTCCAAATTCATATTCATTCTTAATTCTTATTCATTTATCTAAATCACTACTGAACTAAAATTCCAAATTTTAATCCTATCATAATTCACAATTCTTCAACAAAACTCTTCACATATTCTGTTTTACTAAATTTAATTACTCATAAATTTCTTATTATCTAAACTCATTTCTTAAATCTTCTTAAATAACCTCTCAACAATTATTCATAAATAAAATCCAATTTTCAGATTTACTAAATTTACTAAATTCACCGAATTACCTTATCGAAATTTTCTAATAAATTATCTTTAAATTCAAACAATTTCTTAATAAATTCATTATGCACCTTTTCTAAATTAACCATTCAATTACATTATCCACCGGCCTAAATTAAACTTTCCAAAACTTACAATATTATCATAATCTACTTAATTTCACTTCAACACTGATTTACTGCAAATAAATTCAACTACATTAAATAATCACTAAATTTCTGTACTAGTTCACTTACTAAATTTTCTGCTAATATTTTCAATTAATAAATTCTACTGAACTCGTTACAAAATTTACTAAATTAAATCTTTTCTAAACAAAATTCTAAACATCAACTGTTAATATCTTAGCGTCTCAATACAGAATTTTCAACTATAGAACATACTAGAATGACCTTCACTGACTTAATTACGCATTTTCCTTTACTATACAAATTCACTTTTCTTTATATCTTGAAATTATTAACTAAATTAATTTATTATAGCCAACAGGCCTATAATAAATTACTGATTCAATTATCTACGGTAAATTCACAAATAATCTATTAATTTCATTCTCTAAAGATAAATATCCAGTAACGAAAACAAACTAAATGACCTTGACGCATAAATTTCTAAAGTACTAAACTTGCTAATGTAACAATGACCGCTTGAGAAATTAACTTTAATTATTTCAGCCTCTTAATTAAATAATTAATCAATTCTGGCCTAAAATAATCAAAAAAAGTTTGGAAAATCCAAAAGTGCACGCCTCATAATCTCATTTTTTAAAATAAAATTGATTAAAATAAAATATAAAAAGCAAAATAATAAAAAACAGAAAACACTGCTATGGTTTAGTGGCGCCATAACTGCAAGGTGAGGAAAAAAAATACTATAATAAAATGTATAGATAGAAATAAAAAAAAATCCACAGTCATATATTAGTTTTTTATAAATAATAATTTAACGACAGTGAATTGAACGCTCATATTAACTAAGAAATTCTGTCGTGTGTTACTTTAGATAATTAAAAAAAAATTATTCCGGTACGATTATTTTTTCGACCAATTTCCCTGCCACATACACCCATTCATACACGGACGTCCAAAAAAGATTATGTTTAATGTTATTATTTATTATGTTAAACAAAAAAATTGTTATAGAAGTATATTTTATGTGCCTGAAAAATTATTTGACTTGACATAAGTGTACTCATTTTAACCTGTAAGTGCGATATAAATAACAAAAAATCAATTTCAGTTTCGAGAAAACTGCTTTTTTCGAAATGTCGAGAGTAGAGCACAACCTCAACGCTTCGCTTATGAGGCGTGCAATACCTGGTAACTCAACTTTTGTTTAACTAACGACGATTGATACTCCGGTCCAACTTGGCTGGCTCAGCTGTTTGGCGTCTTGTCGTCTCAACCCACGATGCTGGCCCCCGATCAGGGCTTGTCCAATTCCAAACACCATGATAAACACCTCCGTAGTTGCTTCTCAATTACCAAGACTGCACTGTCTAATTTAAACTGGTCTTAAAAAAAGGTCACTGATTTACAAAAGGCAACAGGCCACTGGCTTCCAGAGGAAAAAGCCTCGATCATTTTCGTGCATGCTCTTTTATAACCCCGAACTCGGGCTCTCGAACTTTCCCATAGTTACACCCCGCTTCGTTTTTCGGGGACAGTAGTAGGAACCTGTGATTTGCACGCCCGGTGACAAGTCGAAATTCTTGTCAAAAAAAATCGAACGGTAAGGGAAAGCCCTTACCTACCGTGCGTCAATTATTGGGGTCGAAAATGACCCCGGGAAGTTCGATTTTCCCTGTCACAGCTTCAATACAATATAATTATTTAAAAAATTACTACTAATATTAGAAGAGTTCATAGAATGACATTGACTAAACCATCGATTGTTCGTAAGACTGACATTGATATTCATGAGAGTATCATGTCATTAATATCATTTGTGAATTTAATTAAGACTGCAATTCGCAAGTTCCGAAGCGATATCAAAGAAAAATACAACAAATACTTGAATACTTATTTTGAAAAACCCACCGGAGCTAGACCTGAAGGTAAGGATTATACGAAACTAAATAGAACTACCAATCATGAATATTCTCGGAATCTATTTCCGTCATTTCGTAAAATCACTCGAATATACGGCGCCACAATGAAGAGTCTGTATAATTTCTCAAAAGCATTTGACTACGACATCGCCAAAGTTACGGATATTGCTTCTAAAGTAAATTCACTGAGGGCTGAATATGACATTTTGGCCAAGAAATTTGCTGACCATCAAGGTCACTTAGAGTTTAATCAATTGCATCAATTGAATAAGTGGTTTGACAGCGTGATTTTCGATCACAACAAGTTCGTCTCAGCATACAACGCAGTGATTATCGAATTCATTACGCTAAAGGAAAACTTGAGCAATGATTTACTTCTTTTTACATCGTTGACAGGGAAGAAATTCGTATTTTCAATCGATGAGCTAGCGGAATTTCAACGACTGATTGACATGGATCTTTCAGTAAATTCAACCAGTCGTGCTAATGTATACCAGACATTTACCAGTAAGTTCAAGAAAAACCTTCAGCATATTAGTAATAGCAGCACATTGATGCCCGTTACCCAATTGCAAATGTGGAAAAACACTCCCGGACCTGTCCAACAAAAGTTGCTAGATTATGGACGGGAGCAGGCCGCTCCATCACCAAGACAGAGACCAGAGATAAACGTGGGCACTGATCCTATTGATTTTTCTAGCATCAATGATAAACAAAAATCCCTTGATTCCGCAAATACATATAACAAAAAAGATGATCGGAGAGTGCTGGTTCTTAGCATACCAAAGTTTATTTTGAATATACTACCAGAAGACTTACGATTTGACAACGTGTTTAATAATAAAATGAAATCTATCGATGAGATCAGTGAGTTGCTTAAGCTAGCTGCAAAAAAGTGGATAGAAATTGATGTTGGTACTGCAATGTCATGGGAGAACAAGCATTACAAAAAGTTTCTCTGCACACAATCATATTCTAGATCAACTACCATTACTGACTTATCTAATATTGAGTCAATGTACAAAGACCTTCAGGCTCGTATGAGGGAAATAGAATTTGAAGTTGTCAAGGACAAAGACAATGTAGGAGACTTATTGGATTGTATTTTGAATCTGGATGCAAGTATCGAGAATGTCAGGGCTCTTAAGCTTGAATACTTGCAAGGGAACTTGAAGATCTACGTAATGCTGAACTCCTACTTTTACTTCTTTAAGAGTCAGTTGATTAACAAGCCTGAAGAAATTGAGCGACTAATTGATGGAATAGATAAACTTAAAGATTCTGTAAAAGATGTCGATTTATATTCTGTTCTAAATTATTTTGGAGAAAGATTATTACACTTATTAAACAATGCGATTACCGAAATTAAAGGAAGAAATGAACCGACTAATGATTTGGAGGAGCTTTTTGTAAAATTATATCAACAAGACATTAGTCTTGTGTTGAGAAATATCGTTCATGTGAAAGATAAAATTATCCGTGGAACGTTAAAATTTTTCGAGCAAGATAACGCTAGGAGACCTTTTGAAAGATTATTGCTCATCATTGAAGGTGATGTTAGTCGGTATAATTTAAAAGAAGTTACGCAGACTTACGATGCGAAACTAAATTATTTTAATGATACGTACTTGAAGAGTAAGTTTTGCAATATTGAATAACTTGGAAGATTTATATTTTTCAAAATTTTCTCCTACGCTGTTAAAAATTTCTATGGTAATTAAAAAAAAAATGCGTTGGAATTGTATATTATTAAAATAGTTTAATGGTTAGATAAATCAGTTGCTGTAATTTTACAAAACATTTTTCAATTTCTTTGTTTTAAAAAACTACAAAATACTTTTTGTAATCTATTAAACATCTATCGGCGATTTGTTTAACAAAATATTACAATAACAATATTGTAATTTTATCAAACAAATTTTGTTCGAAATGTGTCATAATTTCAGTTTCCCGAGAAAAAAAATATATACATATAGTTGATAGTTAAAATAACTAAAAAGAAAAATAAAATTTGATATTAATTTTTTCATTTTTTGTAGCTCTAACTCCAATTTCGGAAATTTGATACCTTACTCACACCTAATTTCCGCTAACTATAAAAATAAATTAAAAATAAAGTTTTCAATTTTTTTTCGCAATTTTTGAGGTTTAATCTGGCTTTTCTCTTGTAATGCTTGCATGAGACTAGGAATTTCAACCTCCTAAAAGTATCTGTAATAAGATCCATAAGTAAAAAACGACATCGAATAGGTTTTGGCCTCCAAAGAGATTGTCATGTGAGTAGATGGCGGATTGTTAAATTTCTAATCAATATGTCTGCAAAGTTACATCTAAGAGCTCCTTAATAAGTCACGTAGTCATACACATTATCACTAAGAGATAATGACAATTAAAATAAGTGACAAAAGCTCCAAGACAATGATGTGTTAGGTAATGATTAGATTAGTATCCTTTAAATATCGAAAATTGATAATTTAAGCATTAGTCGTTAAGTACATTTTTTATTTCTTTACGTTTTATTGCAGTTAACGCGCTTCCAGTATTTTTTATTGATAGTATGAATCAGGGCAATAATAAAACGACTAATAGTCAAAAGCAAACTGACGTTAATATTCATTAAGTATTTGAACCATTTATATTATTTATTAACGTGGTATAAATAAAAGTCAACAAATTTAAAGAAAAATTTAGGAAGGAGCTTAAAAACTATTTAGATAAGGTTTCCACACTTAAAATTTTGACTAGAAATCAATCGGTTAATAACGATGAATACAACGAAAAATATCAATTTCTAATACACCATAAAATTGAAAAATTATTCAAAATAACGATTAAATACTTGAGCGGTTTTATAAAAAATACTCAAGAACGATTAAGCTACTTAATCGAGTGAATTAAAAAGCGATAAGCTCAATTAGAAAAAAAAATTAAAAAATCATGAAGATACATTCGAAGCTAATCAACTATATCAATTAGTCATATAACAGGTGGTAACGTGCGTTAATATCCCCGGACAAAATATCCCCGCGACAAAATATCCCCGGACAAAATTCTTAAAAATTCTTAAAAATATAAAAATTCATCAATAATAATTTGAAAATTAATCTCAACATTATTTTTTTAGTGTGTTTGTGTGTTTATTCAAAATTAAACCAACAAAAACGCGGGGATATTTTGTCGTGGGGATATTTTGTCGGGGATATTAACGCGCGTCACCATAACAGGTACATCTCAAATGGAAACCTTGCTAGTCCGCTGGATCTACCAACTCATGGATCGTTAACACCTCTAGCATCCATTCACTTAAAAGATGTTTTTAACGGCTTGAAGCCGTGACAGTCATCGAATGGAGAATTCAAAGTATCCCGGATGTCTCGGGGTAGAAATAAAACTCTTACATCAAATTCTCCAGAAAAACTGCACATAAATCGATTTAAAACTCGGAGAGATGATTTGGTTATACTTAAAACTCCGAGTCGAAGTCGATCTTCACACGACACAGAATAAAGATGAATGGGGGACAAAGGAGAAATTAGATCATTTTAAATCAATAAATAAAAGTTAGAGATGTTAAAAGTGAAGGAAGATAATAAAGTACAATTCCATAGAAATGATATCGGACAATTAGTAATTTTTTTTGTTATCATCGAAAATTCTTGAAATTTCTTACAATTCGAAACTCGAAAGTATGATTGTTATGAGTGAAGTAAAGAAATAAAAATTTTTATAAAGTTGTCACTTTATATAGTAAAAGAATAGTTGGTAAAAATGAGTGAACCTAATACAACTTCACCTTCCGCGTTAAGGGAACAATCAATCGATGAAAGCATCGAGTCAATCAATCGATTTGTCGATTCAGTAAAAGTGACTATTGAACAGTTTAAAGAAGGGTTAAAAATCATGTACACTAATTACCTACAAAATGTAGAAAGTGAAAAAAAATTAACAGTGCCCTTTGAATCTCTCCGAAAAGCCGATAGTCTATACAACAGATTAATTGAATCTGTCGACAAATTCACGAAAGCATTAACCACAGATTATTTCACCATAAGATCAACCATCGTCTATGAGCTCAAAATTGTTAGCAGTCAGTACACCAAGTTTTTACAACAGCGCTCTGAGAAACCTGAGCTGTCAAAATTGATCCAACTGATGGCAAAAATAAAGAAAGTAATCAAGCAATTCAATGAAATAGTCAGAGACTATCGTGAAAAAATGAATAATTTCTATCTTTTGCAACAGAATTTAAAGGATGGAGTTATTATTTATACATCACTATCTGGAAAAACGTACAAAATTTTGTTAAAACATGAAATTGATGAATTTATGAATTTGCTTGGTATTGACCTTTCAGGACATCTTTACAACCAGCTGAACATTAGATTTGTCGAAGAGCTCGTCGCAAAAATGAATGAGCTCAACCATAGTAAGCTCAAAGAAATCTCTGCCCTAAATATCATTGAATTGACCCCTAACGACGAACCTACAATTGAATCGATGGATACTGAACCGATAGATTCGAATACGAATCAAGGAAGAAGTAAACGGCGAATCGGTAACAATGATGGAACTAATGACGAAGCTGAGGCCAAAAGACCGAAAAAACGTATGTCTTACCTCGTACCACTGGAGTCATCGATTACTGCCGAAGATTTACGAACAAACGTAGTAATCATTGGTGATCACTCCGCTGAGCGCATTAACCGTTTGCTACATAATGCTACGATGATTTGGAATATATTTGAAAATATGGACGAAGATAGTTTTATACAACAAGAAAATTTTGAAGAGTTTTGTGATCAGTTTTTGTATTTAATACCGATTAGACGATTCAGATTAAACAAAATTGACGAAATTCTGAAAATTTTCCGTCAAGTGAAGCAATTAGATGATACATTTACCAAGAATAATTTTAAGTCGTTGGATGAGGTTTTGTTGATAAATAACCCTCGAATGATGGAAATAAAGCGTGAATATTTGACGAAACGAAAACAGATTACGGAATTATGTTATTATTACCTGTATTATTTAATGGACAACTTGTTTTCTAAGTGGATGCCAAACTATAGTGAATCCACAGTTAACGAATTAACGTTTCTTACAGATGATGTTAATGAAACTCAAATAGTCCTCTTCATGTATGAAAAAGTACTGAGTCAATTAAAAAATCAGGTTGAATCAGCTAGAGAAATTGAAAGACAGGAAATTGGAGATGCATTTAGGCGTTTCGTCAAACACAAGATCGAATTCTTGTCAAAAGTATTCGAATTAAAACAAAAAGGTTCAAATGTCTCTTTACTCATATTCAATGAATACAATCAAAAATTAGATGAACTCAAAAGGGACTTTGATGATAAGCGTGATAGATACTATTCAAAATACAATATGAAAACGTCTACGGAATCCCCCGTAGAAGAATAAACCGAATATGAAATATTATAAATATTATGTATTGTAAAACAATAAAATGAAATTGATTCTTTTTTACAAAATTCTTTGTAGGTATTATAGCATTAAAAAATTAAAAAAAAAATTATGCTTTATATTGAAACTGACTATTGAAGTATCAAAAAAATTTTAATTAGTTTACTTTTATAAGATAAATAACGAAAATGTCTCTAAGTAACAAAAGTAATCATGTACTTGATGATGTCAATACTTATCTTGTAAACTTGTAAACTATGGAAGTCAAGTATAGTGCGATTCCACTGTACTATGATGTACCCGAAAAATGTTGTGAGAGTGAGAGAGGCTATAGAAGGAGTCACGGAAAAAAATGACTGAAACGGATTCGAGAAAAAGCACTTGTAAGAGGCACGTAATGTTCACGCCATTCATCAGCATATCGGAGACGAACTACCACATACACTACCGACAGAAAGTTTCCGGACAAGCTTCTTGTTTACTTTTTAATTTTAATATAATACATAAACACATTAAGTTGATCTGTAAAGAAAATGCTATGTTATTTTACAAAGTGTGTACGATCGTATCATTGACTTTCTTCTTGATTTATTTTACTTCTAATAATCGTTTCAATAAATTTTCATCTTGTCCGGAAACTTTCTGTCGGCACTGTATACATACGTAAGCTATTAAACGAATACTAGTTCTTGAACCTAATTTACTCCCTCAAGCACAACATGACAATATTTTCAGTAATTTCCTCTCTGAGACCAAACGCAACAATGAGATTTTAAAAAAATCTACTAAAAACTTAAAATTTACTTATTAAATTGAAAATCATTTTTCTCCGTCATTTGGTTCCAAATTTTGATATTCGAATCTACTGATATGTTGTAAAATAATTTTTTTTTATTGTATCTTTTATTAGTAAACACTTTCCATATAAATAACTAATAATAAAACCGAAAAATGATTAATTCATCGTCAATCTCAGGTGATGCAAATAAAAATAAATGTGAAGAAATCGATATCCATGATAGCACTGATTCGTTTGTGCGTTACATGGAAAATCTGAAAAAAAGGCTTCAGTACATTCGGCAACAATTTCAAGCCCTGCGTGATGGATACTTAGATGCATTAGAAACTGAAAAATCTGAAACGTCGCAACAAAAAAAAGAATCTGTGAAAAAACAGTATGAAATTGTAAATAAGCAATTGTACAGATTCATTAAAGTTTTTGTGAAAGATTACGCAGACGCATTAGACAAGTCTATCGAAATAACCAAATTAAGAGAAGAATACAATCTTTTAATAAGACAAAACTGTGCGGGTATGTTTGATGGTGATGACATGTATCAGCTGGAAATAAAATTCAACAGACTAATCAAGCGGCATAACAGATTAGCGACTCAATACAATGAGGAAGCACAAAGATTCGATTTACTGCAAAACTTTCTCCAGAAGGAAATAATATTCTATGCACCTACAGAAGAAAGATCCTTTGAGATTAATTTAGACAGAGAACTGAACCGATTCAAACATTTAGTCGGATTTGACATAGTCGGCGAAAAATTAACCAAGGTTTACCGAGACTTCAAAGTGTTTGTATCTGATTACCTTAAAAAATCAGCCAACACAAAAAAATTGACGTCTGTACCTTCACTGTCTTCATTCGGAGATAGTTCGGTACCTCCTATTGTTCGCCTAGAACCGAAATTCCAAAAACAGGTTCCAACAGCATCTAATTTAACCAAAACAGCACCAACAGAAACAACAACTACTTCTACTGCCACTAATCGAAAACGACAATTAGATCGGGAAAAAGATCCAGTATCGTCTTCTAATTTGGAGCAACAAAATGATTCCGACAGTTCTGACCTGAAATCATATCAAAAAATTGGAGAGTCTTGGAAGCTTCAAAAACAGGCTTCATCTAAGCTGAAAAATGTATTGAATGATCAGGTCATGCATCCTCACGTACAACTGTATCTCCTAGTGTTGGAAAATCGCTCAGCATACCGTTTGAATTCTGAAATGGGTCGGTTATCTACAAAGAAGTTTGAGTTCGATACAATCCTAGATTATATACTTGACAACGATCTTACCAAATTGGATAAAGCGTTCCAAACATATTTAACATCTAAAAAGTCTATACTAGAAGATGAAGTTGAAAATCAACATCTTAAACCAATTTTCTATGTTCTGCACATTTTGTCCGATGAGTGTCGAGTAACCCTTGAAATTATTAACATTTTGTTCAATCTAGAATTGAATTTAAATGAAAAGCAAAAAGTTAAACCACTAAAACATCATCAATCAAACATCACCATATTGCTGAAAAAAATTGAAAGTAAGCTAAAAAAACCGTTATTTCCGACATTAACTCGAATTTCACGGGATGAAGAAGAAGAGAGTAGCACTCTGTGGAAAGAAACGCAGCTTATAAGTACCCAATTTGATGATGATAAGGAATTTGAGGAATTTTTGAATGAATGTATGTATTTGCTAGAAATGAATAGTAAAGAAATAAAGGGTACGATTAAAGACGGAAAAAGTACGCAAAAAAAATTATATGGAGATGTACCAATCGATTTGGCAAATATATTAAGGATTAATTTTCCAAGCGACAAGCAGAAAACAGATTTAGAGAAGGATTACTTGGAAGAACAGTTAAAATTAATACCAGTCCAATATTATTACTTACACCACGCACGAAATACTCTTATTAAAATTCAAGAAGAAGAAAAACCACAATCTAAGGAAGAGAGCTTTGAGTTGGCTAAGAAAATGAGAATACATACTTTAGCTATCCAAAAGACAACTCTGATCTACGGAATGACATGGGAAAAGATTGTGAAACTTGGAGGTAAACTTATAGATTACAGTGATTTCTCAAAGAAAAACAAAAATCGGAAATCCATTATTTGCCGAGGTGTTCAAACTTTATTAAGAGAAATATTTTTAGAAATGAGTGAAATCAATTATGAAATATCGGATATGATGCTTGAAAAATTAAATTCAGATGATAAGGTAAAAGAAGATGAATTAAGTGCTAACATAAAAAGAAAAGAAAAAGAATGGAAAAAATTAGAAAATATTTTGAAAGAACATTTAAGAATTTATAATATCGATGATTTTACCTGTGAAAAATTGAAAGGTGTGATTTAAAAATATTTTGTTGTTGCATAATTTAAAATATCAAACAATTTTTTTTAATCTAAAATTCTTAGTTGCTACAGAAGAATGTTTAATACAAACTTCAAACAATATTAGGTGAAAAAAAAATTCTTGCATTAAAATACCTTTTTTTTTTTTAAAGGGTAAAAAAAATATTCTAACTTCTCGTTAAGAAAAGTAATAATTTTCAAAAATTACAAAGTATTGGGTTCACCCCAATTTTCGAAAATCAAGTTCTTACAAGAGTTCTACGGTTTGAAATCCTAATCAACAGTTTTGTCTATTTTTAACTTCCCGCTAAGAAAATTGAAAATTTTCAAAAATCGGGAAGTTATTAGTTTTACCCCGTTTTTCGAAAATCGAGTTCTCATCAGATCTTGACGTTTTGAGGTCCTAGAAAGCTTCCCTGAATGTTTTCGCGATGGTGACCGTATGTCTGTATGTATTTGTGTGTGTGTATGTGTGTGTGTGTGTGTGTGTGTGTGTGTGTGTGTGTGTGTGTGTGTGTGTGTGTGTGTGTGTGTGTGTGTGTGTGTGTGTGTGTGTGTGTGTGTGTGTGTGTGTGTGTGTGTGTGTGTGTGTGTGTGTGTG
>CAJNRD030001116.1:4055466-4087545 GCA_905319865.3 Cotesia congregata
CCCCTCCAGCCCCCCCAAAGTTTTACCCTTATTATATAAAAATTCAGAAAAAATCGTTACAATGGCCCTTTGAAGCTGGCGATTTTTTGTAGGACTCATACACTACCCCTACACAATATAAAAAATCACCAAGCCATTAGCTGCCCCTGAACTACCCCTCCAGCCACCCCAAAGTTTTACCCTTATTATATAAAAATTCAGAAAAAATCGTTACAAGGGCCCTTTGAAGCTGGCGATTTTTTGTAGGACTCATACAATACCCCTACACAATATAAAAAATCACCAAGGCATTAGCTGCCCCGGAACTTCCCCTCCAGCCACCCCAAAGTTTTACCCTTATTAAATAAAAATTCTAGTCCATCGGCTGAAGAGGGAAGCCCGTGTACATTTTATGTCAATGGGAAATTCCAACGAATTCTTACGTATTTTGGGTCGGGGATTACGAATATCGTATTTAATTTTATGGAAAATGGTACAAACAATTGTTATTAACAATTTAATTGTTTAAACCGGTATAACTCAGGAACGGCTGATTTGACGGGGAAGTTTATCTGAAAAAAAGTGTTTAAAATTAAAAAACCAATAAAAAATGTTCCTATCGATTTTTTGATAAAGTGAATATTTTCGAAGATATCGCAAAAAACGATGAATAGCGGTAGGACCTCTTTGTCGCGCGCACGCGTCCCGTGGACTCAATCGGCAAACGACGAGTAAAAATACAATACAAAGACGACAAAAAATTAGAAGCTCGGTGTAGACAAGAGATTAAGAAAAAAAACTTATGAGAGTCATAAAGGAGACTCTACATAAGATATCTAGACCCATTATAAATCGATCCACCCCATAGACACAGAGAAACAGCCCCATAAGTGGCTATTTTTAGCTAATTTTAGCGGAATTTAAGCTTTAAAAATTCAATCCTCGGTGTCCAGCTGAGATTTAGGAATAAAACTCATGGGAATCTTCCAGGAGTCTATACAGAAGATTCCCAGACCCATAATTAAAAGATTAACCCCATGGACACCGAGTAACAGCCCCATAAAAGGGAATTTTTTAATTAAATTGACGGATTTTCGACTTTAGAAAATTCAATCCTTGGTGTCCACCTGAGATTAAGGAAGGAAACTCATGGGAGTCTTCTAGGACACTATACAGAAGATTCCTAGACCCATAATCGTTAGATTAACCCCATAGACACCGATTAACAGCCCCATAAAAGTCCTTTTTTGATTAAATTGAAAAAAAATTGACTGTTAATAATTTATTTCTCGGTGTCTACGAGAGATTAAGGAAGAATCCTCATGGGAATAATAGAATGCACCCTAGAAAAGATTTTCAGGCCCATCATCGATCGATTTACCCCATGGACACGGAGGAACATCCCCATCAGTGGCTATTTTTAGCTAATTTCAGCGAAATTTCAGCTTTAAAAATTCATTTCTCAGTGTCCACGGGAGATTAAGAGAAAAAAACTTATAGGTATCATAGAGTACACCCTACAAGAGATGTCCACATCCATAATCGATCGATCAATCCATGAACACTCAGTAACAGCCCCATAAAAAAACTTTTTTTAAAAAAATTGACAGAAAAAATGATAAAGACAGTTTTTGTTGGTTTTTTACTTTTAAAATTTTTATTTTAAAACAAACTTATCCGTGGTAAATCAGCTATTCTTGAATTATATCGGTTTAAATAATTTAATTGTCATTACTATCAACGAGCAAAATAACCTAGTTTTCCGTAATCCCCGGCAAATATTGCGATCTTATCGGTTATTTGAACCCGGGGTCCTAAAAATGCATACGGGCTTTTCCTTCAGCCTTAACAATATTTTCAGTGAGAGTGCACCAAACAGGGTCTATACATTAAGTAGATCCTTTTTTATTATATATATCTAAAAAAGTTTTCCAAAATATTCGCAAAAACTTGCTCTTTTCCTTCTTTTTTACATTTAATTTTTGTAAACTATATATTACTATATTTACTATTAATATATATTACTATATTTTTGCATTTAATTTTTCTAATTATTGTTTTATATATGCGTTTTGGAATGATTCATTATAATTCTAACAAATGTTATTATTATTTGAACTACTCTTTCTTTCAAACTTTTGTTGAAGACAAAAGAATTGAGATGAAAATCCGTCAATTTTCTTAAGAAACCCTCTTTTATAGGGCTGTTACTCGGTGTCTATGGGGTTGATCTATCGATTATGGGTCTGGGAATCTTCTGTATAGACTCCTGGAAGATTCCCATGAGTTTTATTCCTTAATCTTCGATGGACACCGAGGATTGAATTTTCTAACGTCGAAAATCCGTCAATTTAATTAAAAAACCCTCTTTTTTGGGGCTGTTACTCGGTGTCTATGGGGTTGATCTATCGATTATGGATCTGGGAATCTTCTGTATAGTGTGCTGAAAGATTTTTTCTGAATTTTTATTTAATGTCATAAGTGTTTGGGGTGGCTGGAGGGGTAGTTCCGGGGCAGCTAATGCCTTGGTGATTTTTTATATTGTGTGGAGGTGTTGTATGAGTCTTACAAAAAATCGCCAGCTTCAAAGGGCCCTCGGAAGGATTTTTACAGAATTTTTTTTTAATGTCATAAGTGTTTGGGGTGGCTGGAGGGGTAGTTCCGGGGCAGCTAATGCCTCAGTGATTTTTTATATTGTGTGGAGGAGTTGTGGGAGTCCTACAAAAAATCGCCAGCTTCAAAGAGCCCTCGGAAGGATTTTTTCTGAATTCTTATTTAATGTCATAAGTGTTTGGGGTGGCTGGAGGGGTAGGTCCGGGGCAGCTAATGCTTTGGTGATTTTTTATATTGTGTGGAAGTGTTGTGGGAGTCCTACAAAAAATCGCCAGCTTCAAAGAGCCCTCGGAAGGATTTTTTCTGAATTCTTATTTAATGTCATAAGTGTTTGGGGTGGCTGGAGGGGTAGGTCCGGGGCAGCTAATGCTTTGGTGATTTTTTATATTGTGTGGAAGTGTTGTGGGAGTCCTACAAAAAATCGCCAGCTTCAAAGAGCCCTCGGAAGGATTTTTTCTGAATTCTTATTTAATGTCATAAGTGTTTGGGGTGGCTGGAGGGGTAGGTCCGGGGCAGCTAATGCTTTGGTGATTTTTTATATTGTGTGGAAGTGTTGTGGGAGTCCTACAAAAAATCGCCAGCTTCAAAGGGCCATTGTAACGATTTTTTCTGAATTTTTATTTAATGTCATAAGAGTTTGGGGTGGCTGGAGGGGTAGTTCAGGGGCAGCTAATGCCTTGGTGATTTTTTATAATGTGTGGGGGTATTGTATGAGTCTTATAAAAAATAGCCAGCTTCAAAGGGCCCTCGGAAGGATTTTCTCAGAATTTTTTTTTAATGTCGTAAGTGTTTGGGGTGGCTGGAGGGGTAGTTCAGGGGCAGCTAATGCCTTGGTGATTTTTTATATGGTGTGGAGGTGTTGTGGGAGTCCTACAAAAAATCGCCAGCTTCAAAGGGCCATTGTAACGATTTTTTCTGAATTTTTATTTAATGTCATAAGAGTTTGGGGTGGCTGGAGGGGTAGTTCAGGGGCAGCTAATGCCTTGGTGATTTTTTATATGGTGTGGAGGTGTTGTGGGAGTCCTACAAAAAATCGCCAGCTTCAAAGGGCCATTGTAACGATTTTTTCTGAATTTTTATTTAATGTCATAAGAGTTTGGGGTGGCTGGAGGGGTAGTTCAGGGGCAGCTAATGCCTTGGTGATTTTTTATATGGTGTGGAGGTGTTGTGGGAGTCCTACAAAAAATCGCCAGCTTCAAAGGGCCCGCGGAAGGATTTTTTCAGAATTTTTTTTTAATGTCATAAGTGTTTGGGGTGGCTGGAGGGGTAGTCCCGGGGCAGCTAATGTCTTGGTGATTCTTTATATTGTGTGGGGGTATTGTGGGAGTCCTACAAAAAATCGCCAGCTTCAAAGGACCCTTGGAAGGATTTTATCTTAAATTGTTTTTTCCAAGTGTAAGTTTTTGGGGTGGCTGGAGGGGTGGTTTTTGGATTTGGAGGAGCTAATATATCATTTTTAGGGCTCACTGTCTCTATTCGAAACTGAAAAACCATTTTCAGTTTCAGGAGCAAAAAAAATTTTTTTTTGATTTTCGTTCATAAATGAACGTTCGGAACTTCAGGTACATGTTAGAACTATTTTTTCACTGGTGTGAAGATTATACGAATTCATGCGATTATTAAATGATGTTGTTTATTGTTAACAATGATCAATAGCGGAATTAGTAGCCGAGAGGCGTTAGGTTGAATTAACAATCGCGTGTTGTTATAAGATGATACTATATTGCGTTGAGATTTATTTCTGTGGTTTGTTAAATTTATTTATTTACTGATTAGTTAATTAATATATTGATGTGCAATTATTAGTAGATGTAATGTTAATCTGTAGTTATTGATAAATGAATGATAGTATTCAAGAAATGTAATTGTGATCACAAGATGTTACTGTTAGCAAAGTTACAGAGCAACTGGTTCGTGCCTGCACGTGTCAGCCTCGCGTCTCTCCCGCTCGACACTCCGCGCATGAGCAGCAACCATTATTGTCACGACTCGAGCCACGGGGCCCAAGATCGAGCTTGAGCCCTTTATTTGGGTTCCTGTCTATGTGTTTACGGGACATATGCTTGTATGTGCGTGTGTGTGTGTGTGTGTGTAAGCTCAGTACTCACACCATCTCGTTTTTTATTTAAGTAATGTAATATTAAATATATGAATTGTTCTCTAGATCATGATGGTAACTCAACATTGAATGTAACAAACTCTGAATTTAAAATACTCGAAAATTTGCAAATAATATAATAATTCACGAATAATTCAGAAAAAATTCGAATTATTCGGGAACTTTCGAATAATCCGAATTTGCGAATTATTCGAGTTGGAATGAATAATTCGTGTTCGAATTATTCGCATTATACCCCTAATAAATTTTTTTTTTCATGAAAATGAATGCATTCACTTAATATTTGAAAAATTTAGTCCCAAATTTAAAATTTATATTTAAAATAGTAGAAATAAATAAAAAAAAATTAGAAAAACGGTTCACCCTAAAGGCCATCCCTGCAACTTCCCGCTCATTTTGTACTTAAACGCTTCAAACTACACATTACGTTTTTGAGCTCTTCGAGCTCAAAAATATTGTTTTTGTGTCAATTTGAGCTCTTCGAGCTCAAAACTCTGATAGCAGTTTAGAGATACAATTTTTGGAATTTCCCAACGGCAATAACTTTTGAATGAATGAACCGATTTTCAGGTGGTCGGCGGCAATCGACGCAGTTTTTTGAGCTCTATAAAAAAAGTAGCTGTTTTAAGCTTTTGAGCTCTTTGAGCTCAAAAGTCTTATCAAAATTTGATAAAACACGATTTTTTTAATTTTCAAACTGCTATAACTTTTGAATGAATGGACCGATTTTCACGCGATTGGCGGCAATCGACGCAGTTTCTGAAGCTCCATGAAAAATTTTCAAGTTTAAGTCGATCGAGCCATGAATTTCGAAGTTATTACAAAAAAACACTTTTTTCGATTTTTTTCGACAACGATATCTCACGAACGCATCAACCGATTCTGACGTTTTTGGTGGCGATCCATGGGGGTTTTCAAGGTTAAGAGCTGATTAGTTTTTGAGACCGATCGGTTCAGCCAATTCGAAGATATTTAAAAAAAATGAAAAAAAAACAACTTTTTTTTTCACTTTTTTTGCATTTTCTCGAAATCTACAGGTCCGAATCGGTTCAAATCTTCAGGAAATCTAAGTTTAGTGAAGCCCTTTCGAATGACACCAACCGCGAGGAAATCGGTCAAGTCGTTCAAAAGTTACAAGAGGTTTACACACACACACACACACACACACACACACACACACACACACACACACACACACACACACACGTACGTTCGTCATACACAATCTTATCAAGTGACCTTTATAATTTATTCATATAATATATATGAATTAAACAAAAACACCTTTTTCCCTTCAACAACATTTACGCTTGAAGAAGCAGTCAATCGTAACCCTTGTTATGATAAACGTAACAATGAATCGGCGTAAATTATCCAAGTCCAAGCTAACCTCGATGTTTTTCATAGCGATGTTCTTTAAGATATCTGGCCTTGCGTCTTTAAGCGTTTTATTTCTACCAAAACCGTTTTATCCTTTTAAAAAAACAAGTTCCTGAAAAGTTCGATAACAGTTTCTGAATTTCAGAGTTATTCCTGAAAAATTCCGGAATTATTTCAGAGATATTGCGGAGGTATTATAGGAATTTTCTGGAGATATCTATAAAGGTATTCCGAAGAAGTTCTGATGGAAGTATTCCGGAGAAGTTCCGGAAGTGTTCCGAGATTGTGCCACAAGTAGTTCGAATATATTCCGAAAGTGTTCTGGAGCATGTTCCTGATCGTCTTATCATCGGAATGTTCCACATCAGGAACTGTTCCAGAACTTTTCAGGTAACTCTTTAACGCTCTGCTATGAAAATCAATGATTTTAAAAAAATCAGAAAGTTATTGGCTTCAGTCCAGCTTTTTTTAAATTAAAGACAAGAAATACGTGAAAGACAATCGGTTGTTTTCAAGTAATTTTGTTGGAGTAAGAATATTTTTCTGTAATGAATGTAGTTTTTATTAAAATAAAGCCTACATAGTTGCCCAAATTCAATCACCGGCCCTCGGACAGCACTTGAGTAAATATTGTTCTACTAATCTAATGCAATCTCTTTACATCAATGATTAAAACCTCCCCATATTGAATTTAATATTCACTTCGTAAATGCATAACCCACAGTATCTGTTCCTTATTCAACCTCGAAATACGACAGTTATTATCAGACCTTAGCTTCATCAAAAAAGTTAAAATGAACTTAGCTAAGTTATCAAAGTCCAAGACACTTCCAATCCGCTTACTGATCATATTCTTTAAAGTTTCTGGATTCGCACCATTCAAAGTGAGCGTTCTGCCAAAACCGTTCTTTAAGAAACGATCAAGGATCCGATTGCTCTACTCACCAAAAGGGATTGTATATAATTTTATTTTATCACTTCCGATGATCAGGTTGTTGGTGTTCAGTATAGCCAAACATAATGCAGAAGACCCGACGTACATTTTAGGCAAGTGTATGGTAATAAGCAGCGCATTCGCTGCTCCAGTGATTTTGGGATACTACTGCATCAAACAAGGAGCAATTATAGAAGTTTTGAGCAGATTGCTAAAATTAGAAGATGATTTACTGGACAAGTTTAACAGATCAGTTTCACGGCTGCACAAGTCTATAACCTACGAAACTGTTGTGTTTGTTATCTATATATCTTTGACGAGTTCTCATGTAGCACTGACTTATTTTGAGTATCCAGGTCTTTGGAAAAGATCTCTGGTCACTCTTTTTATTGAGATAACTATCAATAATTTAATATTCCAATATTCCTTGATTGTTTACTACATTAACAAACGGCTAAATTACATGAACGAATTGCTTTTATCCTTGAGCAAGAGTGATAATAACAGATTAAAGAATGAGGTTACGTTTCTTACAAGCTCTTCGCACAATGAAATGATTTTGAAAACTATTGTATTGATCAGAGAGTTGCAACGGAGCTTATACGACATTTTCAAAGAAATATCCAAGTTCTTCACCTGGCCGATATTTTTCGCCATGACCATTTTTTGTATTAGAATGCTGCTTTATGCGTTCAAGTTTGTCAAACGGTTAATACTTCACCCGGAAGAAACTAATGTAGTGATCTTTATTAAGTGCCCGATTTCTGTGCTCAAAGAAATGTTTATCATTATTATAATGGCACGACATATGACGCAAATCACAGTTGAAGTTTGCATTTTTCTTTTATTTCTTACCATGATTGAACAAAAAATTAGAAGTGGCAATCATACACTGATGAAAAATAGTTTGATTCAAGAGCGAAAATCTTGAACCAAGAATACCATTTTGAAGACAATGATTTTCTTGAATGAAGAGAATAAATTCTTGGCACGAGAATAATTTATTGGTTCAAGAATAATTTTTTGACTCGAAAATTTTATTTATTCTCTTCAATCAAGATCATTTTTTTCAAAATGGTATTTTTGGTTTAAGATTTTGAACTTTCCGCTAAGGAAAATTAAAAATTTTTTAAAATTTGGGAAGTTATTGGTTTTACCCCGTTTTGCGAATAATTTGAATTTTCGAATTATTCGAAATTCGGAGAAAGAGAATTTTTCAAATTTCTCCCAAATTTTCAGTCTGATCAATTTTTGTGTTTAAACATAAATCATAGGATTTGAAAAACTGTGTTGATGCTACCAACCACGTAAAAATCGGTTTATTTATTCAAAAGTAATTGCAATTTGAAAATTTAAAGAATAGTGCTTAAAAGCATAAAACAGCTAACTCTTTGAGCTTAAAATAACACATAAATTATATTTTTGAGCTCGAAGAGCTCAAAAATGTCGTACGTGCAATTTTAAGCACTTAGGTATGGAATTGACGAGAAGTTGTAGGGATATATGGCCTTTAGATGGTCAACCGTTTTCTTAATTTTTTCTCTTGACTCAAGTTAATTTTTTATATCAGTGTATGATTAGCAAGAACCAATACATTTATTTCGATACTTTCAGATGCAGAAAGCGGGAGAAATTATTTATAAGATCATGGACATTTATTCAACATCGGGAAAAATTCAGTCTGAGGTAATAAATGTTATTTACTAAGTGTTGAAAAGATATCTAACTTATTTATTTGAAGTTGGAGCAGTTTTCAATAGAAATTCTACTAAGACGGATACCAAAATCTATTTTTGGACTTTTTACAATAGACGGTTCCCATGTTGCCATGGTAATTGTATTCTCAATATAAACACTAATTATGTAATCATCAATTAATATTTTCCCTAGCGGTTTCGACAACTCAGCGTAAACTCGGAGTTTACGCGGAGTTATTGTGGAGTATTCGGAGTTTAATCGGGGTATAAGCGGAGGACGTGGAGTTTTAAAGGTGTATGCAAGGAGTATTATGTGCAGTTACGACACGAAGTTACAAAAGTGTATTATTGGAGTTTTCGAGAAGTTTTTGACGAGTTTTTTCGGAGTCGCTATGGAGTTTTCCTAGCGTTTTTGTTGAATATTTTCGGAGTTGCTGTGGAGTTTTTTTGGGGTTTTCGTCGAGTTTTTGTCGAGTTTTTTCGGAGTTGCTATCGAGTTTTTTTCAAGTTTTTTTCGATATTTTGCGGAACTTTATAAGAGTTTCGCTGGTGTTTTTTCGGAGTTTTGGTAGTGTTATTGTGGAGTTTACTCGCGATTAATTATACTTCATGACATGAAAATTAATTTTGATTTCACAAAGACGACTATAAATAAATCATTTGATTACGGTGTACTTTTTATTAATTTATTTATTTATTTACAAGTTGAAATATATTTATTTACATAGAATATGTCACTTAATAATAAATCCACTCTTATAGTTTAGATGAAAAATATGAAAATATATCATGTAAGCAAACTATTCGTAACGTGATTGGTCAAATATATCATATGCATGAAAATATAGATAATTCCGTACCAACATTCACACGCGCGCTTGCGCGCGCAACGTATACTAGTATATTATAAAGTTTGTAAGTAAAACATATGATATATAAAAAAATTGTCAAAAGTTTACAGTTGGTAATACACTGAAACAGTATTATCACAACTAAAATTAGAATTTTATCAATACATGAAGCAATTCAAAACTTTAATCGATTTTCGTAAGATAGATAGTGGTGATTATTACTCGGTGGGTCTTATTAGGTGACTGAATAGTAGATTTGGTCAATATCTCAGATAGGTTAACCGGTAGAGCCTCTGTTGTGTAACCAAATGGTCCGGGTTCGAGTCCCGCTCTATCCGAATTGTTTTTTTCGGTTTTTCATTCATTATCAATCAGAAAACTCCGATGAAACTCGCAAAATACTCCTGGAAAGCTCCACAAAAACTCAGTGAAGACGCCAACTAAACTTGACAGAAAATCCAAAAAAACACTGATAAAACTAGGGGAAAACTTTCTGAGAACACCAGCGAAATTCTAACGAAACTTCGTAACGATCCCAATTAACCACTATCGTCTTTATGTGTCACAACTGCACACAATACTCCGAGTTTACTCCCCATATACGCTGGCTATTGGTAAATGACACCGTGTAAAAAGACCTATTATCAAAACCTGGTTTGAGTAGTTAAATTTTTGAACGCCACATGGCAAGTACGTCACCGCCATAAGAATACATGACCTGGTTTGAGTAGTGGTGTTTTCGACCACAAGGTAGTGTCAATACTCCGTCGTTACTCTGAGTTTCGGGCGAGTTTGTACGGAGTTTTATCGGTGGCACCGAAACCACTAGGGTTGCAATAAATGACTATTTTTTCTAATTCTAGATTGTGCGATCAACAATAACGTATGTAATTATTCTTGTACAGTTTAATTATAACCTTCATACCCAATATGATGGGTAAGTATCACATATATATTACAAAAATTTTGACCTCAAAATATTTAATTTAATTCCTTACAGGAATATTGTTCCAGACAAGTACCGTTTATAATGTACTCAATTCTCTGATGACGAGGTTGTACCTCAAAACACAAAGCCAGGATGATTAATGCTTTTTCAGCGTATATTTTGTTTCATTCTGTTGGATAATTATTTTCAATAAAGAATGTTCACAGTTGTTATTTAAAAATTTGATAAAATTTGTTTAAACGTGATCTAGATTATATTGCTTCACGCCTAAAATTATAGATTTACAATATAAGTTAAGATATATAAATAATGCGAAAATATTTCAATCAAATAATCTGCGATTCACTTAAAAATGACTAAAAATATCAGTAATAAATAGTTTTGATCCGATTAACAATGTCGATTTATCTTTAAATTCACACTGAAAGAACAGTGCATAGTTAGCTGAATCATAACGTCACAAATATAAAAATATATTTTTCCGAACTTTTTTTTGTAATTCCTTAAACTATGCATTAGTTGAAATAACTATTTATAGTTAAATAGTTAAATGAATTATATTTTAATAAATATTTTTCTGTTATCGTGTTAACCAAAAAATAATTGGGTGGCTGAAAGGTAGTTATGGACGGTATCTTGAATCGCTTAACTAGAAAAGCTCTTGGCGCGTAAGCAAAAGATCCGGGTTCGATTCTCGGTCCGAGCTCTCTGAATAATTTTTTTCAGTTGATAAAAAATTCTCACTGAGTGTTCCACCTTTCTCTTTAACCTTTCTTTTCCCTTTTCTCAAAATTTGTCGTTCAATATAAAATTACCTACAAAATTCATATCATTCACTCTTGAAGTATAATAAAGTTACAGTAACTTAAAATTTAAAGCTAGACATACTAAGTTTAAGTGAGTCAAGATTACTGTAGTGCCCAAATTTATCTAAAAATAGTTTAAGTAATTATATTATTGGGGAACAATATAATAAATGATTTTAAATATAAGTACTTCAATTTAATCAATTTAGTATTGTCGGTCCGACAATGTCGGAAGGTTAAAAATATTTTCAAATAATTATTTACTATAGAAATACTATTTCAAAATTATAAAAGAAAATATTTAAATTATTATATGTCGAAAAAAAAACGATCAAGTGCTATTGTGTACTTTTTAACTTCCCGGTTGAACTATTCATGCATGACCATGTCTGTTCATGTTTGATCTAGTCTGGAGAATAATAACAGCAGTTTTTTTTCAATGTTCCGCTGGAAAAGAATTTTTTTTTAATTATAGAAAGTACAAAATTTATGTGTAATATGATGTTTGAGTAATTATAAAAAATAACAATAGGCTGGCAATAGCCGAGTCGGCTCGGTGCCTACATTTCGAAAGAGTGGGACCCGAGTTCGATCCTGGCACGCACCAATATTTTTCAGTGATTATAAATAAAAAATATGTGCGCTACATTGCCAGGCCTCTGTACCAGCCGGGTTTTCTGAGGTTTTCCCATATAGTTATAGAAGGTAAAAATGTCATTATAGAAGTACCTTCTATACTATTTAAGGCCGTAATGCAAATGCAGGTACTGATTATAACGCGTAAGTCGGCCACAGTCGCAGCACATGTGTGTCGGGCATGAAAGAAAAAATTCTGACATGCAGGGGGGTGGGGGCGAGAAAAGTGATTGAGAGTTCGTGGTTGAGAGATGCATAATTATATTGTGGAGAGACAATAATTCCCCACCCTCCCTTGTAAAACACTCTACAGTGATACAACTAAAACCATCCTCAATTATAACCTCAATTATAAAAAAAAAAAAACAAAATCAATTACAAATTCTATGGGATTTTCTGGTCTGCCATGTTACTGTCTCATAATTTTATTAATATTTAAATAAATGTGATGTTATAATGAAATTCGGACAAAATTAACAGATTAAGAGTATTAAAATATATTTTAAAATCAATTTTGTATATTATATTTATAATTAACTGATTTGATACGTTATGTACTTTATAAAATTGCACCGGGATCTCGAAAGTTAAGTAGCGTTGAGCGGGGTCAATAGTTGGATGAGTGACCGCTCGTGTTATATGGACAATTACCTGTAGTGATTTTTTTTTTCATTTCAATTGGTTGTAGAGGATTAGATGCGACCATAAAAAGTATAATTTATGATAGCCCACAGAAATTAGTCAGTTTTACCCAGTTTGGCTGTGCCAACTGAAAGTTGATCGAAAAATTTAAATTTCTTGAAATTTCAAATCCAAGTAGGTTAATATGAAATTCTAACAAGTATCTCAATTTGTTAATAAATAATAGGCAAACAAAAAAAAACGTAAATTAAAAATTAAATATCTCTGAAACTATTAATCTGGCGGGTTAAGTTTTCACATAGAATTTGTAGAGCATAAAAAAATCTACAACTTTGTTTTCGGGTAAATTTCTGTCAGACTTATAGTTTATTAGTTATTAACAATCGAAGTTTCATAAACAAATTGAGCTAGCTTTGGCACAGCCAAACTGGGTAAAACTGACTAATTTCTGTGGGCTATGTATACTATTTTCGATGTAAAAAATGAAGTTTTATTTTTTACACATGAAAATTGATGTTTTAATCATAAAATTTTGTGTCTTCAATTTTGACTCATTATTAAAGTTCTTCGCCCATAAAACAGTTTTTTTTTTAAACGATTAAAAAATTCTTGCATGAAGAATCTGGAAATTCTCGAATCAATAGTTTTTTTAGTTTTTATCGAAAATATTTAATTTTGTAAAATAATTTTAATATTTTGAGTCAAATATTTTTATCAGCTGAGGCGTAAGTATAATATTCTTTAACCTGAGAGTTATCATGTTTTTCCGACTGAAATTTGTGTACTTAGTTTAAAGTTTTGATTACTTTAACTCACAAAATCAAAATCTTTATTTAAAATTATATATTAACTTATATTTAAAGTTTATTGCGTAGAATTGATACATTATTTACTTTTCGTAAAAAATTTTTCTGAGTGACAGCCCTTGTGGAAAATTTTCTCTGAAAAAATCTTCAGAACTCAATACAATTTTCTGAAAGTTTTATTTTTTCTGAAAAAGAAAGAAAAGTCTTATTATTTATAAATAATTGAAAAAGTCTTTCTGTTCTACTTAATTTATTTAATTAAATAAATTTTAATTAGTTGAATTGACTTTTATAACTCTTTTTAAAAGCCCGGGGAAAACAGTTTAGATCTGACCAGATATAATTATATCTGGTCAGATCTGATTATATCTGGTCAGATCTAATTATATCTGGTCAGATCTAATTATATCTGGTCAGATCTATTTATATCTGATCAGATATGGGATATTGGAGACATAATCAGATCTAGTCATATCTGATCAGATCTAAACAGATACAACTATATCTGAGTTAAAAAATTCATCAGACATGAGCAGATCTAGTCATATCTGATCAGATCTAAACAGATATAACTATATCTGAGTTGAAAAATACATCAGACATAATCAGATCTAGTCATATCTGATCAGATCTAAACAGATATAACTATATCTAAGTTGAAAAATACATCAGACATGAACAGATATAGTCATAACTGATCAGATCTAAACAGATATAACTATATCTAAGTTGATAAATACATTAGACATGATCAGATCTAGTCATATCTGATCAGATCTAAACAGATATAACTATATCTAAGTTGAAAAATACATCAGACATGAACAGATATAGTCATAACTGATCAGATCTAAACAGATATAACTATATCTAAGTTGATAAATACATTAGACATGATCAGATCTAGTCATATCTGATCAGATCTAAACAGATATAACTATATTTGAGTGGAAAAATACATCAGACATAATCAGATCTAGTCATATCTGATCAGATTTAAACAGATATAACTATATCTGGGTTGAAAAATACATCAGACATAAAAAGATTTTATTATATCTGGCCAGATATAACTATATTTGTTAACTATTAATAAATACTTATAAACTATTTTACTAAATATACTTTCCTCCCAAATAAATATTTATTGAATGTTAAAAAATATTTATTAGAATTTAATAAATTAAATAATTGTCTTCGAATAAATTAATTTATTAATAGTTAATAAATCTTTCTATAAGCGTATATTGATAATTAATAATTTGCAAATTTAATAAAAAACTTTGTTCATTACGCATCGATCATGGATACGATTCACATTACTTATAGTTATTACAAATTCTACTCTTCAAGTAAGCCTCGTTGGTAAACAGGTAATGAATTAGTCTTTCAAGCGACCCTCCTTTCCCATTCCTTTTCCCTCCCTCTTCCCCTTCCACTACCGGCCTCTCAGGCCCGATACTGTTTTGATGGTTTTTATTATTTTTTTTAACTTTTTTTTTCCATCACATATTTACTTATTTAAATAATAGTCACTGTATAACATCAGAAATTTTCAAGTTTATAATATTTTTAATATAATTGTTTTTTAGAGAGACGCTTCATTTGAAGACTACTAAAATATTTAAATTCAAAAATTAGTGAGTAAGTTTTATAAGGTATTTGTTACTTAATTATGTAAAAAGAGTAACAATCAAAATAAATAACCTTTTTCAAACCAAAAAAAAAAAGTCTTTCAAGCGTCAGGTCCCAGGTTCGGTTCCCGCGCGTGTTGATTTTTTTTTTTTTTTTTATAGAAATAATTCTATATAATTATATAGGGTCATTTTTCGTGTATAATTATGGATAAGTATATATAATTATATACAATCTTTTTTACCTGGGCAATTTAAAGATCTGACCAGATCTGGTCAGATCTGATTATATCTGACCAGATCTCGTCAGATAGAGACAATTTAAAGATCTGGCCAGATCTGTTTATATATGGTCAGATCTAATCCGTTTTTCCCGGGAGTCGGTAATCTCAGTACAGGATATTTGCCTTTTTCAGAGATTGTCAGAATTTTTTCGAGAAATTTTTCCACAAAAAAGAAGTATAAAGGATACAAAACTATTGGTCAAGTTGAAAGTCGCACCTAAGATTCTTTTGTTTCAAGTTTATTTAAAGAGTAACAATAATCATTATATTAATCTCATTGAACAAGATAGTATTGAATATTGAGACTACCTCGATTTGGAGAAAGTAGGGGTTGGTGCAATGATTCTTCGGCAATATGAGCTCCTGGTAACTGCACATGTGTGAATAGGAAAGTAAAATAAATAAAACTAAAGGCTCAATTCATTTCTTACAATTCAAAAATCTCCTTGGAGGTCATGTTGATCTGGTACAATTCAAGATTTTCAATGCTCAAATCCAAGTAACTAATCGGACTTTACTACTGCGCTATGTTAAAATTGTAATCGTCGTTGGCTTATTAAATCCGAACAAAAGCAGTTCCACTAGATTTCACGAATTTCATAAAAAGTAAAATATTCTGCAACCACGTACACCAAGTACGTTCTAAAATTGTTTCTTTAATTTTTAAATTTACAACAAAATTTGTTTTAATTTCCAAAAATCATATACAATGAGCGTGTTCAGCCGAACTAAGTCCTGAGTAAACTTAGTAAGATATGTACAGTATAGTAGATAGATATATGTATAGCAGGGAATGCTTTGACTATACTTAGGCTAACTAAGTTTACTCAGGACTTAGTTCGGCTGAACAAGCTTAATAATCATATCGGTTACTTGGATTTTTGTTTTTATTTTATATCTTTTTGTAAAGGAAAAAAAATTTTTTTTTTTAATAGTCTTGTGAATGTGGGCTTGGCGCGATTTTTTTACAGTGAAATTGTTTTTATTCGGATTTTAGTATTTTTTGTAATTATAATAAAAATTGACAATTTTAATTTAATACTTTTCGGCCGAAAATTAGAGAGGGTTAAATGAGAGAATGATTGCAGGCGAAGTACTGTAGTCCATTAACATGTGCTCACGCCCTTTTAAGATTTTAGTTTACTTTTCTTCGGTAACAACTGAAATCTCGCATTAGTTGCAATTTTTATGGCAAACTATCCCCTTGAATCTACAATTTATTCCCATCTATTGGAGGATTACTATACATTCTCATTTTATATGGTCTACGGCATACAACATGTCACTTTCTTCCTAAGAAAAAAGTCAGGATCTAAAAATCTGGGTTGCTATAGTTTTTGCCAGTGAATTTTATTAATTTTAAATGGAATTCATAATTATCACTGATCATAATTAATTAATATTGGTAATATAAGATGTAAAGTATAATTATAAAGTATTATTAAAGGAAAAAAAAGGTCTGTAAAATTAATGAAATTTTGCAACCTCAAAATATCGTTCTGCTTACAGTAAACATACTCGATAATAGTCTGGCACTCCGTCTACAACGGATTTTAACGGGACTTGGCGCCAGACTCTACCGAGTCTGTGGATCAATTTCTACAAAGAAATTACGTTTCCTCTATAATTTTTTTATAGAAAAAATATAATTGATAAAAACAATAGAATTGGTTTTGAAATGTACGGCGGCGATCAACTTAGTCTTTCGAGGTTAAAAGCTGATGAGTTTTTATAATCGATCAGTAAAGATGATATGGAAAAAACTAATTAAAAATAATTTTTATATTATTTTGAGCATTTCGAACTCAAAGAGATAAATTTTTTACACTTCTAAGTGAGCCGAGCTCGAAAGTCTGATAAAAATTTATTAAAACACTATTTTTTGAATTTTTAAATTGAAACAACTTTTGAATGAATGGACCGATTTTTTTCGCGGTTTACAGCATTTAACGCAGTTTTCTAAGCTCTTTGATGAATCTTAGAGCGCGAACTGGTCAGACTAAAAATTTTATCGAAATTCTTAAAAAAACATTTTTTTCGACAACCCGGAAAAAAATGATCAGATATAAGCAGGCATGAATCTTCAGGTCTGTGATTAAATATGAAAAATGACCGGGCCTGACCAGGCATGAACAGATCCGATCAGATCTGTTCATGTCTGATCAGGTCATTGTATGTCACAATTTACAATTACGTCTCGTTAAATATTCGATCATATTCATAACATTTCACAAACAACTTCGTAACGTTTAAACATAAACTTTTAAAAAATTGATCATCTAGTGCAGGAGGAAATTCCATAAAATAATCCATAAAAAAGTTATACTCATGGTGAGTTTAAATAAATTCTTCACTGCACTGTAAATATTTTTATTGATTTCAACAAAAAACCCGAAACTCAAATAACACACGATAACACAACAAAGACGAAAAATTAGTACCACTGTGAATGATTTCGACGCTTTATAAAAATTATTGTTACTTATTTTTTTTTAAAGAAAAAATTTTTTGTTGATGTGTACAAATAAATACGATTTGGCAATTAATACAATTAATTACTTCAAAAAATTGACGAAGTTTCTCCCGCAGAATCTGCAATAAGTAATTGACATTATAAGAAAATGAATAAACCCAAGCGTCACAAAAAAAATGTTGACTTTTTGGTAGATTTCACTTAACAAGAAGTTAAAAAATTAATAATCGTCAACTTAAGTTCAACAAAACATTAACAAAAAAAATTTATGCCGCTTGGGAACTAGCAATAATTAGTTTAGAAATGAATTTTATTAAACTTCGAGTTAAATTCGATTTTATTCGAGTTTATTTTTTATTGTAAAATAATTTACATGGTGAAGTATTTTTTATTGAAGTTGCAATTTAAAAAAATACGATTTAAATTTATCAGAACTATATGTGACAGGATGAAGAACTGCTCTGAGCGAAGTGGTGGTTGGCCTGTAGCACTCGACTTCATTTCTGCGCAACCTCAACAAAAGTTTGGGAAATACAAGTGTTGCTTGCGCGAGTGGGGGCTTAAAGAAGTGAATTTTGCTGCGCAGAAAAGCGGATTTGTTATAAGATATAACTGCAATGTGATTGGTTTAAAGAGAGATTGTCAAGCGTAAATTTACTAAAAGCTTCATAAAGAGGAAAGAAGTACTAATTTGACAATTAATTAATAGAGGCGTGCAAAGTGACTTGTAGTATTTAATGTATTGGCGTCAATGAGGAACATTTAATTTCTAATTGTCAAGAAGTCAAAATAACAGTCACAAATAAATATGCCTCGATAAAATGAAATGATTAAAAAAATTTCTAATACTAACCGAATCATTTCCAATCATGATAGGTGACAAAAATTCGAACATTATTTCAGGTTGTAAATGACCCAAAATTTCTATATCTTGTCGATTTCTCATTATTGAAAAACGATCCATAATGATTAATTGTGAAATTTCTAAAATGATTTACGTGATTTGAAATGATTGATTTTTTAATAATTTTCAATCATATCAAATAATTATGTTTAATCAGGGTGACTACATAAAAAAACTCGCCGTATAGAAAGTATTGATGCTGGGTATTATTGCAGTAGACTTTCATACCTTTGTTACATTCTAACTATGGCTATTTAAACTTTTCAACTTTCCTTCATTTTAATTCAGTAAAATTTTATAAAACTTTGTGCAAATAAAAGAAATTTAACAATAATTGAAAAACATTCAGAAGCTCAGAAATTGGACTCAAAACTTTACTAAAAACAGAAATTGTCTGATGATTTAATTAAGTACAAACTTTAATTCATATACTTAGTAAAATTTCTCCTATTGTCCTATTGTCTTACCAGCAATTAGACAATAGCGTGATGAAGCAATACTGCTGCAATGTTATAAGTTCCTGATACCTGCGTACATGTGAATAGGAATGTAAAATAAATAAAAGTAAAGACTCATATCATCTATTGTCATATAAAACCTCCTGGGTGGTCATGTTGATCTGATGCAATTCAAGATTTTCAATGCCCAAATCCAAGCAACTAATCGGACTTTACTTACCACGTAACGCTATAATCCACAGCTAAAAATCTCATAGACTAACGATTAGTGTAATCATACTCAAAGCCGGTGTTTTGCTCCAAACTTTTTATCCTCTATCAACTTTTGGATGAAAAAACCCCTGCTTCTTCTCGAAGAAAGCATATATTACTAATCTTGGTGGACTAAACTGCAGTTGATTTTATGATTATCGTTTCATCCATACTTGCAAACTAACTCGACAGTACTCCTGAAATCACAATTAACATATTATTTAAAAATGTTCACACACAAAAAAAATTATAAATTATAATAGATTATCTTTAGTGAAAAAATACATGTCTTAGACATTGCTGGATACAACAGTTATAGCTTTGTATAAAAAAAAAATAAATTCAATAAAAAATATCTGGAAAAGACCATATGGTTTATTAACTATTAATCAATAATAATAGCACATGATATAGACTAAAAGTTTCAAATGATAGGAAATGATGGATTTAACAACTTTTGAAGTAAATGTATAATAAATGAGCGCTTCATTCCCTGATAATGTGATTGTGCATTTAATATTGATTGCTTGAGAAAAAAAGCCACGTTGACTTACAATACTATCCTCTGCTATCAGGATTAAATATTCTCTGAAGCAAATGATAATGAATTTCACAAGCTTTATAGAACCAAATCAATCTGGTTCTCGTGTATCAGAGCAAGAGTTGAATAATAAATTGTTCGAATGGGCGATTGGCTTACATCGAAAAGCGTTGAAAATATCGGGACTTTGGTTGTACCCAAAATCGACAAAGTGGTATATAAAAATCTTGATGGACTTGCAGTCTCCATTTTTTGCAGCGAGTGTAATTGTCTTTTTCTCGACGCCTGAGATATTTGCATTAATCAGAGTTTGGAGTGATTTGACGTTAGTTGTAGATAACTTTTTATCTTTCATACCTGTTTTTAGTGGGCAAATAAAATTGCTGGTTTTGTGGACTAAAAGAAAAGGTTTTTTGATTTAATTATAATTTTGTTAGTAAATACTCTAAGAAAAATACTAAATTACATTTTTAGATTCAAATCCTTAACTGTTCTGTAATTAGTGTGACAAAACACTGAGTGAAAATTTCGGCAAAAATAATTACAAAATTTCAAATCATTAATGATAAATAAAATAACAATAAACGGCTTGCATGTATATAAAAAAAATATTTTTATAGTTTCCGTAAAAAAAAAAATATAAATTATTTCTATCAAAAACAGACTAAAAGTATTAACTTGAAAGCTTGGACAAGCCATTTACCTCTTACCATTGTTCGGAAAATTTCAAAGTTTCATTTAATACATGAACAGATGTATCCAATATACATTAAAGCATATAGACAAGAATATGAAAAATTGTTCATATAAATTTTCGGCGAAAAAAAATATAAATTAGAGGTATGTGACACATATATACCCGACTAGAAATTTTAATGTAAGACCTATTGGGTCCCCATTGGGTTGCCCAATGGGGACCACACATAGGGATGTAACGCAAAGCCCTATGTGGCCCTCATTGGGCAATCCCTCTTGGGCCCCAATAGGGAAATCCCCATCAGAACCCCATCTAAATTTTGAAAGAAAAAATATTAAAATTTTCGAAAAAATTAAAAATACTTCAGGATTATACACTTATATTATATTAGAACGCATTAGTGAATTTAATCTCTGATGGAAATGGAATTAGTGGTTGAAAAAATCCTTGGCGTGAGTTGGGCTCGAACTTGCGTCTTTAGGGTCCTCAGTCGTGCACGTTACCGCTGGTCCAAGCAGGAGTACTGTTACAGTGGAATTTTATTTCGTATACATCAACTTAAGCGATTTACTGAGACAATATTCATGTTATATTAGAAATTTAAGAAATTATTTTTTTTTTTCATTCACTTTACTGACTTAAAACTACAGTTTTTGTAGAAACGAAATAGAAAATGAAAATTTTAAAAAAGAAACTTTACTGAAAAATTTTTAAAAATTGGAAAAATCAAAAATATAATTCCTTAAAACTGCCCGATTGATTTGGAATCCTCTTTATACTAGCAAAAAAATTTTTTTTAGAAAAATAAAATTTTTTTGAAATCCAAATTTTTTTTTAAATTACATTTTTGATTTTTTTTTATCTGCTTGTTTTTACGGTGCATTTATGATAAAAAAATGTTGTGAAAGAAAAAAATAAAGATTTCAATAGCTTATTTGCCTTTGATGTTGAGAAAAAATTTTGGCTTTCATGTTTTTGCATAAAATTTCTATTTTATCTTTTTTCGATGTTTTTGAATTTTTTCTAAGTACATAAAAAAACGAACAATTTAAAAAACAATTGTTCAATTTGATGAAAAAAAAAAATTTAACACAGCTTAGCTTGGGTTGACCTCACTTGTAAGTAATTACCAAATTTTCCTATATCGATAAAAATTTCATTATCAAAAATTTTAATTTTTTTTATAACACAAATTCTTTTGCAAATGTGAATCTCCTCAAAAGTTGGATATTCTTCAAAAATTGAATTCTTACATATTGAAAATAAAAATTTTTTTCAGTGAAAATTTTTTTTTGTAGTAAAAAGAAAAAAATTTACGTATGAATCTCGTTTCAACAACATTAAAAATGTATTTCAGTCTAACAACTTAGTATTTGGATTTAATCTGAAATTGATCCCAAATTAATCTGGGATGACGCTGCTAAAAAACTCCGGATTCACTCCGTGCGCGAATTGCTTAATTACTTCACTCCGAAACTCCGAGTGATGGGATTAAATTTTAATTCTGATTAAAATTTTCTTCGAATTCATCCCAATATGTTACAATTTATTTTTAATCTCGTAAAACTAAATTTTTTAAGACATAAAGTTATGTAAAATTTGAAAAAGCTTAACTAAATTTAATTGTTTTTGTTTAACAATGTTGAATTAATTTTTTTCCTTATTCTTTTCTATACTTATAACAGCTAATTTTTATTCGTATTCCTAATTAATTTACAGCAAATATATGCTAATAATCACATAATGCATTTGCAAGTGATGAATTGAAAAACTGATAATTTTCCATTTTCACCCTAGATATTCCCACTGTGGTCTCATATGAATCCAAACTAGAAGAAAACTCGTAAAAATTTTGTTATTTCACATTGGGCATTCCCACTTTGGTCCCACATGAATCCCAACAGGAAAAAAATGCCAAAAATTTATTATTTTCACGTTGGGTATTCCCATTTAGATCCCACATGAATCCCAACGAGAAAAAAACTTCTTAAAATTTTTTAATTTTACATTGGACACTCCCACTTTGGTCCCACATGAATCCCAACAGGAAAAAAATGCCAAAAATTTATTATTTTCACGTTGGGTATTCCCATTTAGATCCCACATGAATCCCAACGAGAAAAAAACTTCTTAAAATTTTTTAATTTTACATTGGACACTCCCACTTTGGTCCCACATGAATCCCAACAGGAAAAAAATGCCAAAAATTTATTATTTTCACGTTGGGTATTCCCATTTAGATCCCACATGAATCCCAACGAGAAAAAAACTTCTTAAAATTTTTTAATTTTACATTGGACACTCCCACTTTGGTCCCACATGAATCCCAACAGGAAAAAAATGCCAAAAATTTATTATTTTCACGTTGGGTATTCCCATTTAGATCCCACATGAATCCCAACGAGAAAAAAACTTCTTAAAATTTTTTAATTTTACATTGGACACTCCCACTTTGGTCCCACATGAATCCCAACTGGAAAAAAATGCCAAAAATTTTTTATTTCCACGTTGGGTATTCCCATTTAAATCCTACATGAATCCCAACTAGAGAAATTGACAATAAACTTATTTCCTTTTTAATTGGGAATTCCCAATTGGGTTCTCATTGGGTCCTCATTGGGATTTCCCTATTGGGCATGCCCCATTGAAACCCAATGGGGCCCAGATGGGTACCTTGGGCATTCCCAAAATAATTTCTAGTCGGGAAGATACTGGAGGAAAAGAAACGCGATAAAAATAATTGGCAATCGTAAAATTAAAGAGGCAGTAGTTTTAATAATTTGGGAATACCTCAGTGAGGGTAACAAACCGATACAAAAAATTAATCGGGTGCGTTTAAATCCTGAACCTCCGGGACTATCTTTAGGAGTAGCTAAAGCCGGTTGGGTCCCTCTTATCGATTTAGAATAAAGTTTAAAATCAGAAATTTAATAAAGTAAATGTCTGATGAAGAGAATCAGAACCGCTATTCTCTAAGAAAACTAGGAGACGCGCCGTTTTCGGAAGGGTTAGATCCGCCTACTAGGAAGCGCGTTGACAAAAAATTCGAGTTTACGGATAAACCGGAGGCTGAAAAAACAGTTGACTCGGGTTTAGGCCAAACCTTGCAGTGGGAAATTACGTCAGACGAAGATTCGGACGGAGAACCTTGTAAAGAAACACCGAAAGGAACCGACTCGGGCTCTGTAGCAAATATCAGT
This sequence comes from Cotesia congregata, assembly GCA_905319865.3. Taxonomy (NCBI): domain Eukaryota; kingdom Metazoa; phylum Arthropoda; class Insecta; order Hymenoptera; family Braconidae; genus Cotesia; species Cotesia congregata. Next base: position 4,079,322 of record CAJNRD030001116.1, read on the forward strand.
GCTAATAGTTCTAATTCGATTGGCAATAATTCGACTTTAACTGAGGAACCCAAAGCGAATAACTCGAATAATCCGGAAAATCGCGATAACATCAATCCCGAACCGGTAATCGAAGATAACAGGGAAGGTCAAGATCCCGTCCAACAAAATCAAGAAATCCCAAATATCGAAAACTCAGAAGAAATGGTTTTAGCCGCGAATCAGAGCATATCATTGAACGACGCCTTGGCGTTCGTTCCCCGATTTGAGGGAGCTTCAGAAGAATTAATCGATTTTTGTAAAATCTTCAGGCCTACAAGATTATTCAACTTGAAAAAATTTTCCTGAATCCCTAAACCAAGAAAAAGAGTGCAAAAAAAATTACGAATCTTTTTTTTCGTGCTATTACTTTGAATTGCGTGAAAACTATGAGTCTAAAATTTTTTTCACCGGGAGTTCCAAATACTAGAATTTTCTCAAGAGAACTCTTTTTTTTTATCTTGATATTATTTTTACTCAAGCGAAACCCGTCAAAAATTACGACAAAGTTTTAAAATTTTTTTTACTACCTCAATTTTTGTTAGGAATATATTGCTTCAACTAACAATGTCTCTTTTTTGGGTGATTTGTTCCTCTCTTTGGGTTCTTTCGTAGACTTATCGATAAGAAAATGTTATTTTTTTTAACGATATTTCATTTTCGGATGAAGGAATTTTTTTTTCACTCTTTCAGGGAGTACCCCATTTTGCCCGCAAAAAAAAAAAATTTTTTTTCTACGGCAACTTGAAATTTGATTATTTTCCTTTAATTACGACTGAAAACGAGAAAAATCAGCGTATTTAAGTCCTTAAAATCATAACGATTGCTTAAGTACCCCATTTTGCCCCCCCCCCTAATTGCGCTCTAAAATAATCTAAAATGGGTATCAAATATTCAAGAGAAAAATTTTCTCAATTTAAGAAAATTTTTTTCTCAGCTGAAGTAGGTGGCACTGCTTCCCCAAAATATTATCTAAAAATCTTGATCAAATATAAAAAGTTATATCTAGTATTTATGATAATTTGAATTAAGAAAAAATTACTTCCACCAAGAATAAAATTTCAAGAAAAATTTTTACTTCGGCCAAGACAACTTCGGTCTTCCTTCGGACACCCGAAAATTCGGTGACACGACAAAATCTCCCCTGACAAAATCGAATTTTAAATAATAATTTTATTATTCCTGACAGTTGTGATGGTATTTTTCGTGTAAATATACACAAAAAATCATGATAAAAGGGTACAACGAAATTTTGAAGGGTATTTTGTCGGGAAGATTTTGTCCGGGGAGATTTCGTGGTACAACCGAAAATTTACTTGAGCCAAGAATTTTGTTCTCGAGTCAAGAAATCTTTCTTTCTGTGTACACATATATTCAATGAACGTTGTGTTTATAATTTTGGATATTTCGTTCTTATTCCAATGAGTTTTTATTGAACCGTAAATTATTTTGAAACTATAAAAAAATTCAAAAATTTTTAAGTGCACAATTTGGGTGCTCTACAATCAAAAAAAAAAAAAAAACAATATGCAATTCGGGGCCTGAAACGGAAGTAAATATTCTGGAACTACCGAAAACTTTCAGAATTATTAAAACGAATTCAATAGTAAAATTTCATTAAATAGGTGAAAAAATAAATAATTTTTAGTTTCGAAAAAAGAAACATATGAAAATTGGAACGTTTGTGTCGAAATTGACGTTTTTTAGACTAATATTGAGGGTACACAAAAAAATTAGCTTGATTCATAAATCAAGAATGTCATCTTGAAAACCTTCATCGTCTCGATTAGAATAGAAAAAATTTGGAACATTGAAACTTTTTTTTAGCTTCAATAAATTTTAATTGATTCAAGAAAAAAGTTATTTGTTTTTCAGTTTGAAGAAAAACTTTTCTTTAATTTTAATTTTTTAAGATCTTTAGGTCTCAAAACGTGAAGATATGATGAAAACTTGATTTTCAAACCAACCCAAACTAATAATTTCCTTTTTTTTTTTTAATTCTCAACTTTCAAAGCAGCAAATTAAAAATTTTCTAGCCGTAGAGCATTCACTAATACTTCGCATTATAAGTCATATAATAATAATTTCAATTCGTTCTTATCAGTAAATGTTGATTAGTATTTTTCTCAAGGGTTGATCGACTTTACAGGCACTTTGATTACTTAAAAATTTAATGCTTTTCAGCTATATCCCGTATCATAAATTTAATTGAAAATGATTACCTGGAACTAAAAAACGATTCTGAGCGTAAAATAATGATAAAATACGCGAGAATCGCTAAAATAATGATGGTTTGTGGCGTAGCGAATATCAGCTATAGCATTATAGTTTTCCATGGTAGTGTAGCCTTCGGATTTTTGTTCCGCACAATTACTAATTTAACTGACATTCCAACTCATTTGATTTCCACACAATCAGTTTATCCTTTTGACATAACAGTTGGGTATCGATGCTTAATCATAAGAATATTACACGTAATTTTGTGTTTCATCACTGGATTCTATTACACCGAAATAGACGTTTTTTTTGGAATTTCTATATTACACAGCTGTGGACAATTGAAAGTTTTAGCTAAAGAGATAAATTATTTGACGGATTCTTGCCAGTCGTCGATGATCAAAATATTATTGAAAAATATTGTTCTTCGACACTATCGTATAATCAAGTAAGTGATGACTAAATTTTGAAAAATTACGCTAATTGGCCTAGACACAGAAAAAAAAAGGATATCTTGCCTCAAGAACACTTTTACTTCCCTGGTTGGAAGGAACCATTGGCCAAGGCTTGGACTAAGCCTTGGCTCGTCGTCAGCCAATGCCCCTCGGCTCAGTGCAAGGCTTGGGTCGAGCCTTGGCTGACCATTGGGCGAGTCATGATCCAAGCCTTGGATGGTATCCATGTTCCAAGACTTGATAAACTAAAAACAAAGACTTGGGCCAAACCTTGAGGAACAACGGGGTCAAAGTTGAGCCGAGCCTTGGGAAACTAAAAAATTGGGTCTAAAAAAATTTTTTTAATTTTAGTAATTTTTAGGAATTTTGAATTTTCATTAACGCGTGAACTTTTGTAGTCCGTAGGGTTTACCATACTACCTTGAAAAAATTTTAACTTCACTTCCCAGGTAGGGTTTGTCAATACTGACAAATGGCCCAGCCTTGGACCATTTGTTACTTTGCCAAGCCTTGGTAAGTTACCAGTGGCCCAGGCCTGGCCCGAGGCTTGGCCCAATGGTTCAATATTTTGGAACCAAGCCTTGGGAAATCACGACTGGCCGAAGCCTGGTCCGAGGCTCAGCCCAATGGTTCGACATTCTCAAGCCGAGCCTTGGGGTACACCACTGGCCCAAGCCTGGCCCGAAGCTTGGCCCAATGGTTCAATATTTTGGAACCAAGCCTTGGGAAATCACGACTGGCCGAAGCCTGGTCCGAGGCTCAGCCCAATGGTTCGACATTCTCAAGCCGAGCCTTGGGGTACACCACTGGCCCAAGCCTGGCCCGAAGCTTGGCCCAATGGTTCAATATTTTGGAACCAAGCCTTGGGAAATCACGACTGGCCGAAGCCTGGTCCGAGGCTCAGCCCAATGGTTCGACATTCTCAAGCCGAGCCTTGGGGTACACCACTGGCCCAAGCCTGGCCCGAAGCTTGGCCCAATGGTTCAATATTTTGGAACCAAGCTTTGGGAGATCACAACTGGCCGAGGCCTGGTCCGATGCTTGGCCCAATGTCTCGATACATTTCAACCAAGCCTTGAAAAATCACCACGGACTTAAACCCGGTTCGATACTTGGCCCAATACTTCGAACACTGATAGAATTTATTAGAATTCAATAAATGACTTGTCAACAAAAAAATTTTAATAAATATAGTTATTAATCGTTGACAAATTATTTTTAACTATCATTTCTTTGTTGCTGAAAAATGTATAAAACTCTCAAAACTGCTCAAAAAATATTTTCCATGTGAATAAAAAATGATAAATTTAATACTGATACATATTGTGAATATTTTAAAAATGTTTATTTCTCTCCAAAAGAAATGTTTATTTCTCTCTCTCTCTCTCTCTCTCATATATTTATTTTTGGTAATAGAAAATTTAATTATTTCGTTAAAATCAAATGAATTAAAAAAAAATATATTTCATAACGGTATTATGTCAACAAATTATACTATCTGAACTAAACAAAATTTTTAGCAGTTATAAGTTCAATTTTAATTATGGAATATCATGTAATAAAGCAAAATGACTGAGTGATGTTTAAGTAACTAAAACTAATCTGTTAGTATTACTACGAAGTGCAGCAAAGTCAGTACAGTTCGAGACTTTCACGCGGGTGACCCAGGTTCGATTCCCATCGTGAGCAAAGATTTTTTCAAGGTAATCTGGTGTAATCGCGAGATACGATAACGTAAAGCTTCTCCCAAGGCTTGGTTCCAAAATATTGAACCATTGGGCCAAGCCTCGGGCCAGGCCTGGGCCACTGGTAACTTACCAAGGCTTGGCAAAGTAACAAATGGTCCAAGGCTGGGCCATTTGTCAGTATTGACAAACCCTACCTGGGTTATAACAGTAAAATAGTGAATATACCACTAATTTCCAATGATTTTCAGTGTTTCAGATTTAGAGAATACCAACTGCGCTAAATACTGAAATTGAATCTTAGGCATTTATTTTACTAATTTGAACGTTGGATAGTTATTTTAATTCGTTATACACCATAAATAAAATAGAAATATTATTTTTGAAAGAATTTTTATTTATCAAACAAAATAAATTGTTTAAATGTCTTTTTCCTATGTTCATTATAGTTCCAGACAAAAGTGATTAAATTCTCGATCACCAAATGAAGACTTCGTTTTAATTAAGTGCACGACCTTATTATAAAAAAAAATTCAAAACGATTCAACCCATGCAAAATGTATATCTATATATTTGTCAAGTTGAATCGTTTTTAATCACTTTGAATTATTTCGAATCGTTTCAAATCTTTTTTTCTAATCAGGGACCTTAATTTCGAATTTAAAAAAAAATGTAGTTTTTAATTTAAACGAAGAGTAATTATTTATCATTTTCGTTTAATATTTTACAAAATGAGTTAATATGAAATTATTTTATAGTTAATGAGTTGGCGTTTAAATTACTATAAGGCTTCCAATGTTTGGGCCAGTGTTAATTTTTTCTACTCTAAGACTTAGCCCGAGCTCTATAATTGTGTTTCCCTAGCCTCAGACCAGTCTTCGTTAATTGTCTTTTAAGGGTCATCAGCCCAAGATTAATTTTTTAGTTTCAAGACTCGACTAACTCCAATAACACGAAAACTTCATCCAATCTTCTAGTCGGATAAATGGTCCCCTGAGTTGTTAGTAAAATATTATAATTATCCGGTAAAAAAGGACTGTTTTTGTACACTTAAGTACCATAATTGTAAGCTTAAGTACCATAATTGTACGGTAATGTACCGTAATTGTACGTTAACTTATCGCTAAAATAGGTATATTTGACGGTAGGTTACCATTGAAATACGTTAATGCGGAAAGTTCAGAAGTATATATTCTACCGTATTTTCACCGTACGCTTCCGTAATTATACCGTTCTATACCGTATTTTCACCGTTCTTTACTGTACGTTCCGGTGCTTTACGGTTTCTACCGTGCAAGTAGAATACTACTGTAATCTACGGTGACCATACAGTATATCGACCGTATAATACCGTAATTCTACGGTATTTCAGATCCGCCAGGGTCTCGATGCACCTTAATTTACGAATACCTTATTTTCCAATAAAAAATAAGTTATGTTTTTAATCCAAGTCTTTTTATACTATTAACTAAAAAAAGTTCTCTTGAATTAATAAAAAGAGCTTTTTTTTTTAGTTCAAAGACAAAATTTTAACGATCAAAATGTTCTTGGCTCAGAGACTGGCAATAGCCTCACTACAATTTCTAGTCGGGTATACAAGTAAAAATGATATAATAATAATGTTCTTGGCTCAAGTTAACCTTCTTTTCTATGCGAGAAATATCCGTTTAATTATATTCGTTATTTACCTATTTATTGGAGTAGACAATCCGATCATTTATAAAGTATTATTCTTTTAATTTAGCTTAGTTGAAGAAATAAAAGACATGTTTGGTTCACTGCTTCTATTTCTTGTTATATGTTTTGGAATAATTTTAAGCACCATTGGATTTTTGATTGTAAATGTAAGTTTTCTCCTATTCACGTCAAAAAAAAAAAAAATAGCTTACAACTAAATGTATAAGAATAGTAAATGGTTGATCAACGGGAAGTAACCCAGTTTAGTGAGAATTATTAATTTTATAAAAATGAAAAAATCGAATATTCTCTTGAAAAATTTAATTTTCTTGGACTAAGATAAAAATTCTTTCAAGTTAAAGTATAATTTTTCAATTCAATAAGAAATATAAAATTAATAATTATTTCCTTGTATAGTCATTGGGAAGTACTGGACCTCAGGTACCGATACTGCAAATGAATTTTTACGCAATATATATCTTTTATTTTATTGGTCTAATGTTCGTATACTCATGGGTCGGAGAAAATTTAATCACACAGGTAGGCATACAACTATTCATTTCTCATGCATGATCAATATTCGAAGAAATTTAAGCCTTATTTGGCTAATTCAATATATATATATATATATATATTATTTGGCTAATTTAATTTTTTCTTCAAACAGAGCCAACTTTTGTATGCAGCAACTTACAATTGTAATTGGACTACTCTGGATTTGAAAGACTCGAAACAATTAATTATACTGGCGGTACGTTCTCAGAGACCATTACATATAACGATCGGAAAGTTTGCACCTGTTTCACTCAATACTTTTGCAAAAGTTTGTAGTCCTTCGTTTTTACATATATAAGTTATTTTATTGAACCATATACACATCTTATATTTTATTAATTCATAAATAATAGCTTCTCAAATCATCGATGGGGTACATTTCTTTCCTCATGGCCAAGAAGAAAGAATAACAACCACAAATATAGTCATCGTAAAACTCTTTTTATGAATATATTAAAGAATGAGTAAAGTTAAACAGTTGGGATATTGTTGTTGTTGTTGTACACTTTAATACACTTATTATATATAATTCTATTTAAAGTTATTAAAATTTTTCAACTTTTCTCCTTTGGTAAGGTATGCGCATCAAGGGTGACAATAATTGGTGCAACGGTATTAAACTAGTTGGATCAATCGATATTTCAGCCTGTCAATAATTGGTGTTTCCAGATGATTGACTTTGTCGATTGAAATTAGTTATTAAATTTGAGAAACTATAATTAAAAAGTTTGGAAAATCCAAAAGTGCACGCCTCATAATCTCATTTTTCACAATAAAATTGATTAAAATAAAATATAAAAAGCAAAATAATAAAAAACAGAAAACTCTGCTATGGTTTAGTGGCGCCATAACTCTAAGGTGAGGAAAAAAAATACTATAATAAAATGTATAGATAGATATACAAAAAAATCCACAGTCATATATTAGTTTTTTATAAATAATAATTTAACGACAGTGAATTAAACGCTCATATTAATTAGGAAAATCCTTCGTGTGTTACTTTAGATAATAAAAAAAAAAATTGTTCCGGTACGATCATTTTTTCGACCAATTTCCCTGCCACATACACCCATTCATACACGGACGTCCAAAAAAGATTATGTTTAATGTTATTATTTACTATGTTAAACAAAAAAATTGTTATTGAAACATATTTTATGTGCCTGACAAATTATTCGACTTGATACAAGTGTACTCATATTAACCTATAAGTGCGATATAAATAACAAAAAAACAATTTCAGTTTCGAGAAAACTGCTTTTTTCGAAATGTCGAGAGTAGAGCACAACCTCAACGCCTCGCTTATGAGACGTGCAAAATGCTTTATCCTAATATAAAATTGAGATGAAATGTATGTGAAACCAATCTATTCGTGATGTGATTGGTCGAAAATAAATATTCTCATTCTGATTGGTTGAAAGTGAATATAATATACATAAACGACACATAAATATATCATGACAATAAATATGACGCGCGCGCTTGCGCACGAAAATTAAATTCTAGTCCCATAATAAAATTGAGATGAAATGTATGTGAAACCAATCTATTCGTGATGTAATTGGTCAAATATATCATATGCATGAAAATATATGCAAACTCTATAGTCAAAGCGCG
>CAJNRD030001116.1:4088009-4104710 GCA_905319865.3 Cotesia congregata
TAAAAAAAAAATTATTTCGGTACGATCATTTTTTCGACCAATTTCCCTGCCACATACACTCATCCATACACGGACGTCTAGAAAAGATTATGTTTAATGTTATTATTTATTATGTTAAACAAAAAAATTGTTATTGAAATATATTTTATGTGCCTGACAAATTATTCGACTTGATATAAGTGTACTCATATTAACCTGTAAGTGCGATATAAATAACAAAAAATTAATTTCAGTTTCGAGAAAACTGCTTTTTTTGAAATGTCGAGAGTAGAGCACAACCTCAACGCTTCGCTTATGAGGCGTGCAAAATCATGAATTTGGTTTCTCAAAAGATTAATTAATAATATGATGTGAAACAAAAAATTGGACAATCGTAATTTTAAATATGTTAATTAAAGAAATGAAATCCTAACCATGTCTCCAAGGTAAAATTCACTTCAAGAAGCATCTTATTCATATATGATTATACATGTTATGTCCGAAAAACAAGATCTAAAAATGCGGTAGCTGGATTAACTGAGGTTCGGATAACAGATGAATTTCCCTAACGAAAGAATCGTTAAGTTTATATTTTATGGGTTTGTGAAGGTGAAAACCCTGGAGAGGGCCCCTTGAATAAGACAATCGACCTCGGAAATAATAAAATATCCTCCACTTACTATTGCGAATCCTAATTCCAACGATGATTCGGCCTTCGATTGGACTCGTACCTTTGAATTCCGCTGCTTGGCTTCTCGCTTCCTCCTGCTGACTGGAGATTGAAGGTTGAAGGACGAAGGTTGGATAACTTCTTAATTTATAAATGATGGAACACTTCGATTCGAGTTTTTAGGTTTATATTCAATCAAATGGCCCTATGGGCAAACACGTCTTAACTTACACTATTCATTTATTAACTAATAACAATATAAAACAAGTTGAAAGTTTATATGAGTTCGTAACCGGAGTAACGACTCCGGCAAACAAAAGTTCGCCGATTATAAATTGACAGAAGAAGAAAATAATTTGAGAGTGGGACCAGGTCACTGAAACTGCGAGAATCTCGATTATCGTCAAAACGAATCGTGGCTCGAAGAATCACAATCACAGAACTCAGAAATACCGTTAAGGAATCGAAATGAATAATTAGGGAAAAGGTGACTAATTAATTTAATAATTGAAGTCGACTTACACGTAACGGGGTCTAGGACTCACCCGGGCTTTAAGACAGAACTGTTACCTGGTAAATAAGCTGTCGAATTATGGTGTTCGCGTCTTTTATCACCTCGGTTGCGATTCATTAAGTGGGGCTACTAATTAAACAATTAGTTCCTTTGATGAGGTGACAATGCGCGGTAATGTGTATTCTTCGGGCCACGAGTAAGTTGTCGCGCAGTCCCCGTTGATGTTCCCTAAATATGCAAGCGTTGCACTTTTCGGTTGGAATGGGAGGCCCTGTATTATAGACGGCATGCCGGATATAACATATAAAAGTAATAAAAAAAACTCAGGTGAGTGAAATCTTTATTTTTTTTTTATGGGATAAAAATAAAAAAATTGTTGATACTAATTTAAAAATCATAAAAAACGTACTTAGAGATTTGTAAAATCAAATTTTTTTTTGAAAATTTTAAAGGATTAAAAAAACATATTGAGTTATAAAAATTGAATATTGATTGGTAAAAAATATTTTTTAGAGGTAATTTCCTCTAACAAGAATATCATTTATCTCCGTAGCAATACTTTTCCTTATACATAGCGAATAAAATCAATCAATCAGTCTTTTAAAAAGTTTCTTAGTTCTATTGTTTTGACAGCAATTAGACAAGAGCATGATAGATCATTACTTCTGCAGGTGTATGAGTTCCTGGTACCTGCACATATGTGAATAGGAAATTAAAATAAATAAAAGTAAAGACTCGTATCATTTATTGTCATTAAAACCTCCTGGGTGATCATGTTAATCTGATGCAATTCAAGATTTTCAATGCCCAAATCCAAGCAACTAATCGGACTTTACTTACCACGTAATGCTATAATCAACAGCTAAAAATCTCATAGACTATATAACGATTAGTGTAATCATACTCAAAGCCGGTGTTTTGCTCCAAACTTTTTATCCTCTATCAACTTTTGGATGAAAAAGCCCCAGATTCGTCTCGTAGAAAGCATATATTACTAATCTTAGTGGACTAAGCTGCAGTTGATCTTATGATTATTGTTTCATCCATATTTGCAAACTAAAACGTCAGTGGAAAAATGCATGTCTTAAACATTGCTGAGTACAAAAGTTATAGCTTTGAATAAAAAAAAATTCAATAAAAAATATCTGGAAAAGACCATATGGTTTATTATCAACTACTAATCAATAACAATAGCACATGATGCAGACTAAAAGTTTCCAATGATATATAGTAAATGATGGATTTAACAACTTTTGAAGTAAATGCATAATAAATTAGCATTTTGTTCCTAGGCAATAATTTAATAACAACCAAATTTTCTATCTAACTTTCTCACATTATTCTTGTAGTTTAGTCATTATTAAAGTTATTAGAAATTAAATGTTCAAAACTGATATCGTGTGCGTACACAAACTGTCGAATATTAATAACAATAGTACTTTTTTTATATAATTTTTGAGATTCAAAGAATTGAAAAAAAAAATTTAACAGTTGTGAGAAATTTTTCGATCGTAAAGCACTCTCTGATGCTTCGCATCATGAGTCGTGCAATATTAAATATTCGTTAGTAATAAAAAACAACGAAATTCACTCGGGTTGAAACATTTTTTGAACAACAACAACCTTGACTATTTAGTTTGACAAACACTTTGTTAAAAATATCGTTTTAATTTATTATTTTTTTTTCTTGATAAATCAAGTATTAAAAATCAATAATGTTATATTTTTAAAATCAATTTAATGGCTATTAATTATAAAATAATATTGCAATGGCAAGAAGTTTAGACAGTTCCGTAATTTTTAATTTTTATTTTAAAGATTTAATAATATTAAAAATATTAAATAAATATATTTGATGTTGTCAAGCAAATTAATGACTTTTGATTGTGATGGGTGTCTCAGTTGATTTTATCAGGCTGTCAATGATTAAATTTAAAAATTATAAATAATTAATAAACTGATGACTAATTACATTCAAAAAACACAAATTTTTCAGTCAGAAAACTAAATAATACAAATATTAAAAAAATTAAACAATCTTAATTCTAGATATGTTCAACAATAATGAGAATAATTTTATTCTCATTATAAATCGCAATTTTCCAAATAATTTTCATTATTTTAACTGCAAATAATTTTGTTAATTTTATTTTGCGCTGTATGATAAATTTTTCACAATTTAAATAAAATTTCAGTCATGCGCATTGAAGCCTTTTTCCCGCGCTTCTAAGTTCCAAGTCCGCTTGTTCCATTTCATGCTCTCCTAATCCAACTTAGGATTTTCTGTCTCGAAATATGGCCGTCTGTTGAACCATCACCTTATATGTTCTCTGAAACAACAAAACAAATTAATTATTAATATACTCATTGGAATTTCAGTCTAGCAACGTCTAAAATTCTTTCATTTTAATAACCGCTACTAATTATCGCAAGTGAAAACAAATTAAAACTTTACTTATCAATAAAATCGATAATAAATTTTTGTTTAGTTCAAATTTCGCGGGCATTTTTAATTTAAATAATAAACAACAAAACTACTTAAAAATTTATTTTTTTAATTTCAATACGCATACCTATATATGTACAAAAAATTTTAACGTGCTTACACACATATATATATATATATACTTATGTACGTACCTCATACATTTTATACATTACATTGTGTATGTATATTTAATACATAATATGCATAAGTTACTCACAAAGTTATATTTAAGGTTATGTCTCACTATTTTTATTATATTTTTTTATCAAGTTTAAGTTTCAGTTGACTCGTGAAAAGTTTATGTACAAAACTCTACAACAATGTATTGTTAAGTTGTAGTATAAGTTATTTAAAATGAGTAAAATTTATGAAAATTGTTGACATTATCAGTAACAACTAATTAATAAGTATTATATTGTATTAAAAATATATATTAGTTCTAAAAAAAGGTAAAATATGTCACAATTACGTGATTTTTATCAAGATGGCGATAATAATATTATTTATGATAATATTTATTGTGATATTATTGATGTTTCAAGCTTAGACTTTAATTGTCAAGAAACTTGGTAAGTTTTTCACTCAATTATTTTAATAAATTTTTTTATTACGAATTTTATTATTCCACTTTTTTTTAAGTTCCAGGTTTAACCTCAAAGTAACGGTTTTTTTATTGTTATTATTTTTAGAATTACAGTGGTGCTGTTCAATTATTTCAAACATTTTTGTATCATTATTATTATTTAGTGATAAAAAATTTTAAATATCAATTTTTATTTCAGGCAGATGACAAATGGTTTTTTTATTGAAATCAGCGGGCGTTTAAATTTTTTTCATTGATTAAACTATAACAAAAAAAAATATCTTTAAAAAATTGCACTTGGAGTTTTTTTAATCTTCAAGATCAGAAATGTTTATTTTAATTTTTATGTAATAATTTTGTCAACAAAAATCCTACTGTCAGATTTCTGCTAATTACATTTTGTCATGAGTTGAAAAAAGTTTATAAAGATATTAATAAATATTTGTTTTAAAAAAATCACGTTTTAAAATTTTTATCATCGTAATTTTTTTAGTAAAAAAATCCTTTCTGTTTTAACAAATTAAGTACAAACATAATAGGAAAAATAATTTAAAAATTAAAATAAACATATCGTACAATTTCAAAAAATGTAAATTCTATTAATTGATACTGAAGTTAGCTAACAACTGTCAATTTTTTTCAATTTTATAACAAATCAAGTACAACAAAAAAATTACTTCCAAAAATTTTCACTATTTATTTTTTTTTTAATTTTCACATGGAGAATTTTTTTTATTAAATTCTTATTTCATATTAATTTCATTGCTCTAAAATTCAGTCAGCTTCAGTGTTATAATACTAGCATTTTTTTTTCTAAACTGCAATAATTAAGAAAAGATAGAAAAACAAGAATCTAATATTATCTTAGATATTTAATAAATAAATAGCAAGCAAATTTTAGAAAATTAAGCTGATGAAAATTAATGAATAGTCTAAACGCATTTATCATGAAAAAATATTTTTAAATTATTATATTTGTTTTATGATAAGTTATTCATTAATAAAAAGTCCATCAATAATAGAATATAAATTTTTTTTTTTATCAACTTGTTGAAATTTTAAAATACAATCAGTATAAATTTTTTAGCTACCTGATTTTAGTATAAAAAATTTTTCATATTTTATAATAAAGAATCATTAAATATAATTTTAACTTTGTCATATGTCAAAAAGGTACTTTTAGTATTAAATACTCTTGAAATATTTCAACATAAAGGTTCTCTTAGGAAATTTTTGATAAAGTTCTCGTGGTATTTCTGTAACTTCGTAATTAAATTTCAAATTCTTAGAAATTTATCGATAAGATGATTTTTATTGTTAACTTTTCTCAAAGTAACTCATTAATTCGATTCACTTAATTTTCTTCTTCCAAATTTTTTAATGTTTGATTTATTTTCTTATATATTTACAATTTTTTTTTTCCACAAAGTTTATCTTTCTCATTATTTTTTTTTATACACAGAAAAAAGGTTCACTTGAGCCAAGAAAATATTTTTCTTCCTAATTATTTTCTTGAGCGAAAAAAAAATTTTTTTTTGATACAAGAAATTTTACTTATTCCAACAAAATTAATTCCCTTGCTTTAAGAAATACGTATCTTGATCCAAGAAAATTTATTTGAGCCAAAAAAATCTTTTTGTTTTGAGAAAATTCAGCCTCTTGCTCCAAAAATTTAAATATCTCGATACTAAATTTTCATTAATATTTTTATTGACTAACATGTCAAATGAGAAGATCAAGTAATATTGAATCTTTTTTTTTCATTCAGTATGTATAATTTCACGCTAAAATAATATAAAATGAGTATCAAATATTCAAGAGAAAAATTTTCTCAAGGCGAGAAAATTTTTTTCTCAGCTGAAGTAGGGGGCGCTGCTTCCCTAAAGTATCTAAAAATCTTGATCAAATATAAAAATTTATTGTATCAAGTATTTAAGATAATTTGAATTAAGAAAAAATTACTTTCACCGAGAATAGAATTTCAATAAAAATTTTTATTTCAGCCAATATGACTTCGGTCTTCCTTCAGGCAACTGAAAATTTTCTTGAGTCAAGAATTTCGTTCTCCAGTCAAAAAATTTTTCTTTCTGCGTACACTTAAGATTATTCAAAATTTGTATTTTTTTTTTTTTAATTATTCAGTTCGTTTACTTGTCATAAAATTTTAAAATCTACTCGAATCTGAAACGATAAAATCAATAAAAAAAAATTTAATTTTCTAACAATGATTCACTTTTTAAATTTTAGTTGAAGTTGTTTATCTATTTTTATTCATAAAAATAATTCTCTGATTAATTAAAAATTTTTAGCATAACGTAGGCTTGAACCTTTGTCTTGTCGCCAACAACTCTGCACATAGATTATTATTCCTATTATTCAAATTTAATTATTTATTTCACACAAATTTCAACTCTCACACTTCAAAACAATTTATTTATAAATTGTAAAAAAAATTACTAATTAAAATTTACAAAAATTTAAAATTAATACTTATTTATTTACTATTTTAGTTTCCTGGACATATCAGAAGCAAAAGGCATATCAAACCTAATTTCGTGGTTGAAGGACCAAGACACGAAAAGACTAATCGACACACGGACATGGACCCGTGCAAAGAAGCGATATTCGCGACTGAGCATCGACTCGATTCCCGAAGTAGCAGCGTCTCTAGAAAACAGTCCAATAAAACCCCGAGGTAGTCATTTGATAACATCGACGCCTCACGTTCCGCAACTTGCGAGTTCAAGGTTGAACTTCGACTTCACCGAGCGTATCAGCGTAGTGCCTTCGGTCTTAAGATCAAGCTCATCGGCCTACAATGGATCAAACTTCGGACAAACAAGTCTCGAAACCTTGCTCAACATGTCTCAACAAAATGGCGTCGACTCGTTCATCAATATGGACGCACCAGAGTTAAACGAGTCATTATTAATAAACAACAAGCAACCGCCGAGTCTCACTGATTCTTTGTTAATGATAGAAGATTCTGAGTTAGTTGGATCCACGCATTCGTCTCTGTCTTGTTTTGGAGCAGGAGTAGGGATAAGAAGCGCCGGAACGGGGGTAAAAAGCCGCGGAGTAGGGGTTGAAAGCGACGAAGTGGGAGAAGAAGATTCCGCAGTTGTAGTCGGGACGTCAGCCGAAGCGCGACGACTAGAATCACTAGAAAACGGCCCTAAAATGGATGATTCGCAGATTTTGACCACTTCCATGATGCAGACAAGTTTATTCAGCGATACTATGGATATTAACAATCCATTTGCACGGGATTTATCAGACGGGTCGTGCATAGAGAATCCGAATTATTCTTCGCTTAATAACACAATCACAGTGAACAATTCGGCGCCCAAAAAGAAAATAGACGCGACATTTAATGCTGATGAATTATACGCAGCGCTGAATAATGAATCTTTTCTGATAAACCGTACGTTTGATAACAACGAAGCGAATCATCTGAGCTACGTTATCTGTCGAGAAGATACTGCTGATTTGAGTGTTGAGAATAAAACGTATTCTAGTAAAAAATTGAACTTGCAATTGAACAAGTGCTCAAAAATAGTAAACTGTAGTGAAGAAATTTTGGGAGTTGAGGTTGAGGAAGAAAATTTAAAGATAGATCAGAATTTAGGGAACAAAGAGTGTGATATAAAGATTAATACGACAATTCAATTGTCGGATGATTTGAACTCAACGT
Source organism: Cotesia congregata (assembly GCA_905319865.3). NCBI lineage: Eukaryota > Metazoa > Arthropoda > Insecta > Hymenoptera > Braconidae > Cotesia > Cotesia congregata. The sequence continues at coordinate 4,095,938 of CAJNRD030001116.1, forward strand.
TCACTGTCGATGACGAGTCGTTGCCTTCGAATGAATTTAAAGAGCCGCTAACTGTTGACAATCAGAAGTGCCTTAATTCAACCTTTGTTGCTGAGAATAACAAAGTGTTGAATGAAACTTACAATAATGAGAATGAAGAGGATGCTAATGTGATGAAAAATCGTTATCAGACGTACCGGAAGCCAGTACCGAGCAAGATGTTGCTAAGAAAGACGTTTGGGTTCAATATGCAGGACACCAGGTCCCTGGAAAACTTAGCAGACAGGTTTGGAAACAAGAAATCGGGTGAAGCCAAAGCTGCTGGTGTGGGAAAGAAAAGTTTTTCTCGACTGCCGCAGAGCTTGCAGAAATCTAACCCTAATTTGAACAGCGGGCTGAAATTGGTGCCGAGTGATAGCAAGCCAAGGTCCGGATTGTATGGCTTTAGGAATCCCAGGACTGGAAGCACAGAGGATGATGGGCTTGATAAGAAAAGCAAGTATAAGTTTGCTCAAGGATCCACGGAAAGTATTGAGAGCACGCAGAGCATCGCCTCGGCTCCGGATCTTGATGATTGCTTGTCTGTTGACTCCGATGTGAGTATTTTAAAGGAGTCAGGAGTTTTTGATCGAGAAATTGGTGTAATTTGAGGGTTTGTTTTAGGACAAAGACTTCAAGGAGAGGAAAATCATGGAGAACACTTGGATTGCAGACCCCACGGATTTGCCTTCGCCGATTTTGAAAGACGGAGAGGTACCCTCGGGGAGTCGGGGGAGCTTGAATGAAGGTAATGATAGTCATATTAAAACATCTTCACCGATTATTAGTCCGAGTTCATCACAATCTAACGATTCTACATGTAAATATTTTCATTGACTTATCATTTATTTCATTGTGCTTTTGGTTTGATTTTTGAGAGTGATTTGTCATTTTCTGTTCTAGATGGAAATGTAAAGCCAGCTGTTAAACCCTGTCTTCCACCAAAGCAAACAGTAATTATGATTGTTTTATTTCTTAAAATAAATAAATTATTTTATAATGTCGCGTACCAAAAGGTAAAAAGGCACATAATTATTTTTCCATCGCAAATCGACTGGTAGTCATATTTTACGTATTAAAATCAAACATTTCCCAAAGCTGAAAAGGCGTATGTCTTTAATTATGCCCCCTTTTAGTTTTAGGAATTTAAAAATTTTATGACCTAAAGCTAAAAGGGCTTGTAAATTTTTGTTTTCTGAGCAGTTCTCTAAAATTCTTATCTAAAGCCTAAAAATTAAATAAAAAACGGTGTAGTTAAAGGAGCGCATTCTAATTATACGCTCTTTTAAAATAAAAAGTAGAAATATTTTTAAAAACTTTCCAAAATATATCAAAAATCAAAAAATTAACATTCTTGAATTTTTAAAAAAATTATTCTGATTTATGGTGTACCCATAATCCAAGACAATGATTGAAGAAAAAATCAGTAAATTTCGGTTTTTTTTATAACAAATTTTTTTTTATTGAAAAGTTAATAGGGTAAATGCACCAGTTGTTGACCGGTCACCAATTATTTAACCGATGTATAAAAAAGTTAATTAATTAATATTTTACAAGGGTTTTTTTTTTCTTAAAGTATTAAAATAACAATATATGGCATTTAATCATCATAATAAAAAATTACGCAATTAATCGCGCAGTGATTATAGCTTTAAAAAAATATTCTGAGTTTGTTTACAACGCAACCAGCCATAAAGCGGTCAAAAATAACTGGTGCCGCGACTAGTCAACCGGCGACATTTCAACCGACGACTTTCCAACCGAAGGACAATTCAACCGCAAGACAATTCAACCGATGACAGTTTAACTGCAGTTTTTCTGATAAATTGATGACAAAATCCATGATAAATGGGCCTAACACGGTAACAAGCTTCTGTGTTGGTTTAATGTCGAATAAACACACATAAAAACCATGTTAAAAGGGCGCAACATGATTACCTGCGTTTGTAATGGCCTATTACTGAGTAAACACACAAAAACCATGTTAAAAAGGCGCAACACGATTACCCGCATTTGTGTTGGTCTAATGTCGAATAAATACACACAAAAACCATGTTAAAAGGGCGCAACACAATTACCCGCGTTTGTGTTCATAATATCGTTGCTGACTATAAATCTACAAATAAATTGAAGTATCTTCATGATATTGCGTCTGTTTTGTCGTTGTAATTTATCATGATATTATTTAAATTAATCGTCATCTAACATTACTGTATATTCGTTATTTCGTTTTTAAATATATAAAAAACGGTTAGAAATGTAGTTTTTGTTGCATTTCAAGATATGTAATAATAATAATACTAATAATCACAATTATAAAGTTTTTTTCGCAGTATTTCAAAAATAAAAAAATGATTATTGTGCCCTATTATCATGGATTTTGTGATCAATTTATCAGGAAAACTGCAGTTAAACTGTCATCGGTTGAATTGTCCTTCGGTTGAAAAGTCGTCGGTTGAAATGTCGTGGTTGAACTGTCGCGGTTGAAATGTCCGCGGTTGAACTGTTACAGAACCAAAATAACTAGCGTATTTCATCATTAATTTAGTGATATTTATCGGCATAATATAAAATATTTTAGTTTTATTATGTTAATTAAAGATCAGATTCCAACTTTCTTGAAAAAATAAAGTTAAATTATAAGTTTTAATATTATTTTAAGACCGGTCAACTATTCGATCCGTCAGAAAGCCCTTTACCCAGTAAAAAATTCATTCGGTCATTTATTAGACCCTCTGATTTTATCACAATCCAATTAATCACCGTATATTTATAATACTAACTTCTTAACTTCAAAATTAAATCTGTCAAGTGTTTAAAGTACTTTAGTCATTCAATATTTTGTAAATATAAAAATAATCATTATAAAATGTATATTTATAATTAAAATAATACTTAAAATCTTTTTTGATTATTAAATTTTATTTTGTTACAAAATTACTTAAAATTATTTTAGCGGTCAATTAATTGGAGAACGGTCGGTCATTAATTGGGTTTCTTCGGTCAATAATTGGTGATTTTAGTATTTCAAGATTCAAATAACAAAATTAATATAATTTTGTTAATTTTTATTATAAATAGTTATTAATTATTATTAATTAAGTATTTAACTGTAATAAAATCCATTACAAATTGTTTTTAGTAGGTTAATAGATTTTTTATAGCTTAGTACAGAAAAAGAAAACCTTAATCGGTCAATAATTGGTGCATTTACCCTATTTTCGTTTTTTTTTTTTTTATTATTTAATTTTTAATAAATTTTAAGAAAAAAAAATGTGGTAGGTCAAAAAAATTTTAGTCGTGTGAATTTTATATTTTGTTATGCCTTGGGAGAAAGGTTCAATTTTTTTCTAAGTAACTTACACAATTTTTAATGTCTAAACTATAGTCACATTTAATTTTTTATTTGATAACTTAAAGTTGCACTTCAATTGGAAAACTAATTGTTAACTGTTAAATTCTAACTAATTGTTAGAATTTATTCTGGAGTTAATTTTATAACATAAAATGAAAGTAAGATCTTCAATTACAATTCTATAATTTTTTCTTAAATGTTTTCTGTAACTAGAAATGCATAGCAATTCGTAGTGTATTCTGTGAGTACCATTCTGTAACTGATTAAAAAGGTGTTAAAGAAGATACATGCAGTTTAAAGTATTATTACGCCACGGGAATAAACTGGTAATATGGTGTGCTCTGTCCAGACGTTGGCGCATGAACATCACCGTCAGCAATTTTAAAAGATAACTTTAAAAGAATAAGAAAAATCTACAGTGGCATAACAATTTAGAAACTGAGTAACTGCGAAACTAAACAATTGTTTTCGTTTTGCTTTTTTTTTTTTTTTGTTTGGAATAGGGTAAAAGATCCCATTAGTGGTGGGGACCCCATTACTGACACTTTTTTTGATTTTGGTACTTATTTAATTAATGAAATCATTAATTTCAATAATGAATATATTATTTCTAATCTTTAAGACCTTTAGATCAAGAAAATTTTTAATTTTTATTCCAAGTAGAACATTTTTTTATTGAAAGAAAAAGTGCCACTAGTAGGGGTTAAAAGTGCCGCTAATGGGGTCTTTTACCTTAATTGAGCTTAGTATACTTGACTGTTCTTTGAATCTAACTTATCTTGTGAAACTATTTGTCAACATTTTGTATTAAAACTTAAATTTTTTTATACGCGCTTTTAGCTTCAAGCACTACTTTTCTAAAAGCTAAAAGATTGCATGTCTTGCGTATAAGAATTAGGATGCTAGAATTTTTATTTTTAAAGATGTTCGTGTTTTGAAAGATTTTAAAACAAATTGCAAAAATTCTTTGTACGCCCTTTTAGCGTGGATCCTTACTAATCTGTAGCAATGCGCCCTTTTATCTTTTCCCAAGCGAATATGTCAACATTCAATTTGTAAAAAACTTAAAATTGTTAGGAATGTTCAATTTCAAAAAATTAAAATTTTTGTGTCTAGGTCCGCAAACTTTTTTTTAGTTCTCGGCAAAATTTATTTATTTATTACTAGAATTTATAAAAATATATCCATACATACTAACATACATTACATAAGCATGCATCTGTACAGGTGTCTTCACTTGTACATAGACCTGGAAAATACTCTTTCATAACATTTAATTTTTGTGGAGTATCATTTGAGTTGAATAAATATTAAATTTAATAAAAGAAAAATAAAATTATACAAATTGTGATGCAATAAATTAATACATACATTAAATTTACTCTTTCATAATATTTAATATTTGTTGAGTATCATTCGAGTTGAATAAATATTAAATATAAAACAAAAAAAAAAATATTACAAATTGTGATGCAAGAAATTAATATAAACATCAAATAGGAGATAAAATAGATGAGAATACTATGGTTCAATAGAAAAAATAACATATTTAATATGAAGATGAATCCAGTACTACAATTACTCAATATTAACTAACCAGGATTTTGGCTTTTGCTTCATAGAATTTTTATTGATTGACAATCGTAAGCTCATTAGGTAACAAATGATAATATTTCATTACAACTAAATATGACTTTTTTGAAGACATTTTTTTTTCACTTTTAGTGTAGGAATGTATTTAGATTTATTTCTACTTTTTCAGCTATTAAAGACAAACTTACAGTCATTATAATGAAAACATGAAAATGTTCAATAATATTTAAATTTTCAAATATAACAATAAAACATCAATTTTAATGCTTCAAAAAATCTTGTAATTATAATAATTTGTTGACTAATTTTTCTATCGGGAATGATCAAACAGATAACAAACTACAATTATTCCAAATTTTTTTCAAATTCTTTACATAATAATGCAAATGTATCATCTATATAATTAAGAAAATAAGGAAAATTTTTTATATCTTTATCGTGAATTGGGTTTGATATTTTTTTAGTGATAGTCATTTATGGTTTAAATAATTGAAAGAGAAAGGAAAATTTTGTAACGAGCATATTATTATTTTAAAAGGAATTTTTATAAATTTGGTATTATCAAAAAGGTATTGATAAGAATTTGTGCCGTGTCACGGTTATACATATTTTTCAGTGATGGTAAATTTTTTATGTTAAGGTAGTTACGACTGTCCAATTTTAAAACACAATAACTGCAAAATTTTTATACCTATTTTTTTTTTTAATATTACTGCATTTTTTATAACTTTTAGACTTTAATTTCAAGTATTTTTTCTTAAAAATATTTATATTCAAGTATTTTCTATTCATAAATCAAATTTTTCATCAGTTTGGTAGGCAAACTTTTTTTTAATAAGAAAAATTAAAAAAAATTTCTAAATGTTAGTTACTGTGTTTTAAAATTGGGCAGCCGAGTTGTCTTAATACAATATTGTCAAAAAATTAAAGATTATAATCGCCAAAAAAGTATATGAGCTTGTAGCTAAGTAATCTATAATTTTTACGCAAAACTACCCGTGATGTAACCCATACAGTATTTTTGTCCGACTCCGTAGATATATACTTTTTCATAAATTGTTGAACTTTAATCCGTTGTTTATAATAATTAGGCAGTCAAAAATTTTTTTTTATTTTTTTTTAATTCACAACAAATACATTAAAAGACTGTCAGTTTTTTGAAAGTTTCTGATAGTTAGTTTTTTTTTTTTATAACAATTATAACTAAGAAACTGATACAGAACTGCAGAGAGCGTATGCAATTAATGTTAAATATCCAATTTTTAATTGAATTCATCTCGGGTTATAGGTGGTCAATCGACTTCAAATTTTAAGAATAATTTTATCATAATGTCCTTAATAAGTATACAAAAATTTAGAATTTTCTGACGGTATGCTTTAACCACGACAACTATCTTAAGTTTTTAGTTTTGAATAGTTTTTTAGTTCTATAAATTTATCCCGTTACATTTGTCCATTAAATTATTCGTAATTGATCATACAATAACACTCTTATTTTTCAAACATTTCAAAAGTACCCAAACTACTTGTGTGATTATAAATATAAAAAAATCATCAAGCCAAAGTTTTTTTATTCATAATTCGTAAATCTTGGCAATCGCAAAGTGTCTGCAGGTTGCTAGTTTATTACTAATTATAGTCTGTTAATAATATTTAAGATTAAATAATTGTATAAATATTTCAGAGTATCGAGAAATTAATAAAAAGTCCCGAGAAACCAGAAATGAAATCCGGAATACGTCCACCATCAGCCAGAGCATTGAGCGGCATACCGCGACCAGCATCTCGGATTCCAGCTCCCGGTTTCACACGGTCCAATTATGCTAAAAAAAATTTAACATGATATAGTTATATCAACAGTTATAAATATTATTATTATTATTATCGCTCTTTTTTTATAAAGATATTTATTATTAGAGTTTAAAAAATAATTAATTAAATTAATAAATTCATTTATTAATTTAAATAATGTACTAATTAACTTAACAACTTCTTGTTCACTATTGACTGATACATTTATATTATCGTAAAAAAAAATTAGGTGATAATTCGTTTTTTGTTTTTTTGTAATTAAAAGTATAAATTTGAATGATAAAGCCAAATTCAATAACTGCCACAGGGAATTGAATTTCATACTGTATAAAATAATTGAAACTTACGATAAAAAATTATTTTTGATTTAAATGTTAAACTTTCATACTAAGAAACAGGTTTCAATTATTTGTAATTTTTTTATTAAATTTTTATCATAATTAAATTTTTTTTCTGAATAAAAAAAATTTAATTACATATTACAATTAAATAATATATTTTATTATAATTATTTAATATATATATTTTTCATAATTAACTTTTATATGTTATAAATTATTAATCACAAATTAATTGATAAATAAAATAGTAACATATCAATTGGACGAAATATACAATTGTTACAGTATATAATTGTTGAAATAGTAAATATTAATAAAAATAATTATGAGATTCCCTGTTGTAGATTTATGTGTAAATAAATAAGATGATAATTTATACGAGTTTTAGATAGCATCACTTTTATTAACAATAGTATTAAGTTATTGAATTAATAATAATTGATAATAAATTTATTGATGTAATGAGTAATCAATTTTTGTAATTATTGATTACAATTATTGTTATTATTAATTATTATTAAATTTAAAATTAACTATTATAAAAAGCTTGTGTGCTTATTCAGTGCCTATTTAACGCGATAATTTTTGTAATGAAATTTTTTATACATATATTTATAGAAATAAAAGAATATTATATATTAATTTTTTATTATTATAAATATTACTCTACATTGTTTATAAATATGCTCTACAACGACAACAGCAGAAGAAATGTGTTTTTGTGTGAATTTTTTCTGAAAAGATATTTCATTTAAAAATACATAAGAAAAACATGTATATGTAATGAATTTTTCTTATTTTAAAACCCCATTGTTCGTTTTTAAAAATATTATATTGTACTGCTCCTGTAGACTCTTTAGATTTCTTATAGGTCTTCCATAAAAAGGTGTCCGACAGTGAGCATGATATCTCTGGTTTGGATTATATAAAATGAAAAATTTTATGAAATTTATTTAGTAGATAGATAAATGCAGGTATTAATCGAGAGGCTAGTTAAAATTTCGATTTTTTACTAAATGACGGCTTCCTAAAAACGAAGTTGCGATTTTTGAAAAAATTTTCAACTTCAATAGGTTTTAAAAATCGAAATGATTGTCAGAAATTTTATTTCTTCGATTAATATTTGGAGAAAATGTCTAAGAATTTAAAATCGATCGATCAAGCCGTTTTGGAAAAATCGTGCTCACAGACTGAAAATATTATTTTTCGCATTTTTTTACGCTCCACCTTTTGAATGCTCAGAGGCATCCTTACAAATATCTATTTATCTTCGAGAATATTTGCCAGATCAGTTTGAAATTTTTGGAGAATCTATATATGGGTCATTCCATGTCAAATCGACCAATAGTTGGAATCGACCCCTTTCGATTTGGACGAATTTTGGTCAGAAGTTTTCTTTTATCATATAACGAAGTTCTGCCAAAGGAAAAAAAATAAAAAAATTTTTTTCAAAAGATATGCAAACTCAAAATTTCGCGATTTTTCCAGTTTTTCAATTTTGTTTTTGTAATATCTCGAACGCTAGTAGAGTCATTTGGGGTAAATGTGCGCAGTGGGTATATATATAAGCGTGCGCAAACCCATTCATTTGAGTCCCAAATACATGGGATTGCGCACTCTTACCCACTGCGCACATTTACCCCAAATGACTCTA
>CAJNRD030001116.1:4111559-4146188 GCA_905319865.3 Cotesia congregata
AATAACTATAGGTGATATCGAAAATCGGAAAAAAGATCCTTTAAGAGGAGAAAATTTCTGAAAAAAAAGTCTTGACTCCTGGAACTCTAGCTTTAGAAACAATAATTTTTATTTAATAGTAAAAATAAGGTTCGCTTCCTATTTTCAACATTAAATAAAAATTATTGTTTATGGAGCTAGAGTTCCGGGAGTCGAGACTTTTTTTCATAAATTTCCTCCTCTTTAAGGATCTTTTTTCTGATTGTCGATATCACTTATAGTTATTAAGTTATTAACGCAACAAATTTCTTACCGTGTACTTTGTATGAGTCGAGCGAATACTTATTATACAAATATTTTCGTCACTACACACTTAACTGTAAATCAGTAATATAATGGGAAATCAGCAAGTTAAAAATTAATTAAAAATGTCTAATTAAATGAACACAAACAATAAAAATCATGCATAAGGTTATTTTTTTAAATTTAATTTTTTATTAAAAAAATCTCGGTTTAGTTCCAAAAAATCACGTCGCCAACGTTGGCGCTACTTTCCAAACCAAGAGAAAGATTTACTTGGGATAAGTATATGACATTATTAGTTCAAGAATAAACAAGAACTTGAAACAAGAAGTAAATTTTGAAGAAAAAGATTTTCTTGAGTCAAGATGACTTTTTTTTCTGTGTGAGAATTTAGTTCCATCTACCAACGCGTGGGCGGATGGGTGGGTGGATGCTTGGGTGGACGCGTGGGCGGATGCGTGAGTGTAAAATAAATGAGCGAAATAGGGTTTCTTTGACTAAAGTTGACGTCAAGACCACTAAAGCTATCGGGATAGGACCGCTACCATTCGACGCAGAATTTTCCGTAGATTTTATGGGCTACTTATTTTTTGGATTTTATCAACCATTTCTCATTTTCTTTACGATTTACTTTTACATACATTTTTTCCCGCTAAGAAAAACAAAAGACTCTCATTTTTTATTCATTTGTTTTTAATACGATTTTCTTTTGTTTTTATTACATGACCTTGATATTTGATTGATTTAACGTCATTTAAAAAAAGTTCAAGAAAAAGAAGCTAATTATTTTTGGTGAACTAAGTGTCAAAAATTTCTGTTTATATGCTGATCGTATGTTTGGTTATGATAATTATCTAAGAATTAATTGGTTTCATGAAATAAAATAGTTAGATATCTATGAAATCCACTGAAAATGCTGTTGTTTATAAACTAGAACTTTTTGAAACATGAAACTTCGACCATATCTATTGAGATTTAATAACATTTACTAAAAATTTTCTTACACCAAACGTCTCCTTTAGCAGCGGGAAAAAAGTAATTGTTAGGTTTCCAAAACTTAATATTACATGTAGTAATTTGGTCAACGGATTAAGAATTTTATATACATGTTATTTTTGCTGATTACATAACTTATAAATTGTTCTTATTGCGGGATCGCGGGAATGTATCTGATTAAAATGAATACATTTTCCAAACACTGGGTATGTGAAAAGTAAATTTGGCTACCTATTTAAATAGAATTCGTAAAAAAAATGTTAGATTTATTTTCTATAAAATATTGATGTCACTGAGAAAACTTGAAATAACAAAAAAATTCTTCGCAATTGAAGCTATACAGATTTCAACTTTACTTTTGAGACTTGCAATGACTTTAACTAAACTTTTAATACTCAATTAAAATCTAAGCAAATCAAAACAATAATTAAATTTCAAGTCTAGATCTAAAAATGCAATTTTATAAAGCGCCCAGCGAAGCGGGCGGGTAACAGCTAGAGTATATGTATATTTTGAAAGTGTAGAAAAAATAAATTTTTTTTTTAATTCTAACTTATAGGCATAACTCTTTTAATACAATGACCAAGAAGACTAAAACACTGCTGATTTTTAAAATACTTTTGAAAAATGATATTAAGAACTAAAATATGCAATTAATTTCTCTTTGGAACTTCTAACAAGAAATTTAATTTATCATTATTTATGTAACAAACTTAATTAAAAATAAATATTATTATTTTTAATAATATCATGTCAAGGATAATTTTATATAATTAAATTAAGCGGTCATTCTGGTTCCGGCGCTCAAAAAAAAGCTAATATTCATGATTTTTTTACACAAAAAACATTACAGATATTAATGTAATACTTATTCATCTCAACAATTACACTCTTGAAGAAGAACACAAAAATTATCTAAATTGATTTATTTTTTTAATTTTTTTATATGAATAGACAACAGGTGCTCTTCCAAAAGTTGAAATGTCGCTAACATGCATGATAACTTCATAACGGCTCATCTAAAACCCAAAAACCAAAATTAGTTACATTCAATAGATAAGTAGTTATTGCATCAGATACGGAGATTAATATTTATTGATAATTAACACAATAGCGGACATTAAAAAGAAAAGAAAACATAAATATGAGGCTTTTTTCACAGTTTTTATTTCTAAAAAATAGTAAAAATCAAAATTTTAATTTGGTTGTAGCTGATGCAATAGCTACTGCTGTGAAGAATATGTGGTTTGAATTTCATTAATATCTAGTTAGTGGTTGCGGAGATATGTACGTCAAGCAGAAATACATAGTTCTGAAATAAACGCGTTTAAAGTTTTTTTAATTGAAAAAAAAATTTTTACCTAAAATCAATCACCGGAGGCCAGCACAATACAAAATCCCTTGAACCTTTTTAAAAATTTCATTTTTTTCCATTCGAACATCCATATTAATATCATAAAATACGGATGTAGTTACAGTTGTTCGATCACTTGGTAATTTTAACGAAATACTTTTAGATATATGTACTTTCAAAAAATATAAAAAAAAAAATGAATTTTTTTTTAAAGTTACAAGCTAGAATGATCCCGTTAATACAATTATCAAATCGAAACTTTTATTCTTTCAAACTCATATTTTTTGTCAAGTCTAATAAAAAAAAAATTTATGTGTCATTTATTATGAATGAAGTTCTCAAAATTGCCATCTTTGTCGCTAATCCGGTCAAAACATTACTTACTGTTCCTTCAATTATTAAAAAACCAAAAAACAATAAATAAACCCATAATTATTTTATTTATTTATTTATTAAAACTAGTTACAAATGTTAGACTAGACACACTCACTAGTTAACAACAAATTATTAATAATACTAAATAAGAATACTTATCTGTCTATAATAAACAAAAAATACAATACTTAATTTTAAATTACACACAAGTGCATTTATAAAGTACATAATTATAGTTAGTCATTAATTAACGTAAAAACAAAAATTTAACAATGTAAAAAAATTATTTTTATTAAGATTTTTCTATTTTTTTTTGTTTTTTATTGTGCTATCCTAAAAGTCATTACTTTTAATTTTATTGAATACAAATAAATATTTGTTCTGAATTCAGTTTCCTTTTTATTAATAATTATATTAATACTGTACTTTAGTGTACTGCAATTTTACTTGTTTTAAATCATGAACACATTATTTTGTTTAGTTTATTTTGAAGAGCAAGTGAATTTATAAAAATAAAGCGATATTAAAAAACAACTTTAATTGTGTCTAAAATGTTTATAAATAAAATAATTAAATTTTTCTAATTATTCATCTTTTTTTTAGACAAAAAAAAATTTATAAAATTTCTTTGTGTCAAAAAATATGCACGGCGAGCAGCAAGAGGCTTCAACTTGTGCGCAAAGAGAACTAGGATCAAATCCCGGACAAATCAAATGATTTTTCATTGTTATGAAACTAATTATGAAATGTGTAATGAAAAATTGCGTCAAGTTTAAATAACTATATGTATTTTTTAATATACAATTACAAATTTTCAGAATAAGTAGTGTAAAGAAAATGATACTGTGACTTACTTAAATTATAATTTAAATCTAAATAAACAATTTTCAGTGTATAATGCCGTGAAAAAGACGTAGAAAATCATGAGGCACTATTTGAGATCAATATACAATAAGTGAGTAAATTAAATGTGTTAATATTTAACATTAAATAAAATAACAAAAAATGTACACATTAAAATTTAAAAGAAGAAATATTTAAGTACAAAATGACTAAAGTGTCTAATGATTTTTTTTTTATTTATTTTTTTTTTTTTATATTATTTTAGTGTCAGATCCTCAGTTTTAATCAACAGTAGTGAACACAGATGTTAGTCTTGCGTTTCTAAAGAGAAGTTTTAATTGATAAAAATAAAAAAATTAATTTTTTAAATTCTAGATTTTGATTGTCTGGAATTAATTTAGTTTAAGAACAATTTTATTTTTTAGTCATGCAGTTAAAAAATGTACAATTTTACAATATTTTTTTTTTGCTAAAAAAAAAATAATTAACTTCTCTCATCTGAAAACTAAAATTTCTTCACTTAGATTTTATTTTGAAATTTAACTTTTAATATTCTTTTCATTATTTAATTTTTTTTATAAAAAAGTTTCATTCATTTCTTATATTGAAACAATTTATTAGTTACTATTAAATCTATTATTATTAATATTCAATCTTTACTTAACTATGTTACTCATTTCACTGGAATGTTTTTTTTTTTTTTTTTTTTTTTATAACTATATATTTTAATATCTATCTTTGTTAACATAATTAAATATGATTTAATTTGTTGATATTTATGATTTGTAGATTTTTTTTTTTATTAATAAGTTAATAAGTATATAATTTATCAATTTATTAAAACTCATTCACATGCAAGTTTACCATCAAAACTACTCAGTGCGATAGCAAAAGCCTGCAATGCACATAATGGAAAACGATAATCCATTGTAAATACATCTTCAGCGACACGTCCAAACTGCATTACAACGTAATCCGCTGAAAAATTTTTTAGTTTAATAATTAATTTATAGAAATATTAATACATAATTAATCAAATATGCAACTGTTTATATTTTTACAATAAAAATTTAAGAAATTAAAGGGTCATTCGGGTTTATAACTTAATTTTACTAAAATTTTATTTTTGTTTTTATATTTTTTTGAAAGTACATATATCTAAATGCATTTTGTTAAAATTACCAAGTGATCGGACCACTGTAACTATATTACTTTACGATATTAATATGGATGTTCGAGTGAAAAAAAATCAAATTTTTGAAAGGACATGTCGCGTGAATGTAAGGCCCTTAAATCTACGCTGCGTGAATGTAAAAGCCCTCATATTCACGCGGCGTGGATTTATCAGGACTTTTTTACGTGTAAATAGGCACTTCTTTTTTGAAATTGCTCAAGGGATTTTGTATTGTGCTGGCATTGCTGATTGATTTTAGGTGAAAATTTGTTTTTCAATTAAAAAAACTTTAAACGCGTTTATCTCAGAGCTATATATTTCTGCTTGACGTACATGATATCTCCGCAGCCACTAACCAAATCTTAATGAAATTCAAACCACATACTGTTCACAGTAGTAGCTATTGAATCAGCTACAATAAAATCAAAATTTTAATTTTTACTATTGTTCAGAAATAAAACTAAAAAAAAGCCTTATTTTTCAGTTTTTTCTTTCTTTTTAAAGTCCGCTATTGTGTTAATTATCAATAAATATTAATCTCCGTATCAGATATGATGCAATAACTACTTATATATTGAATGTAAATAATTTTGTTTCCTGGTTTTAGATGAGTCGCTATGAAGTTATCATGTATGTTAGCGACATTTCAACTTTTGGAGGAGCTCCGTTCACCTGTTGTTTAATTCATATAAAAAAATTTTAAACAATAAATCAATTTAGATATTTTTTGTGTTATTCAGGAATGTAATTGTTGAGTTAAATAAATCTTATATTGGTATTTACAATAGTTTGTGTAAAAAAATCATGAATATTAGCTTTTTTCGAGCGCCGGAACTAGAAAGACCCCTTAGTAAATTTCTTGTAAAATATTTGCGAAAATTTGATAAATATTTTTTTAAAAAAAAAATTAAATATAAAAATTTATTTTGGAGACAATTAATTATTCGGTATTAATAAAGAAACAAATCGATCGGAGTAAAACCAATAACTTCCCGATTATTGAGAATCATTGACTTTCATAGCGGGAAATTAAAAAACTCTTTTAAAAATACTAACTTGTAATGACATTTGTGAAAATTAATGCATTTGTTAATAAAAATAACTTTTATTCCATTAATTTAATTTTATAGTATTTTATTGTTTTATGTATGATTATTACATTTTTGGCTACAGGGACTAGATATCAATAATTGAATAATAAATTTTTTTTATTTTTTATAAAATATTTTTAAATTTTAATACGAGTCTTATCGATTTTTCAGAACAATATTTTTTTTTTAAGTTTAAAATACTTGATTTTTAATTAAAAAATTTTTCATTCTCAAATGCAAATTTACTATTTGATGCAAGAAGAGATCAATCACGATTCTTAAAAACTTTTTTAAACAAAGTTTGAAAATCAGACATATTCATAAAAACAAACGCGGGTGCTAAATTCAACGAAAATCGACTCTCAAAATGAAAAAAGTATAAAATTATACCAAAAAATTAGAGAAACATTTAATTCACTGGTACTGTTTCAACTTTACCAACTTAAAGTCCATGAAATAAAATAATAAACAATATGTCCGTTGTGATTGAATTCAACAGACAAAAAAGACGGAGGCTATGCTGGATAAAAATCTTCAAAAAATAGCCTCCAAGTTTGAGACCAAACTCCCAGTGCTTGAATTTAGATAATTATTATTTGCTGTGAGATGTTTGATATCCGCTTGCATCTTACTGATTACATTCAGAGGTGGTAAATAATTATCAGCCGCGTTTGAAATAATAAGATTCAATCATGAGATAAATAATTTAGCGGTTATTTTAGAAATATTTTATCTAATAAACAGCATATCTTGTCTAAGCCCTTTCTATTATTTTAAAAATTTTTTATTTT
This sequence comes from Cotesia congregata, assembly GCA_905319865.3. Taxonomy (NCBI): domain Eukaryota; kingdom Metazoa; phylum Arthropoda; class Insecta; order Hymenoptera; family Braconidae; genus Cotesia; species Cotesia congregata. Next base: position 4,118,466 of record CAJNRD030001116.1, read on the forward strand.
ATAGTTGCTTATTTGATTATTTAAAATTAAAAGAAAAAAACTTACTGTCAGTATCGTGTACAACTTGAAAATTTTTAACAGAAGCTTGTGTAACTCTTCCGTGGAAATTAAGAACATATGATTGCGTATCATCATTCCATACTGGAGTTTTATTATGTAACTCAATTAAATTATCCATATTTTTCATCTTCCAACTTTCTGAAATACCAAATTAATTTGTAGAACCTTAAGTAAACTTTTAGTCTTTAAAAAAAAATATTTAATTTACCTAAAAGTGTTTCAGAATCATCACGAGGACAAATAGATATTCGTTTTTGATCAGGTGTCATTCCAGGAATGATGACAGTCATTTTTCTAGGACCTTTGAAACCTAGTACATTAGTATCATAGACAACAGCTGCCAATTCTTGCCGCGGATTAGCTCTTTCATTGTGCTTTTTATCATCCTTCATTAGTGAGTATCCATTGTCGTAGACTGTGAATTGTGTGCCAATCAAATTCGACCGCAGCTTACCGACGAATGACTCTGCGTCACGGGATAAATCCGTTGGGTCCGTAGATATTAAGTAATTACTTGTTTTACTTTTTTTACGTTTTCTCGCCGCCAGTAAAAATACCTGAGAATAAAAGGACAATTACCAAAAAAATTTCTACATAATTTTATATCTTAAGGTAAAAGCACCAAATTATTGACAGGGGTCCAATTATTGCTACCCTATTTTAATTCAAGATTGACTTTATTATCTACGATGTTAATAACTATTGTAGAATTTTTTATCTGATCTTTATAATTTAAGAATTCAAAAAAATTAATGATTGTTAATTAATAATTAATAAGTTCATAAAATTTTTTACAGGGCGTCTGACTAGCTTAAGTAACAGTTATTTCAGAAATTAGCGGGCTTTTCCAAATTAGCGTCGATAATTTTTAAGCGTGAGTAATTTTTTTAGAGTCGAAAACAATGTATTTTTTTTTTTTTTTTTTTTTGAGAAATTTATAAATTTCTAATTGATAGACTTCTCAGCTGAGAGATGTCTAAATTGAGAGATTTCTTAAATTTCTTGTCTACAATGAGAGATGTTTATTTGTTATTGTTTCCTACATTCGCACATGTCCATATTTTGACGTGTCGAATAATTTTTTTGTTGTTTATTACTACTGTCTGAAGTTAGATTTTTAAATATTTTTAAATATCCTTATTTATTTATGTTTATAATTAAATTTGCATAAAAATAAGGATGTTTTTATGAATCTTTTTTTACTACACATTTGAATTTCTTTACTTTCATATTTTCAAATAATTGAAGGTATTTCTTTTATGTTAACTGAATATAAAGATTTTTTTTTCTCAACTATCTTTATATACAGTTTTCATTCCCATAAAATTTCTGTAATACTATTTGTCTAGTTTCATAATTATTTATTTTATTTGAATTTTTTAGTTAGCTTATCTACGCCTGTATCTACGTATATATGAATGTAATGGAGTCTTTGAACTCGATTTTCGGCCACTTTAAAACTTCGGATTAAATTAAAACTGCACACTTATCAAGGATTGATAACAATACAATAATTTGATAAGTTTGACCCATTATCCTGATAAGGGTCGTTAGGATTAGCGATTTTGAGTTTAATGGTGAAAGAGCCTGGAAAACGGTTATCTTATTCAAATAAAGCAGCAGGTGCGCAAATTATTCACTTCCCTCATAGAGAGGTAGTTACAATTTTAATTATAGTTTAAAAAACTAAAAAAAAAAAAAACGCTTCAATAGAAAATCGAACTAAAAAGTAAAAAATAAATAGTAGTTTAAAAACCTAAAAAATACGCTTTAATATAAAACCTAACTAAAAAGGAGAAAATAATTTTCTAAAAGTTTGAAATAAAAATAGTATGATTAACAAAAAAATTTATTTTATTGTAAAAAAGCGTAGGGTGCTTATTAAGATATTTTAACAATAACTCTACATTTACCAATATTTGTTAATAAAATATTCATAGCAATTGATATCAAGCACCCTATGCTTTTTTACAATAAATTGAATTTTTTTTGTTAATCGTTCTATTTTTACTTTAAATTTATTGAAAATTATTTTCTACTTTTTAGTTGAGTGTTCTATTATAGCGTATTTTTTTAGTTTTTTCAAACTATTATTTATTAATGCTTATACTTGATTTGTATTTAGTTTAGCAATTTACTGACTTTTATTTAATTATTATGAACGTCAATAACTGGTGCTCTTAATTTATCCACTTTAATTTTAAAATTAACTGATCAAAAATAAAAGCACAAATTAAAAATTACCTTTTTACCATAATCACGTTCGAGATGTAAAAAATACGTGGGATAAAATCCACGATCCATACCTTTACGATCTCTTGTAATCCGACATTTGTAATGCATTTTTTTATTTGCCGGCTGTAGTACAAATTGCTCAATATTACCTTCAACATTTCCTTCCAACTCCGGGCTCTGAAAAGTAGTTAATAAAATTTTTTAAAAATACAAATAAGTGATGAAGTAACAAATGAATCTTTTGAAAATTTGGCGTTACATTTGAGTTATTTTCACGGTTAACGATAACAGCATCCGGATCCGAAGGAGCAACTGGAAGCGTAGACCTCAGGGAAATCGGCTCACCACCTAATCGAGTGTCCAGCGGTGAAGATTCTTCGTCAACGCAGTCCCTAGTCTCTAAAGCTTCGTCAAACACATTGTCCGTGTGTTGCAATTCGACAGTCGGAGTTTTAATGTCACTGAGATTTTTATTGCTTTTTGTTGGTGACATTGTGTATTGCATTGATCCATCAAAAACTGTGAAAAAATAAAGAAATAAGTTAATTTCATTTTTTTATAATTATATAACTCAATTTCCAAGTTCTATCATTAATTTTGACTGATGAAAAATTATATCTTGTGTAAGTAATTAGATAAAATTTAATCAAATATTTAAAATTTATTGTCACGTTCTGGATTTCCCAGAACAAGATTTTAATATTTTTAAATTCCAGGTTGGCCTCGTTAGGGTGTCGATAGACCTCAGGTGGGTCTGTTGCTTACCTCTCTTTTAAATTTTAAGGATTTTATAGGGTTTAAGGAGTTATACGCAGTTGCAAGGCTAAAAAAACAACATTTTTTATGAATGTTTTACAGACACAGTTTTTATTTATCAATTACAAGTGATGGTTATTCAAATAGAGCCTACTTTCAAGAATACAATAGCGCGTCAATCATGTAAAAATATAAATGTGCACCGCTCCTGTAGAAGATGTTCCAAACGACCTCTAAAAAAAGGCGCTTGGCGGTGATCTCCATTTCGGCGGTTTGAATTATCTGAAATCAAAAAATGTGGTAAATTCTTTTGAAAGATAGATTTATGCAGGTATTGGACGAAGAAATAACATTTAAAAAAATTATTACTATTTTTTTTTTTTTTTAACAATTTGAAAAATTTTTTTTTAACAAAAACGAAAAATTTGTTACAAATAGACGCCATTTTGTCAAAAATCAAAATTTTTCTTATTACTTCGTCCAATATCTGCATTAATCTATCCTTTAAAATAATTCACCATATTTTTTGATTTCAGATAATTCAAACCGCCGAAATGGAGATCACCGCCAAGCGCCTTTTTTTAGAGGTCGTTTGGAACATCTTCTACAAGAGCGATGCACATGTATATTTTTACATGATTGACGCGCTAATATATTCTTGAAAGTAGGCTCTATTTAAATAACCATCACTTGTAATTGATAAATAAAAACTGTGTCTATAAAAAATTCATAAAAAAATGTTATCTTTTTAGCATTGGAACTGTGTTTAACCCCTTAAGTAAATCAAGAATATCAATTCTGATTAATGAGATATATTATAAGAAAACTTTAACAAAATAGATAGTCAGTCCATCTCCGGACACAAGTCCGAGACCGAAGATGTTCATCGGCTGACTTACTCAGGCTGACTGCTCTAAATTTGCATCCAGAGTACAAAAGAATTATAATAATTAATAAAATTGATAACGTTGCATCTCAGGTTACCCTAGAGAAGTCGTCGGTCCAGCTCTCACGATGTTTAGGCTAGAGCCCGGCGACTCTCTTATTACAAACGATTTCCATTACTTCGCTGATGATGAATTTTATTCATCACCAACGAAGCAGTTAAAATTTTTAAATTAAAAATTTAATTAAATATCATAAATTTAACTGGAACGTTACATTATATTTATCTAATTGTTCTAATTATTTATAAAAATAAAAATTGAAAGATCATAAATTATTTTAATTTACTTTTTGAATCAAGAATATTTATACTGGAGCCAAGAATTTTTTTCTTCCTGTATGAATTTCATATTCAATATAATACAGTCAATTAAAAATTTAGTTCAAAATTTTTTAATTTTTTAGTGACTTCCTAAAAACTTTGTGAATACAGTATGACATGTTAAGTAATGTTAGATCATTTTTTTCTATTATTATTCTTCATATCGGAGAATAACTGTACCCTTTTCATTAATATTCAATGAAGATTACGAGCCTAATCGTGATGATAATAAAAATGCGGGTGTTATAATACATACATAAGTATACAAACATGAACGTAAATTTTTGAGCTAATATTTAACGACAGAAGTTGATCAAATAAAACAATAAATAGCTGAATTTTGTCTAAGCTCGAATATTAATAAATTAGTGACCCTGTTAATGGCTGTAAGCTGTTGGGTCTAAATAAAGGAAATAAATAAATAAATATTGAAATGTATATAACATTGAATTCATTGAATGGCTTTTAAAAGATGAATTTATGTGTTAAAATATTAATATACAAAATCAAATTATAATCAAGAAAATTATTACACTTATACAATTATTGGTAAACTATTGTAAATTTCAAATAGCGTTGAATAATAATAAATAAATAAAATATGAAAAAAATTATTAGCAATATAAAATCAAAAGTTAGAAAATTAACAGTAATTCACAAAGAAAATAATTTTTTTTTTTTATTTTTTCAAGTTTAATTTTGAACAGTTGATGGTTTGAGTTTAAAATATCTATTTAAAGTTATCACTTGTTATTTCAATTCTTTTTTATCTCAAATTACACCAGAATATTGCCAAAAATTATTACCTTTTGAGGTTTTAATAATTCATATTCAATCAATCGTTTTATAACTAAAATTAAATTACACCAAATAATTTAATGAAATCAGCAATATATCATTTATATCCAAGTATTTGTATAAATAAATATTTGATCTCTTGCATAAAGAATTCAACACTAGTTAAGTAATTGTAGATATGACCGGTTGACATTTCTGATAGGCGTTACCGAGAAAAATGTTCTTCATTTGATTTTAATAAGGTTTTATCGAATTAAAATTAAATTGAAATTAGAAGACATCTGATAATTTTTCAGAATTTTTTCTAATTAAAAACATTGTTACAAAAAAATAAAAATTTCACATGTAAAAGATTTGAAAAACTATAAATGCAATTTTTTTTAGTTGTAATTTAATTAATGAAATAAATCAAAAAAATTTTTAAACATCTGCTGATTTCAGTGCCACTAACATTTTTGATTTTTGTTAGCGTATTCATTTCAGATACAATGAAAATCAGTTTATTTTTCCTGATACGACTTAACACCTTAATAATCATAATTAAAAAGAAATTTACGTTAATTTTTATAGTTATTTTTAATAGAATATTTACTTATAAGGGAAAAATATTAAAATTTTACGATGCTTAAAATTTTATAATACTTAAAACTCATATTTTAAAATATAAGATTATATCTGACCATGTTTAAGAATTAGCAATGTATGATTATATATTATATTAATTGATTATCTGTCACTAGTCATATCTGAACATACCTATATAAAATTTTCCCAATCACCTTTTAATTTGATAAATTAGATTTAAAATTTTAAAACCCAACAAAAAAATATTTTCTTTTAAATTTCTATCCAGTTTTTAACTATCTAAGTTATTGATAACATAATAAAAAACTAAAAAATTACCATGAATGTCATTAGCAGGAGCGACCCACTTCCCAGTAGGACTAATAAAAGTAGCACCAGGTATAGCCGAAGCCTGGACCATACCAGCGGCTCCAGTTTGCCTTTTCTGTCTCATTTTTTGCGCAATAATCTGCCTCTGATCAATAAAACGATTAATTAGCACCTTTCTAATAAATTTCCATTAAAAATAGATGAAATTTCTTAAGAGAAATCCAGTACTCACTTGTTGCTCTAATTTTTGCTGGCGTATGTCCAAAGACGTCATTTTTTATATTCTTACCTTTATTAAACTCTCGCAATAATATATATGTATGAATAGATAAAATAGTAACTGCTATCGATACCAAATAGCAAGGGCTAATCCTATTTTGGAGGTGTCTATATGTGTCAAGACAATGGATGAGTTAATAAATCAGTTTGTTTACGTTAAATGTTAAAACACCGTTGCCTGGGGTACCCAAGGCAACCTATTACGTACACCAATATAAAATTATTTATTTACACGATTATTATTATCATTATTATTTTATATTTTGCAGTTTATGATTGTCTATAAAATTAGATATTATCCTTTATTTATTTGCACTAATAATTATTTATTTGCACTAGTTCACATATTTATTAAAATATAAAATTTTAATGCTGGAGTGGTTATTTAGGTGAAAAATGTCGTTTTTTTCTTATGTTAGTTTTTGTTTTTTTATTCAATTTTAGGGTGAGTTTTTATCGACCTCAAATGAGTGTCAAGCTGAAAGCCGCCATATTTTAAAATGGCGGCAAATACTTAAAAATGAATAGTATTGAAATGTTGGGATTCCCGAAAAAGAAAATTTTAATTTTCTTAAAGATTGAAAAATTAAAATATTATTAATTATAAATTCATGAAAATTTATTAATTTTAAAGAACCGCAATAAATTAACAAGATTTCATGAAAAAAAAAATAAAATTAAACAAAAAGTTGCTATGAAAAAAAAAAGTTTTCTAAAATTTATTTATTAAAAAAAAAAAGTAATTAATGTCTTTTAAATATTATTAGAAAAAATTAACAATAAAGATGAAAAAAAGAAATTACTACTTATGACTACTGTTAATGAATTTTTCGTAAGATAACGAAATAACATACAAAATATCAACGTACACAATATTTTATTTATTTGTTAATCGTTTATAATAATTAACATAATAAAACCATTACAATTTTGTTTCAAACTCACATGATTAATTTTAAATATATATTTTCAAACACCAATCAATATATTCATAAGTAATGATGTATATGTATAATCGTTTAATGTTACTACTAATAAATAACACATCAACTAATAGCATTCGATTACATACTTAGTCAATAAACATATTTTTCTCTATTAATCTATTTATTCGTTTATTCGTTTCAGGTATCCTGGTTAAATATTTAAATAAAGCCTCTGGATATTTCAATATTACAAAATAAATCATAAAAAATATGCATGACTGAAAAAAAAAGAAGTCAATATAAATTAATTAATATTTTTTAATATACAATTAAAAAATATAATAACTATATAATTTTTTTTAATTGGTAACTTTTTGCGTTGTGATTAAAAAATTAACTGTCAATAAATATATATTTGATTTATTTAATTTATTTATTTGCATTACGAACATATTTATTCTTCTATAATTTTCGACTCGATTTTCACGTCAATAACTTTATATTTTTATTTGTGATAATATATTGAAGATTAACAAATATCGATATATTTAGTTGATAAATTAATTAGTATGCGTGATTAGCGACAAATAATGCAGCGTCACCAGCAGCTCCACTGACACCACCGGCGTATTTTCCAAGAGAAGCTTCACTATTTGCCTAAAAACAAATTCATTTTTTCATTATTTCATCAATTTTCCTTGTTTTTAATTTAGCGTCTTAATCATTAATAATAATTACATGAAAAAAAAATTATCAATTCAAAATTTAGAATTAAAAGTTATAAAATTGTGCAAAAATGAGAAATTGAAAAAGCAAGTTAAAAAATAATTATGAAATAAAAATATTAAATAGACAAATGATAAAAAAAAAAATAAAGATTGTGTATACTTACATAAATAAAATATTGTGTCGTACAAAAATATAATAAAGACAGATAAAAACTATTTAGAAAGGTAAAAACAGTATACAATAGGACAGAGTGATAGGACGTAAAAGTATAGTGGAGTTGAGGCAATAGCGATTAGTAAGTGTGTGATTTGACATGTAAATCAACACTAGCAGCTTTACTGACTATGCTACCAGCTTGATATTTTCCTTGGCAAGCTAATGAGTTCGCCTAAACATTTAATTGTTTGGTTGATAAATAAACACACATACATGCATTACTAATTATGTAGAAATAAAAAATTAAGTTCATTTACACAAAATTTTTTTAATCCTCTATGTAGATGCAAAAATAATTATTTAAAATCCAAAAATGCACGACTCATAATGTTTATTAAACTTTTAAAAAAAAAAGTATATTCTATTGTTGCTCTTACAAAGAAAGAGAAAAAATAATTTACATAATTTTTTTTTTCAAATTTTTCGCGGTATTTCCTTCACTCACTAAGCATTAGCTCAAATTAGAATGTTTACGCGCATGGAAAAAATTTTTGAAATTTAGAAATGTATTGAAGAGTAATAAATAAAATTTATTTTTTCAATTATTAATTATAATTAAATGACACCGAATTAGATAACTATTTACGATCACAAGTATTCTTTCGATGTAACGAATAAATTGAAATAAATAATCATTTAAATATTAGATTTTTTTCCTCAAGTTCTCGTGTCGAAGTTAAGAACATTTTCACATTGCTTGATGGGAAAAATTTTAGGTTTTTTTTTATCAAAAGTATAAGAATTAAAAATAGTTAAAAAAAAACAAGCGAAAAAAAAAAGCATTCTACAATCCTTCGTTTTATGAGCCGTGCAATTTTTATTACAAGCAATTTTGACTGCAAATAAAAAAATTTTGTCTTTCAAAGGAATAAAAAAAATCTTGAATTATTTTCCAGAAGAAAAAATAGATAAATACCTTGGCACGTTTGATAAGTTCTCCCTGTCCAGCGGCAATTTGTTCCTTCTTGCCACCCCAAGCTCTCAAAACAGAAGCTTGAAGAGCTCTGCCGTAACTGAATGTCAGAGCCCATGGTTTCTTTCCCGGGTACTTGTTGATAGCATCGAGATTCACTGAAGCTTCCTCTTCGGACTGTCCACCGCTCAAGAAAGTGATTCCAGTAACTGCTGGGGGAACAGTGCGCTGAAGAGCGATCACAGTAGCTGAGGCGATTTCCTGGGGAGTAGCGCGTTTAGGACAGCTCTGTCCAGGAGTCACCATGTTGGGCTTCAGAAGAGTACCCTCCAAGTAGACGTGGTGGTCGTTGAGGGCCTTGTAGACGGCCGCGAGGACTTCCTCAGTGACTTGCTGGCAACGGGCCAAATCGTGGTCACCGTCAGGCAAAATTTCTGGTTCGACGATCGGGACGATACGTGCGCTCTGGCAGATGGACGCGTAGCGGGCCAACACGTTCGCGTTCTCCAGAATTGCCAACCGGCTTGGACAGGTGTTACCCTTGATCTTAAGTACGCAACGCCATTTGGCAAAGTGGCAGCCGTCTTTCTTGTATTGGATGCAGCGAGCCTGGAGGTCGTCGAGACCCTGGGTTGTGCACTCGTCGTCGGTTCCGAACAGTGGGACCACACCCTTGTCTACTTTTATTCCAGGGATGATGTTGCGCTCTTTCATCAGGGTCACGAATGGAGTTCCATCTTCGGCTTTTTGGTACAGAGTCTCGTGGAAAAGAATCACACCAGAAATGTGGTTCTTGATAACGTCCTGAAATAAAAAATTTATTAGTAATTTTAATTCAATTAATTTTATATAAATTTGTATGATTTTATAAAGTTGAATAGAAATTCATAGAATTTAAAAATTTTGAGCAATTTAATTTCATGAAATTTCAAATTAGTTCATTAAATTTTATCAATGTTCATGAAATTTAATGGAATTTTATTAAAAATTATTAAAAGTATTGTTTCTATTAAATTTCATAGAATTTTATGAAATTGAAATAGTTAAATTTCGAAAAATTTCATAAATTAGTATGAAATCATTATTAACGACGGAAAGTACTATTGTATAGTTAAAAAGGTATAAGCACTAATTATTGACACTATTTTTTATTCTAAAATTTATTCAATTACAATATTGACAACAATCATTTTTTTAAACAATCTTTATAATTTAAATTACCAAAAAAATATTAAATATATATTGATAAAAAAAAAGTTTACTCGACCGAGTTAAAACAGCTAATAAGACTCTTAAAAAAAAATTATTTTCATTATTTTTTTCATCTATTCACATTTTCTTATTTTTTTTTTTTATAAATAAATCAAATCTAAAAAATCATGACACTGTACTTGACAGATAAAAAATTTTTTAGGAATATATTATAGCAATGAAATTATTAAAAAAAATTTAATAAAAAATTTTATATGTGAAAATTAAAAGAAATTAGATGATTACAACCAACTTGTTGGCAATTATTTTTAAAAATATGGGTGTTAATAATAAGTAGATAAAATTTAAGCTGCGTCGTATTGACAGGTAATTTTTTTTTTTGACAGCGATGTATTTATCTGTTTTCATTTTAAAGATGTATTTTTGAATATTAAAAATAATTTGAGAAATGTTTATTTTTAATACTTGTTGAGCAAATTAATTATTTTTGTTTATTATGGCTGTCAATAATTAGTACCACGTTATCACTAATTAGACCAATTAATTTTGTCAGGCTGTCAATAATTAGCGTATTTAAGTGTTTAACTTTATCAGTTAAAATGAATTATACAACTTTAAAAACAACAAAAAATGAATTTTATAATTAAAAGACTAATCGATATAATTAAGAGAAAACGGATAATTTTGTCTCCGGCGTATTTAGATGATGAAATGAGTTTTTTAAATTAAATTTAGTATCATTAGAAAGATTTCAACTTTTAACCCGAATTTGTACCTTTTCGATGTTTCATATGCTTTCCAGCAATAGTTAATTTATTATGAGCTTTCGAATTAGTTCTAAATAGATTCGAATTCTGCGATAAATGTCATTTGTTCATTTATTTATTTTGTTTTGTACATCAAAAAAGTCTTGATAAGAATTTGCGCCGTTTCACGGTTATATATATTTTTCAGTGATAGTAAATTTTTTATGTTAATTTTTTAACAAATATAAATAATGCTGTGAAGCGGGAAAGAATAGGAGTTACGGATAATTTATTACGTGAAGCATTCCAACATTCACGTAACAGGATAATTGGTAGGAAAGGATTGAGAAAGGATTGTGGAGAGGAGCAGTTTTGAATAGTTTGTTGGTTCTATAAATTTGTTCCGTTACATTTGTCCATTAAATTATTTGTAATTGATCCTGTCATAGCACTCTTATTTTTCAAACTTATTTCAAAAGTATCCAAACTACGTACAGTGTGATTAGAAATATCAAAAAGTCATTAAGCCAAAGTTTTCTTATTCATAATCCGTAAATCTCGGTAATCGCATAGTGACTGCAACTTGCTAGTTTGTAATTAATAGAATTGTGAATAATTTTAATTAATACAATGTGAAAAAAATTCAATAATCTTTATTCTAGACATGTTGAAAAAATAGTAATCCTTACTATATATCTTATAGTGTCAATAATTAGTACCTTATATAAACAGATAAGACATTTTTAGATCTTCAAGATCTAATACTGGAGGTATTAAGAGATCTAGCTCACAATTGCAAAAAAAAAATTTACCTTGTCAGTAGTGAACAACAATTGACGATAAGCCCGGCGATTGTCTTCATTATTCTCGACGTTTATGTCCTGCAGACGTTTACCAATAGTGGTCGTAGATTCATCAGCGGCCAAAATACCTTTTCCAGGAGCAACGATCGCCTCAGCTATCTGTTTAAGCTCGGCTTTCAATTCCGGGTCTGCTGCTGCGTACTTTTCAGCTGGCATTCTGAAAAATATTTTCTATTACTAGACCGTCGTAAAAAAATCAATCATTCAAAAAAACTTAGTATTATTATTGGGTGTCATGCCTACGTGACCAACGTCACGTACACCCTCAACTCATTCAATAAATTTACAGTTGAAACAACCAAAATTTCCATTAATAAACAGAAAAAAATTAAAAAATATTTGTATTCATTATATTTACGTGTCGTGCGGTAAATATTGATTTTTTGAAAAAATAACCTGAGCTCAACAAAAATTCATAATTTTCAATGACGAAATAAATGACGCAATTAACAACAAACGTGCGCAAGCGCATATGTAAAAAATTTATCTGCGCACGCGCCACTTGTATTTTTGTCTTCGTCTGTCATTCAACCGACATCAATCACATGTTTCTAGTGTCATTTAAATATTTTTTACTATTATTTTTACACCGTATTGTTTGTGATATCCTTAACAAGATCTCTAATATAAATATCATTAATGTTATCTATTTATTACGTCATATCAATATTTAAAATGCTTTTAATTTCTACACTAGTATAGAAACATGTCTATCGTATGTTTATTTATCAATGACATTTCGACCGTGAATCGTAATTTTATTTTTAAAAGTACTTTTTGATTTATCGCCAAAATTTTTTCAACGCCTCTGTTAATTACACAACTTTTTTTTTTTTAATTGAAACTTCATGGTCGCGGTTAGGCTATTAGATAATTTAACTATAATTACACTTTGTTGTTTTGTCAGTAAATTTTTAAGCCTTAAAGTTATTGAAAAAAATGTTTTTTTTTTTTTTTTATTTATTGGTAATGATGAAATTTTTGATGAAAAAGTTATTTTCAATGCAGAAAAAGGCTTACAGTTTAAAAAATTTTGGATTGATTGTTTGAATTAATTTTACTTATTTTGGAGTAGTAATTGTAAACTACAATAATGAATAAGAATAATAAAATATTTCTCAGTTAATTTTGAATGATAAATACTCATTGTAACACAATTTGTGTTTTTTTTTAATTCAAATTTTGTATTTTTAAAATTATTCTATTGGTTTCTTAATTATACTACGAATGTATTTTACTAAAACAAGTATCTAATTATGTAATTATTATTTTCTCATTAGCGACTAGTTTGTTTGTTCACTAAAAAAATGTTAACTTTGCTTTTGAAATCAACTACTTTTTTTTTTTTACTTTACTACATTGTTTTAACTGTTTAAAATTTTAAATTAGCATAATAATAGTGAAGAAAAAAATTTTATTACGCAATTAAAAAATTTTTGTGATTAAAAACTTAATTTATTTTTTAATTGATAGAAACTTTAATAAAAAATTTCATCACTACTAATTTTTCTTGTTTTAAAAATTCAAGTATTTTATAAAATCCTTTTTTTGTCACTTAATATTTCTGAAGTATGTTAAAAAATTGTCAATTTTTGCCAATTTTAATGTCATATATTCTCCAATTGAATTATTGAATTTTTTAATTATCAGATAGTTGCTCTTATCAGTATTAAAAACTTCGACTGTAATTAAAAAAAAAAAAATTTCTTAAAAAATACTCGTAAAGATTTTTTTTTTTCACTCACTTATAAATTGTTTTTTTTGTAATTTCATTTAAAATAGTTCAATTTTTACGAAACACAAAAAAAATTATCGTGCTACCAATAATATAAAAAAAAATGTCAATTAATCAATAAGTGAGTAATTACTGTCATTAAAAAATGAATTCTTTTAATTAGAAATTTTTTAACTTGGTAGTAGTTAACTTCGAAAAAATGTCAATTGATTTAGAAACAAAACGGTAACCTTGACCAGGTTATTAAGGTCATATGGAAATTTTCAAGCTCTATTTATAAAAAATCTTCACGTAACAAATGTTTCCAATCATCCGAAAAAATTCATTTTTACAAACTTAAAACTTAAAACAATATTACGTCACTTGACGAAAAATTGAGATAAAAAAAAGAAGAAAATAAAAATTAAAAAAATGATAAGTAATAACTTTAAATTACCAATAATAATTAATAACAATAAAATAAATACTTACATGGATTATTAAGTTGGAGTAATTAATTGAAATTTAAAAAACTCTGTATCGATCTAGTCCAGACTCGAGGAATTGAACGACTGACCTGACAATTGATGAAATTATAAAATCTCCCCTAGACTGCTAACTTGCGCCGGCGCGGTCACGTAGTAATTTTGAGGTTCTCAACCACTTCATCTATCAACCATTTCTATTTTTACTCTGAAAAAAAAAATCCATTAATTAAGCTCAGTGTTACTATTTATTTCCATTGATTCGCAAAATCATTAGCAGGTTCTGGCACAAATTAATTACTTTTTTATTCCCAGATTTGAAATCGATGACGCAATGGGACTGGGTATTGCTGGAGCGTTTCATCATGCTGACGTGTCTGATGGAACGATTTACACTCAGATGACGTACGAGATTCGTTAGAATAGCAAACGTTTGGCTGACGCAAAGGGACCGTCACATTGACTGTCACTGTTTAGAGGTCAACCAAGGGCATCGAATTGTAGTTAGATGTTAATAAACATTTCAAATTATTTAAAAGGTCAAGGTCAAGGTCTATCAAACTTAACCTTAGATAATTTATAATTATTTTTTTAATAACAACAACAACAACAACAAATTTTTTGTTTTTTTATGCGAAAAAATTTGGAATGATAAGACGTGATCTTTTAAAGTGGAATTTTTTTATCTAGCTTATTGGTCATTTTTTTTTCTAGTTTCTGTTGGATAAGATTTTTTTCTTTTTACAGGTTGCTGAGGAAAATTTTAATGACCCTATCATATGTTTTTGATAATTGATAATTACGAATGCGTACTTCGAAAATTTTATTATAAATTAAAAGGGACACAAAGACAAATTTCCGTACAATTAAGACAAAATCCCTTTTAAATAACAGACACGACAATTTTTTTATTTTTCTTGAAAAATAAACTAGGCCTATAAAATTATTTAACAAAAATTGCATTTATAATTTTTTAGAGCTTCTAATCAAATTTTTTTAATAAATTCTTTTTGTTATAATTTATTTGTTAAAAAAATTATAAAAATTATCAGATATATATCTCAATTTCAGTATCAATTTAAATATCGAAATTTTTTTTTATTTAAAAAATTAATTAGAGTAAAAAATTAATTAGTTAAAAAAATTTTTCAGTTATAAATTTTTTATTTTTGTGTCAATAAATTTCACGTAAGCTCAGAAAATTTATCACCATTTTAGTATTCAAATTTGACAACGTTTAATTGTATAGAATTGAAATCAAAAAAAGATTTTATGATTGATATAAAATTATACTAAATCTTTATTTCTGAAAACTATATGAAATTCTATAAAATTCTATGAAAATTAATAACTTCAAAAGAATAAACTAATGAGAGTTTATTAAATTTTATTGAATTCTATTGAAATTATATTTAAAAGCAGTCAAATTGTTTTAAATCTTTTAAAATTTAATCAAAATTATTGTTATCGTTTATTAAATGAGAAAAACAAGTATCTTGTACATTGGATACTAATCATTTATATGTACGTACATTGTATGTTATATAGGTTGATTTCAATATCAATGATAATATTCATTTACATTCATATAAGAAAGTCATTGAACTTTAATTGTTATGAACTCTCATGAATTTGTAAATACATAAATTATTATTTTCACAGATTAGAGTTAAGAAATTGTTTACCAGAATGAAGAACCCATTCAAACTATTGATCAATTCATTTCGTTCAAAGTTTATGGGGGGTAAGAATTGGAGCAAGGGATCAAATGCGTGAACTCGTGCTTTTGCTCCCAAATTGTGTATTATAATAGTACATGGATTCTTTAAAAATTATAACTATTACACCAATCTACTGTAAGAATTCATGAATTTTTATAACCAATCAATTATAATAAAATATATATTTTTTAAAATTTGCACTTAAAACTTTTTTTAATTTCTACATGTGGATTTTTTTTGCTAAATTTTTTTCGTTATAATTTAATTGTTATAAAAATCTAAAAATTGCTAGATGTCTGTTAAATTCAGCACTCTAAAAATTCATGAAAATTAAATTAGCCGACATCTGAAAATTTTTATAATTTATTTTATTGAAAAAATTATTACAAAAAAATTAAAAGAAAAAATTTCACAAGTTGAAAATTTGAAAAACTATCTGTGCAATTTTCTTTAATTATTTTTTACTTGCAATTTAATTGATGGATAAAATAAAAAATTGTTGAACGTCGGCTAATTTTAGTATCGTTAAAAATTCTCATCTTTCTTAGAAGAACAAAAAAATATTTTTATTAAAATTTGCTAATTTTCTTTATCAAAAAAATTTATTGGCGTAAATTATAAATATGATGAAAAATTTATAGTCTTAGCTCTCTAAAGCTACACTCCCTTCAGGATTTCTCGTTGAAGCTGCTTTAAATTTGTAAGTGCTTTTTTTTTGTCCTTGCGCTCTTGGATGCGCACTAAAACAAAACATTAGGTGCTATGCATAAACCAATTTATATATGAAAATTGATGAAACCATTGACACATGAAAAATACGTGCCTTTTTATATTAGGTGTGCGTAATGTTCATATTTTAATAATTTTATAAAATCAGTTTGAATAAAAAATCAGACATGAATAAGGTAGCTATTATTATTATTATTATTATTATTATTATTATTATTATTATTATTATTATTATGTTATTAAATGCTCAGGGGGGTTGTCCCCGGAGTCCGACTCTCCGAGGGCCCAGCCTGAGCTCCATCCATTACTGCTGGACCACTCCGCACAACAAGGCGGTTAGTGATCACAGCAGGCCAAAGTCATTTCTCTAAGTAGACGGAGGGAACCTAGTATCACAGCCTTCTGCATCCTAACTGCCAAGAACTCAGCTTTTGATGAGCAAGCTGGAACTCTGGCAAGTGAGGATACAAAAGACTGTCTCATCCCTCCAAGGACGCCAACAATCAGGACGACAAGCTTGACACGGTAACCTGGGTAAAGTTTGCCAATTTCAAACAGGAGATCCTGATATATTTGTCTTTTGTGCTCTTCTTTGGCTGAGATGTTGTATTCAGCCGGGGCCGAAAACTCTATGACATAAATGTCACGAGTAGCCTTGTCGAAGAGCACAATATCAGGTTTATTGTGATCTATCCGCCGGGTCGTTGCAAATGGCATGTTCCAATAGATTTTGCAACTGTCATTCTCAACAACCTGGGGAATATCTCCTGGCAGATAAGGCAGCACTGGTGTCACGTCAATACCGTAGCAATGACGAAGATAATAGTACAGTACTCTCAGGGCAACATTATGACGCTGGACGTATGCCCCTCTTGCCAGCACTGGACATGCCGACAAAAGGTGCATAAGCGTCTCCGGACGTTGTTTACACGCCCTGCAGGATGTGTCCGGAAGCTGCACCTGGAGCACCTTGCTACAGTACTCTAGAGTGTTAATGACACCATCTTGACAGGCAAATATGAACCCTTCAGTCTCAGACATCAGGCCAGCTGACTTTAAGAAAGAAAACGTCAGCTGGGTGGACAAGCCACGATCACGCACGTGTTTGAAGAACACACTGTGCATGGACTTGTCCATTAGTTCACCAAGGAGTAGTTTTTCCTCGGCGTTATTATTATTATTATTATTATTATTATTATTATTAATATAAATTATAAGATAAATATTCCGCTTATCATAAATTAATATATTTGGTTAGTTCATGATTGATTTTACTAAAATTTTATTAAACTAAAAAAGTGAATAATTAATTTACATCAATCAATAAATAACTATTAAAAATGACACTGAAGTTAGCAGACGTCTAAAAATTTTTGATTTTTTTTTTTTTAATTAAATTACAATTAAAAATATATTTATAAAAAATTGCACTTATAGTTTTTTAAGTTTTCAACATATGATATTTTTTTTTTTAATTGTTTAATTGAAATTTTTTCGATAAAAAATTAATAAAAATTTTAAATTGTCAGCTAACTTCATTTTCATTATTAAAAACTATTTTTAAGACATAATGTAAATATAAATTGAAAAATTTTTTTCA
This sequence comes from Cotesia congregata, assembly GCA_905319865.3. Classification (NCBI taxonomy): domain Eukaryota; kingdom Metazoa; phylum Arthropoda; class Insecta; order Hymenoptera; family Braconidae; genus Cotesia; species Cotesia congregata. The sequence goes on from CAJNRD030001116.1 coordinate 4,136,609, forward strand.
GGTTAAAAGAACATGTTTGTCAATTTACGACCGATGTAAAATAGTTGAACGCCTCAAAGCTGGTGAATCAATGAATAATTTGGCACGAGAGTACAAAGTAACAAGACAGGCAATTTGTAGAATAAAACATTCGGAAACAAAGCTCCTTCAAACGAAAGAGGTCCTGACAAGTTGTGGCGGAAATTTGGAGAAAAAAAAATACAAAGCTACAGAAGATGGTCTTTTAGATCGGAAAATTTACGAGTGGTTCAAACAAAAACGTAGTATGGGCTTTGCAGTTTCTGGTCCAATGTTAAAAGAAAAAGCGTTACTTTTTAATAAACGTCTTGGTGGTAAGGAGAATTTTGCAGCTAATGACGGTTGGCTTTCACGGTTTAAAATAAGACACGGAATTGGAGAAAAAACGATCCCTGGTGAAAAATTAACTCCGAATGTCGAAACAATTGAAGAAAGTAATGTGAAAATTAAAATGGAAAATATTGGAGAGCTAACTGGAATTGATCTTAAGTACATTTATAATTGCGACGAAAGTGCTTTATACTGGAAGATAATGCCTACAAAAACTTTAATAGGTCCAGAAGGAGGTAGGAAAAAACCAAAAAATCGGGTTACTATTTTATTTTGTACAAATGCTACCGGTACCCATAAAATCCCTTTGTTTATTATTGGAAAGTACGCAAAGCCTCGGTGTTTTAAAAACGTAAACCATCTACCGGTTCATTATGCCAATCAAGTAAATGTTTGGATGACGTATGACCTAATGAAAACATGGTACAGTTCAGTGTTCTTGCCTGAAATTAAAAGAGAACATGATCTAGAAAATAATCCGCACACTAAAATCATATTGATAATGGACTACGCCACTTGTCATCCACCAGCTGAAGAACTGAATCAAATGTGTTCTTCATGTAGCATAATGTACTTGCCTCCATATGTTACCACGCTTATCCAGCCTCTTAATCAGAGAATAATTGAAAAATTTAAAAGATCATTTCGAAGTATGTTATTACAACGAATACTAGCCGAAGATGGACTACAAGGTGGAGAAGATCATTTGAAATCGCTTGATTTAATCAATTGTTTTAACATTTGTCTACTAGCGTGGAACTCAATTTCGGAAAACGACATAAAAAATAGCTGGAAAAATTTTATTCCGCAAGAAACTCAAGATATTTTTAGAGTTCAATTAATTGAAGTATCTGAATTCCAAACTCTATTACATAAAATCCCACAATTTAATGATTTATCTATTGATGAAATAACTAACTGGCTGAATGTAGATGCTGATGATTTCGGCTGGCAAGCTTATACCAATGAAGACATTCTATTGGAAAGACAGCCTGACAATCACGCGATTGATATTGTTGAAGAGTTGGATGACGAGGTTCATTACAAAGATCTACCGTCATTGCCTACTAATTCTATTTTAGATGATGTCTGTCCGACCTTCATTGAAGCGTTGGGCGGGTTTAAATTATTTTTTCGTTGGTTTGAAAAAAACGGAGAAAATCCTGAGAAATATCAACAGTTGCTTCAGGAACTCCATCAAGATCTACTTAAAAAACTAGTCAACGATAACTAATTTTGAAAATCAAAGCTGTTGGACGCTTATCTGTAATACTATAAGACTTGTTATTATGTATTGTAGTTGATCTAATGGTTTAAATAGCAATAAGAATACTAATTTAAAGAAATAAATGAAGATTTTTTTTAATTTCATAAATTTAAAGAGTGTGCAATTTTAGGAAGTTTAGAATCATTTTTTTTACGACTTAGTATGCGGATATGACAATTAATGTCGTTATATTTAGTTTCTCTCTTATGACATCGACACTTTAACTGTTTACATTACAGTATCAATATCGACTAACAATTCAGGTACACAATGTATATTAGATACATGTATTACTGGTTCCGCGAACCTTGAATTGCAATTGCAGTTGCATATATCAACTATACACAAAAAAAATTAACTTGAATAAAAAAAGTTATTTTGAAGAGCTTTATCATCTGGATTAAAGTGGAAAAATTCTTAAACTAAGAAATTTTACTTGCTTTAAATAAATTCTACTTGATTCAATAATTGTTCTCTTAATTCAAATTATTTTTTTTTTTTTTTTTTTTTTTTTTTTTTTAGTGTATGTATTAGTTTTTTCAATATCATATGTATATTTGCTACTAAATAAATAAATATAGAATAACCCCAGCTACACATGACTATTACTTCAAGACTATACTATTGTTATTACAAACCGGAATAATTAGTTCTAATTTAAACAGATGAAGAAATCAGTCGTTAGTCTAGCGGGTGATCAAGTGTAATTGCAAAAAGGGGCTAAATAAGATGATGTAATTAGTTTATTGATAATAAATTTTATATAATTAAAAAAAATATCTAAATTTGATGTAATCATTCTCGTTTTTAAAATTAACTTGACGATAGATTTAATTTGTTAAGAATAAAATTAATCCCAGGAAAGTGAATTTTTGTGTTTGATATTTAAATGAGCGTGAAAAAAATTATGTAAATCCTCTAACAGCATTAAAGTGTCATCAGATATATTTTTAGATGAATTTCTTGGTGCTTTGAGGCAGTGGAACAATAATTTCCATGATTTAAGATCTTTATCTTGAGTGAGTGCATTTAAATAATTGCTAAATTGTTGATTTGTTGCCGACAGAATAATTGCTGGAATAGCTGGCGGAAGTAATTGATTTAGGAGAGTTGAAGTATAATCAGCTAATGTCTAAAGAAGTAAAGATAGAGGTAGAGATAGTACTCAAGCGATTGAATGGAACAGAGGATGTAAGGTTTTAATACTTACGCATGGGTCGTGGTACGCAGCATTATCGATCCCAGGTTCGATGATAGCGAGCATAAGGATAATGCTTTCGAGGGCGACGTGATACTGATTGAAGGCTGAGAAAAAATTTGATAGAATTTCTTGGTGAGCTTCAAGGGCTCGAATAATTGAGTAAGTTGCTTTTGGGAGATTTATTATTTCTAGGTGAACTATTGGAATCATTCCTGTACTTTGAGTTACGCTAGCGTACCTGAAATTAAAATTTTTGTAAGTAGTTTCATTAATTTAAAAATTCATATGATTATATATAACTACACTAAAAAAATTAACGAATCACAAGCAAAATTCTTAAACCAAAAAAATAATTTTGAAAAGTTTCATTGTATTGAATCAAGACGAAAAGTTCTTTAATCAAGTAAAATTTATTTCAACCAAGAAAAATTTCTTAGTTCAAGGATTTTTTTACTCAAAACAAGAAGATGAAGTTCTTCAAATTTATTCATTTGATTCAGGTTAATTTTTTTTCTGTGTATGTATTGCCTTTATATAATTGTAATTTACATTTATCTATCTCCAACAAAATCACATAAAATTATACTTCAAGATTAAAAAATTGTATAAAATGATAACATGTCAATAATGTGTAATTTTACATAATTTTGAATAATGTTTTGTACGATTCAAAGTTATTGATAATTATATAAATTTACATATAAAATTGTATGCGGTCAAATTTACGGATAAGCTTATATAGTCGTTTATGTACACTATTTGATAATTATATCAAACTAGATTGAAGTATATAACATTATAGGAATCTAAAAGTGATATTATACTCAGTTATATGAAATTATATATACGGCCTCAAATTACGTATGATTTTATACTGTTACTTATATACAATAATGAATAAAATTGTTCATTCATGATTATATAAAATTATGAAAGTTTTGGTGAAATATAATTTTATATAATTCCGTATAAATTCATTCAATGATTGTCTCATACATTAAATTAGTCTAATATTTATTAAATCCATACAGAATTCTATCCTAGTTTAGCAAAGCTATGGAAAATTATATAAAATTTAAAAATTATATAAAATTAAACCAGGCCAAGACTTGAAGCAACAAAAATTTATAAACTTAAATAAAATAAAAATTTTGTTTTTTTTTTTTTTAAATAGTTATAACTTTTTTAAATTAAACTTATTAGGGGCGTTTTTTTAAATTTTTTTTTAAATGTGCTTTTTGAAAAAAAAACAAAAAAAATTATTGAAATTATATAGTCAAAATTTTTCATCAATTTCTGCAGTTATTTATGTATAACTTTATATAATTCTATATAAATTTATTTAATTCCAAAACCTCCGATAATTTTACTGTACACTCATCTAGTTCAGAGAAATCATATAAAATTGTATGACAAGATTCTAAATTGTATAAAATTATATTACGATATAAGACTATTATATAATTTTAAAACCATTTTTAAATAATTTTGTATAATTTTATGAAAAGATAAAGATATTTATGATAATATAAAATTATAAATAATTATTCATAAAATATTGCATGAAATTATATGTGGCAAAATTTTTTTTTCAGGAAATTTTAAATAAGATAATAACCTTGCTGCTGCTAGAGCGTTGGCCGTTGAAGCTAAAGCGCTGGGCCATTGATTAGAGATTTTGAAAATACATTTCCAAGTTGTAAATTGGCAATTATTTTCCTTGAGCATCAGACACTTGCTATGGAGATCGTCCAGTCCTTGAGTTACCATTTCATTATAAGTTCCAAAAAGGGGTACCGTTCCTTGATCTATTTTAACTCCAGTGACGATACTTTTCTGGGCCATGACTTTAGGAAGCTTCCAACAGCCGGTTGATATTTCTGCAGATGATGTATTCCAGTCGACAATTACTGCAGTAATGTATTCCGACAGCTAAAAAATTAAAAATAATTTACTTTATTTCACTTTTTTGTAGGTTAAAAGAAAATTTATTACTTCATCTGACGACAAAATATCGGAGAATCCATTCAAAAATTTTAAATCGTTCCTAGGTTCATTGGAATTTTCCGATGGTATCGACAAATCTAAAAAACCCTTCTGGGGTTTTATTAATAATTTTGTAATTCGTTTCAATTCCAACCTCAATTCAGGATTTAGTTTTGTATAACTCTTTACTTCAAAAGTATTCTAAGAAGTAAAATTTAGTTTTTTAAGTAATCTATATAATTTTTTTCGAAAAAATTACCTGAGTTTTGGTGCAATAACAGTTTTTATCTAAATCTCCCATTTTTATCAATATTTATCAATTTATCACGCATTATATGAAATTAATTAACAAAGATGATGATTGAAATCATAACGCCATCTGCGTTTTTTTATGTAATTGCAATTATTATTATTTGTTATTTAGATGTTAAATTTGAAATAAGGAAAAATAATGAATTAAGGGGTCATTTTTTAAAAGCCAGCTGGACTGCTAATAGCAATGGAAAGAAAAGAGGTGATTCTCATTTGTAACTTTAAAAGATATTTTATTTTTTTTTTTTTACATTTTTTGAAAGTACATTCATTTAAAAGCCCGAGCGTCACAAAAAAAATGTCGACTTTTTGGTAGATTTTACTCTACAAGAAGTTAAAAATTAATAATCATCAACTTAAATTGCTTAAATTTAACAAAAATAAAATATGTGCCGCTTGGAAGTATTGTATTAAAATTTGTAAGTGATCGGAGCAGTGTAACTATTATTTTACGACGTTTATGTGGATGTTCAAATAGAAGAAAATTAAGTTGTTTGATTATGTATTTCGAAATGTATGTTTTCTTAATACAATTTTATTAACAATAATATTATGTATTTAATATTGATGAATCTGGTCCCAGCAAGATCGTGAGGAAGTTGAACTGGAGTGAAGTTAGCCTTTGTGGTTGTCTGGAGATGATCTCTGGAAGGAGCCTGACTTCCAACCGTGCGAAGCTGGCTTCTGGAGGTGAAAGGAGTTCGGAATGAATTCGTGGACTCGGTTTTGAGTAATTGTTTACTCGTACACTCGTTTGCTCGTTCATTCGTTTGCTCGTTCACCCGTTTGCTCGTTCGCTCGTTCGCTCGTACGCTCGTACGCTCGTTCGTTCGTTCACTTGTAAGCTCGTACGCTCGTTTTAAAAATGATCTGTAAATCGAAGCGAACAATGTAGCTTGTTGTGAATTTGAATAAAGATTGCGAGAAATTGAAAGTGGATAGATTGTGGAGAGATAGTGGACTGTATGATCGGGTAATGATTCGAATTTGAGATTCAGATTTTTGAATAGGTTTGCATTGATTGGATGAAGTTTATGTGAAATCGAAGAATGAAAGGAAGTTGGTAGGAATAGTTGATTTGTATAGATTGTAGTAGTTCAATCTCGATAATCGTTTGAATTTCATGTATGTAATCGGATGTAACTCAGAAAGGGCTCAAAATGACACTGCACATGAACAGTTTGAGAACTTGCTCGTGAAGTCTCAACTCAACTCAAACTCAGTATTTGTATTGTGCATGAAATATGAAATATGTACAGCATCACAAAGAGTGTATCGTAATTGAATATGAATTGAAATAGTAACTCATATAAATTGGTTATATATGATTATATATCAAAAATGGCCAAATATAATCATATCTAATTATATATAATTATATATATAACTATATATAATTATATATAACAATATTTAATTATAGATTTATTACATCTAATTAATTATTGGGTTAATTTTATGGATAGAGTATTTAATATGGTCCTACGCAATTCTGTGTAACCGATCAAAATGCAAAAAAAATATCTAGATCTAACTTTATGGCTATAACACCAGTGGTCACCCATCCAACTATTAACCCTGCTCAATGCTGCTTAACTTTGATGATCTCCGTGCGTCTTGAAGTTTCTGTCTGCTGTGCTGCTATCTTAGACAATAATGATTCTATGATCTACTTAATGTATCATATGAGTTTATCATAAATATAATATAAAAATTGATTTTATAATATATTTGGATAGTCATTATTCATAATTTATTTATCTTACCGAATTTCATTATAATATAACACTTATTTAAATAATAAAATAAATAATGATTTTACTATTACGTAGTAGCAGAGCAGAAAAAACATCTCATAGAAAATGTGACAAATTTTGTATTTCAGAATTATGTAAACGTAATTATAAACATCATTTTACACTTTACGTAATTACCAAATATATATAGTCATATATAATTATATATGATTATATATAACTTCATATACAATTCCATATATAATCATGTATGATTATATATAACTATATATATAATTATATATAATCTTGCTTGGCTGTATATTGCTCTATATATATTAGTCATATATAATTATATATGATTATATATAACCTCATATACAATTCCATATATAATCATGTATGATTATATATAATTTTATATACTTATATATATTTGTATATGGAACTATATATCATCCTGCATGGTTGTATATCGCTCAATATATAGTCATATATAATTATATATGATTATATATAACCTCATACACAATTCCATATATAATCATGTATGATTATATATAATTATATATGTGATTCCATATATAATCATATATAATCATATATGACTATATACAATTATATATGATTATATAGAAACATTTTTTCTCGGGTCGGCTCAGCAGGGGCTCAAAGTGACACTGTACATGAATAGTTGGAGAACTTGCTCGTGAAGTCTCAACTCGACTCAGACTCAGTATTTGTATTATGCATGGAATGTGAAAGATGTGCAATATCATAATGAGCGTATTGTATTTGAATGTGAAATGAAATAGTAACTCAGTTCAGCACCGGTGGGCGGTTTGGGGCTGAATGCCGGACCGACATTCTCCCGACGCTGAGGAAAGTGTTGTATTGAATATGCATGCAAGTATAAATTTGGTTCGTACCTTTTTGGTATTTTAAGTTTACTAAAATACAATACCATGTTCTGCTTGAGCTCTTGAACGAATAATGAATATATTGAATGTAGCGGTCTGAGCTGGTGGCTGTAGAGTCGTGGTGATGGTGGTGAATCGACGTCGTAGTGAACTTCAATCACAGATTGATGAAAATACACTGATATTTCACCTCACAATTCACTTTAAGTGAAACTCAGCGATTAAGAAAACTTGAATGTAGATCTTAAGAATTGGTGCTTAGTTAAAAGAAGAGATGCTAAGAAAAAGTATTCGATTTGAAATTGGAACTTGACTGCAATCGACGTAGTTGTCGCTTAGAGAGATCCTTTTGGACTGACGCTTTTGGTAGTATTTTATGCACAACAGAGTACAGAGACTCTTTTCATTTTATTATTGGGGGTACATTTCCGAGAAATATTGTTAAGAAAAATACGTTGACAAAAATATTACATATAAAAAAAAAGAGAAAGTGAAAACGGAAAATATTTTAAATCGAACCAGATGAGCGCTCGGGTTACGAAGAGAACAAGAGGCTGCATTTATATGACCTCAGCGGACAGAGTCATAAAAGTAGGTACTTGAGTCTAGCGACCCGCTTGTATGTATCCAAAAACTCACAGCCGAGAATGAAATATTTAAAGATTTTATGTTTATTTTTTACACACTGAATAATTTCAAAAAATTGGTAAAAATTATAAAAAATGAAATAATTAATTAAGTGTGAAATTAGCTAATAATTGAACATAAGTTTTTGTATAAAGATTCAAGGAACTTTGTATGATGCGGGCCTTGCTATTTGACAGAAAGAAAAATTTCTTGATTGGAGAACAAATTCTTGGCTCAAGAAAATTTTCGGGTGCCTGAAGAAAAACCGAAGTTATAGCATACTAGCTTTTACCCGCGGCTTTGCCCGCATGCTAGATGGCGTTGAAGTAGCTAGATTTTGAGATTTTTCGACAAACAATTTTTTTATTTTTCGTAAAAAATAAATTTTTAACTTCCCGCTAAGAAAATTGAAAATTTTCAAAAATCGGGAAGTTATTGTTTTCACCCCATTTTTCGAAAATCGAGTTTTCATCGGATCTCGACGTTTTGAGGTCCTAGGAAGCTTCCCTGACTATTCCCGCGATGGTGTCCGTGCGGCTGTATGTGTGTGTGTGTGTGTGTGTGTGTGTGGCAGAGTTAGTCTTAGTAGACCGTCATACATAATATTCCACAGGAGCGGGCCTAGAACTGAGCCTTGTGGCACACCTCCAGTGATATCATACTCCCTCGGACCGTTCTTCGTGTCATACTTCAGGACCCTGTTTTCAAAGTAGTTTGCTACGATCTTAAGAAGGTATTCTGGTACATTCTTCTCTTGGAGGGCCTGCATGATGCATTCCCAATTGGCAGAGTTGAAGGCGTTTCTGATGTCTAGGGTCGCCACCAGGCAATACTCCTTCGTTCCACCCTTCCATCTGGTTCCTGCGATTACTTCCTTGGCCGTATCAACAACTAGTTTGATTGCGTCCAGGGTTGATCGCCCTTTCCGGAATCCATACTGATTGTCTGCCAGAAGTGGGTCGACTACTGCCTCAATTCCCTGGTGAATTATACGTTCAAATATCTTACCCGCTGTATCCAGCATGCAGAGTGGGCGGTAAGATGACGGCTCATCCGGTGGTTTCTTCCCTTTAGGTAACAATACCAATCGTTGCTGTTTCCACTTACCAGGAAAAGTCCCCTTCTTAAGGCATGCATTATAAACGTCTAGGAATAATGTTGGAGCTGCCTTTATGATGATTTT
>CAJNRD030001116.1:4148258-4165794 GCA_905319865.3 Cotesia congregata
TTCAGCGTACTTCTCCTTCTCTACCGGACGGATGATCAGAGCGTCAGGCCTAATCCACTTTCGTGGTTTTTTCCGCTTAGGCTCTGGCCTGAGCTCCGTCGGCGGCTGCTTTGAGAGTTGCTCTCTAGTTAGCCTTCTCTTCTCCTTCTTAGACTGTACTTTTTCCCAGTCAGTCGTCTTCTTGGTTTCGTCGCCCTGCCCTGCCAGTTGGTGGGGAGGGCTTTTTTTCAGGTCCTTCTTCTTTGTGACTTTGTCGGTTGGCTCTGGCGAGTTTCGGTCTTTTCTCTTTCCGGGCCTTGAGTCAGTTTCACCCTTGTCTTTAGCGACTGATTCACCGTCACCTTCGACTCCGTTGTCCATCTCCTCGACAAACGTGTCGGCTTTTGCTTGTGAAACCGCTGTCACACTCGTCTTCATCATGATATTACCGTGTTGTTGTTGGATCTCCTGCCATTCTTGGTCTAGTTTTATGAACCTTCTCAGGGTACTGCAGATGTTCGTCGACTTCGACTTGATTCTCCTTGTGGACATTTTGCTTGGTTGGAGAAAGTCCTGCAGTCCACTGACTAGCTTCTCCAGATGTGCCAGCGCATCTGTCCTCTTCATCTTTGCACTAAGTAGCAGTGCGTCTTGCTGGGCATGAGGCCCGTTTTCACTCTTGTTTGTTTCCTGTGCATTACTCATACTTTTTTTTTAATTTACCAGCGCATCGTACGGAGTGGAGCGGGTTGCCATAACTAGGAACGGGTGTACCCTCGGAGATAGTACTCCTACCCCAGTTCCCTGAGGCCTAGCCGACACTTAGCCAGTCCCGGAATACACGGACGGACTAGACTCGCTCGGAGCGGTGAAGATTCCGATCTCTAACACTCACTGCGTACTTCCTGATCAAGGCCCGAAGTGACTGGCTCCTGATCCACTACTGCAACTTACACCTCGGCAGAGCAAGCTCACATCAGCCGTGGCCTACATCGTCGGAAACTACGATACAGGTTCCGGACACTCCCAGTGAGTTACAGCGCCGTCCATCTGCCCGTCTCTCCCGATGTCCTTCGGTCCTGCCACTCTTGCTGTGTTTCCGCCTTTATCCTTATTCTTGCGTCCTTCATGTTTTCGTCACTGATTTTAGCGTCATAGAGTTTTGCTCTTTCGAACGCTAATAGGTCGATGGGCGCGGCTCCTGCAATGACCAATACAGCCGCTTCGGAAACTGTGCGGTAGGCGCAGGCAACCCTGAGAGCGCCTCGCCGCTGTACTGCTACTATCTTTCGCCGGTAGGTCTTCTGCTTTAATATGTCTGCCCATATCTCTGCTCCATAAAGCAGTACCGAGTGGACTGCTTCTAGAAGAACTCTTCTCTTTTTGTTCTTGGTCCCATGGTGTTGGTCATAATTCGTGCTAGGCTAGACACAGTCTTGCTGGCTTTCTTGCATGCACTGTCGAGGTGTTCACGGAAAGATAGTTTCTCGTCTATCATTACCCCTAGATAGCGCAGGGCCCTTGTTGACGTGAGTGTTGTTCCTCCCATGTCCATAGCGAATGGTTTTGGGAACCATTTTTGGCGAGTCAGAACGACCATCTCGGTTTTGTGCTTGGCGAGTTTCAGGTGGTGTTTATCGAATTAAGTCTCGACAGCATCAATGGTTTCCCGAACTAGTAGTTCGGCCTCCTCTACGCTGTCTACTATTATCGTGGCTGCGACGTCGTCTGCAAAGCCCGTTAGCTCCACTTGCTTTGGCAACGGTATTTCAAGAAGCTCGTCGTAGTCCGCGTTCCATAGATCGGGCCCCATTATTGAGCCTTGCGGCACGCCAGCCGTTATGGCGTATTCTTGTGGGCCTTCCGTGGTTTCTGCTATTAGCTTTCTTTCGTCAAGGTAGTTGTCAACTAGTGCCAGATTCTCCGGTTCTACGTCAAATCTGTGCTCCAGGGCGTCCAAAATATCTCTCCAATTTGCGCTGGTAAAGGCATTTCTAATGTCTAGCGTGAGGACAAGACACACCTTGCGGGCTTTGAGGCTACCAGTCCATGCTTCTCTCGCTGTCCTTACAACTTTCTGTATCGCGCCTACTGTTGAACGTCCTTTCCGGAAGCCATGTTGGTTCGCGGCAAAACCTCCAGCACGGTCTATGTCGTTGCGAAGTCTCCCTTGTATGAGCTTCTCGAGTAGTTTTCCAGCAATGTCCAGCATACAGAGTGGTCTAAACGACGAAGGCGTTATGGGGGTTCCCTTACCTTTGTCTAAGAGAACCAATCTCTGCCGTTTCCAGACCGCGGGAAACGTGCCAGTTGCTAAGCATGCGTTGTAGGTATTCAGGAGTAAGTCTGGGTATTCCAGGGCTACAATCTTAATCACCAATGCCGGGATGCCATCAGGTCCAGGTGCCTTTCCTGTTTTGAGTGACTTGGCCGCGTCTTGTAGTTCCTTAGTTGTGAAGGGTGTTACTTCGTTGTTTTTAGTGTAGTATTTCTTCTCCCGCGGCGGGTGTTTGGGGAAAAGCTCCGCTACAATGCTATCCATTAAGGCTGGAGACTTTGGCGCCTCTGGTAAAGCCTTTCCAAGTCGTTTGGCGACAATTTGGTAGGCTTTACCCCAGATGTCATTGTCGAGATCGTTACAGATCTCTTTCCACAACTTTGCTTTACTTGCTTTGATGGCTCGGTTTAGCGTCTTTTTGGCCTGCTTGTACTCTTTTGAATACAAGTCCTGGCTTGGGGAGCGTTTTGCGGCTCTCGTTGCGCGGCGACGTAGTTGATGGCATATTTTGCGAAGTTCTGCTATGTCTGTTGACCACCAATACGCCGGCCTGTGAAAACTCCGGTTTTTCAATCGCGGCATAGAGGCGTCACATGCGGCAGAAATCTCCTTCATCATATTTAGCACTGTCCTTTCTGTCTCGCTGCAAGTATCCGGAGTCGGGTTGTTCTGTAGGGTAGAACAGCTCCGTGCAAGTGAAGCTCGCAGTGCCTCTGGATCGAGCTTCCTGACATTCCACTTCCGCTTAGAATTGTCGCGTTGTGAAACCGGAGCAGATGCCAATCCAACGCTGAATGTCACGAACTGGTGATCACTGCCACTGTATTCTTCGGATACTGTCCAGTCTTCGATCATGTTGGCAATCCTTGGAGTCGCCAATGAGATGTCGAGGATGGATTCTTGGTACCCTGGTCTTCTAAAGGTCGTGGTGCTTCCGGTATTCAGCACTATGAGGTCGAGTCTAGCCACGACGTCAGAGACCTCGTTTCCTCTGGTGTCGGAGAAAGCAGCGCCCCACTCAGCCGATTTAGCGTTGAAGTCTCCGGCTACGATAACTTCACCGTCGAACTTGGTGACCGCATCTTCTATATTTGCCAGTTTCTGTCGGAACACACTAATCCCTTCGTTAGGTGAGAGATAGACGCTCATGAAGTAGGTTGTGGGGGTTTGAATCCAGACAAAACCTGCTCCACTTCCGCTGTTGTTGACGGTAACGTTCTTTGTGTTCACAATCCAAATTGCTGCCGTGCCCGTTTCGTCTGCGAACCATGTTTTGCCTTTGATGTTTAGATATTGCTCGCAGATAAAGCAGACGTCAATTTTATCTTCAAAAACACACTGGCGCAGCAGGTTTTGCGCCAAGGCGCACTTATTCAGGTTGCCTTGTAGTATGCGTGTCATTTCCGACCTCTCGTGGCTTCTGCAAGTGCTGTGCGAAATGCCTTGCAAGCTCCAGTGCCAGAAATATAGCACAGACTATCCTGACCATCTTTGTCCGAAGCACAAAGGAAGCATTTCAGCTTCTCCGTGCAGTTTACGGCCTTGTGGCTCTCTCCGCCACATTTGTAACAGCACTTGCTTCGGTCTGGTCCCGCACACTGACGTGTGTGATGTCCATAACCAAGACATTTAAAACAACGTGTTACTTTTACAACTGGGCGTATGCGACAGTTCACCAAACCGATCCTTATACGGGCCTTGTCAAGGGCCTTAATCGCACTGGGCTCATCTAATTCGCAGAAGGCTGCCCGATTACCTCGTAGTGTGGGCTTTGTCAAACTGACCCGTTTGACCTCCCGGCTGTCAGTGAATTCACGTTTGAGTGCCTCACGGACTTCGCTCTCAGTAGAGATTTCATCAAGGTCGAGAATCTCGATCGTTACTGTTGGTGTTAGCGTCTTGACCATGCCGATGTTTGCAGTGGCTGACTTTAATGCATCGGTGAAAGTCTTACTGTCCTCGGTCTTTCGAGACATTTCAAGGAGAACGCCCCCATGTTTCGTCATTTTGATAGACCTTATGTCTACGCCTGTTTCGACAGGGCTTACCTTGGCCTTAATTTCCTTAAGGAGATCGGCGTATGTTCGCCCTTCGGCTGGTTGGACAAGGACAGCTTTTGTTCTTGTCTTCTTTCTCCTTGGTTTCTTAGTGCCAGCCGTACTTGGTTGGTTTTGGGTTTCACTAGATTGTGCCGCTGGCTCCTGTTTTGTTTCCTTCCTTTTCTTTTGCCCAGTCACTTTAGTCCAGGTGTCGCCCCGGGCTGGCTTTTTCTGTACTGGCTTCTTGTTTTCTGAAGAAGGGCTGGGCGTAGACAGCGGCCTCTTCTTGTTGTTTTCTTCTCCATGCTGGGATTTCTCAGGGGTGACCAAAAACGAGTGTGATTTTTTGTTCAGACCCGGAGATGTTTGCGTGGTTGTCGCCGACTTCGTCACTGGTTTGTTGGCCAACTTATATGCCGTGCCAATGGACGCTACTATTTTTCTGAGTTCATGATGTACATTTCTTTTATCCTTTATAAACTCAGCCAATTCTTCGATTTTGCTACCGAGCCGTTCCATTGGCGTAAGTTGGCCGGTGACAGTCGGTAGAGAGTTGATCCTCCCTCGGTATGCGTGAGTGTTGACGGGAGCAACAGGTCTTCCACTTATTAGAGGAAGGTTTGTTTGCTGTGCGTCCACTTCCATCTGAGCTGTTTCTTTACTCCCTGTAGCATTGCTAAACAGCAGAGCCATGGGGTCCACTCCACTGTTCAAACGGTCAATTGATAACGACAAGTTCGGGCCCGTTTGTACGCCTTCCCTCGCCGGTACTGAGGTATCCCCCCTCTAGTAGGGTGTAAAAGCAGAACCTACGGACGCGAACAACTCTACCCTCCGTGTGTGTGTGTGTGTGTGTGTGTGTGTGTGTGTGTGTGTGTGTGTGTGTGTGTGTGTGTGTGTATGTATGTATGTATGTATGTAAACCTCTTATAACTTTTGAACGGCTTGGCCGATCGGATCGAAATCGGTGGCGATCCAAAGAGTATCATAGCCATTAAATTTTGTGAAAATTTGAATTGATTCGGTTCGCTAGATTTTTAGAAATCTCAAAAACAAAATTTTCAAAAAATCGTTTTTTTGGAATAACTTTTAAACGGCTTTACCGATTGATTCCAAAAACTAATCAGCTTTTAACCTTGAAAAACCACGTCGATCGCCGTTGGACCGGTCAAAATCGGTTGATCCGTTTGTGAGATATCGAAAACGAAAAATTTCAAAAAAAATATTTTTTCAAAAAATCTCCTAAGGAAGTACGAGCACCAAGGCAACTTTTGATAAAAGGCTTGATTTTTTTTTAATATGAAGTTTAAATATGTCTAAACAAATCCTGAAAATTTGAAGGAGATTGCCCGATCATTTAAATAAATAATTAACTTTAAAATTGAGCAATTCAACATTGGTCTTATGGGGTAACCTTCGAACATTGATATATTTCTGTATTTTTCTCATAAAACTGTCGGTGAATATTTTTAAAAAACTTATGGATGAAAGTAAATATATTAGTGATAAATTTAATTCAAAAATATTTACACTTGCCCGACTAATTAAAGTGTATTAATTAAAAGAAAAATAAATGCCGCCACTAGCCAATGTTAAATGTATATCAATCTATGTATTGAAAAAAATCATATGGTTACTGCGTTCCCCTTACCGCGCTAGAGTCGATACCTATCCCCACCCCGCCTGGCGCTCGTACTTCCTTAAATGGCTTCACTAATCACTTCCAAAAACTAATCAGCTCTTAACCTTGAAAAACCACGTCGATTGCCACCAGTCCCATCAAAATCGGTTAATTCGTTCGAGAGTTATCAAAAACGAAAAATTTCGAAAAAAGTTTTTTTTCACATAACTTCGACATTTCTTTTCGGATCGTTTTTGACGAAATAAAATAATTCTTAGAGCCCAAAAAATCACGTCGATCGCTACCAAAAACGTGAAAATTGGTTGATTGGTTCGTGAGTTATCGAAAAAATTTGAAAAAAGTGAATTTTTCAAATTTCTCTAAGATTTTCGGTTCGATCAGTTTGTGTTCAATAGTCTATCATAGATTCTGAAAAAGTGCGTGGATTACTAACAACCGCGTGAAAATCGATTCATTCATTTAGAAATGATTGTAGTTTGAAAATTCAACAAATACTGTTGTATTAAACTTCTATTAGGCTTTTGAGCTCGAAGAGCTCTAAAGCATACAAGAGGTAATTCTTTGAGCTCGGAGAGCTCAAAATAACACACAAATTGTATTTTTGAGCTCGAAGAGCTCAGAAACGTCATAAGTGCAATTTCAAGCGTTTAGTTGTGGGATTGGTGGGAAGTTGCAGGGATGGCCTTTAGGGTCAACCGTTTTGGGTGTAGTAAACTCATCCTAAAAATCAAAAATTTCCGGTCTTCTTTACAACTATTTGTATTTTATTCTTTTCATAACGAGTAAGAAAACGATGTTAAAAACATAGTCGTTTATTTTTAATATATGATTTAGGATCAGTTATATTCAACTGCTTCGGTTTCATATAATTTCAACTAAATATCAATAACTGATGGATACAATACGGATAAATTACCGAACGACGTAAAAAAATACTAACTTTTAAACGATTGTATTTCTTGGCATTGCATACTATACATCTATATTACAATAAGACCTTTTAAAAAATGTCTACTGTCTTTTTATTTTATCATAATAAATCATAAACAGTATGTTGAGGCAAACATATTGCATTCTACTCAATTTTTTTGAATCATTTTCAAAGAGTTAAGTTGATATAGTTAATTTTTAAAATAGTAGTAATAAGATTTTGTTTCCGCACTCTTAATGTGCATAAGCACACAAGTTGCACGAAAAATTTTTTGGTAATATTTTGTTGAATTTAAGTTGACAATTATTAATTTCTGACTTCTTGTTAAATAATATTTACCAAAAAGTCAACAGTTTTTTATGTGACGCTTGGGGCATGAAAGTATATGTTAACTCTATATTCAGGCGCACGCTTGCGCGCGCAAATTACATTCCGGTACGCTATAAAATAATTAAATATTATATACCCTGATACCCTGATTGCCAGCGCTTTCTCAGTAAGCGTTGACTTCCAGTAGTTACGGTTAATTTATACATCAAGTTGGCGGTAATTCTTCATTCAACAACAGTTGTAAGCAAATTGACGGAAATCTATGGCCGCAACTTGAATACAAGTTAGCAATCAAACTTGTAGTTAAATTTCCTTTCAACTTTACTACAATTTGACGGAAATACTTGTACAGCAAGTTTTGACGTCTATTTGGAGAGTAAGTTATAGGTAACTAATAGGTAATCGCTCGCTTTGCCAACTCTTTCCGTCAAGTTTGCTTCAAATTGCGGACGTAGATTGACAGTAAGTTATAGGTAAGGTGGCTATCAGGGTAGTTATAACTAAAGAAGATTCCTTTATTCAAAATTCGGGTGATTGTCATCGGTCGATAAGCTTACAATTTTCATTAAAATTCAAATCTTCTTCGGATGGCCATCATGCCATCATGCCATCATCGCTATTTTATTACTGTACCCAAGCGTCACAAAAAAAAAATGTTGACTTTTTGGTAGATTTTATTTAACAAGAAGTTTAAAAAATTAATAATCGTCAACTTAAATTCAACAAAACATTAACAAAAAAAAATTTGTGCCACTTGCCCTGATAGCCAAACCGGTCGCAACTTTCCGTTGATTTGCTGCAGCAACTTGTCACCAAGTTGGTGGCAGAAATTGCTTTCGAAACTCTTTCGCACCAAGTTGACGACAAGTTTCTCGAGAAATTTGGCGACATATTGCGGCAGTAGATTGGTCTTGTTTTTCTCAGAAACTTGTAGCCAACTTGACGCCAACAGTTTCAAATTCGGAAGTTGACCGCAAGTTGTCCGTAAGTTGGTGGCCACTATCTGACACCAACTTGGTTGGTCTGAAACTGTAGCTATCAGGGTGGGTACTTACGTATAATTTATTGTATACATTTAAATTTAAAGACTTGCCGCGTGAAGCGTTTGTATCGTTTCAACAACATGGGTGCCAGAGACGTCTTGCAGTGGAAGAGAGAACGAAAAACGATATGTACAAAAATAAAAAAGAGAGAAAAGTAAATTTACCGCAAAATAACTGTCAGAATAAATTAAATGTAAAATTGAATAGCTTTCGAATCACTCACCAATTAATAATATTGTAAGTCCGAAAAAAATATTACGAATGAGATTTAATTGGCAAATTGTTCGAAAAAAAAATTTACAATATTTATGATCCATCAAATATTAGACGACATAATTTATTATTAATGATTGTTGATAATGTAGATTTACGTTAGATCAACGAATAAAACAGATATCTACAAACATAACAGAGTTCGTTTAAATTCAACACATTGTGTTATTAGGAAATTTATTTTTAAATATTATTATTTCAATAATAATTAATTATTAGTAATAAACGATTGGAAATATTATTATAATTTGTTATTATTATATTTGCTTATATTATTATTAAAAATTTACTCTGCTACTGTAATGAGCGACCTGATGATGATGATAATGATTATAATAACTAACATTAATTAATAAATATTATTAAATGAAAGTTTTATTTATTAATTTCCAGACAAAAAAATTACAAGGATTATTTTTTTTTTTTTTAATGCAGTGTTATAATTTAAACATTTTTAGTAAAAATCATGCTTTCTATTTCGTACATTTTTTAATGCTCGAGAAAATAACTTTAAAATCTTCGTCACATTTTTTTTGTGAATATTTGAATCAGTGTAGCTTGAGTATCTGCTCATACAAGTGACAACAATCCATCATTCAATGCAGTATAATTGTTACTGGCTAAATGATTATTATTGTAGTTTTATCAATTTTCAGTAATAAAAATAATGTATTCTGGACGATTGTTGTCACCTTCATCGATGGCTATGTATAAGTTTTAATCAACTGCAACTGAAAGAAAAATTCCAAGTTTACTAACATAAATAAATAAAATTTTTTTCGAAATCTATGAAGTTAAAATGAATTCTAGAATTAATTTTAATTTAATAGATCTCGAGATGAAGCTACATTACATTTGCGGCATAGACTTACTATACATCTTGATTTCAGCATTTATAAAACCATCAACTTCATTGACTGAGAATAGGCCTCGATCATTTTCAAATATTCTTATCATTTTATTTGTACATTCTAAAAAATGTTTAAAATCTAATACATTGGCATTGTATAAGTCCCAAGCTCTCCATAGAACAGCTTCTTCAATTAAATACTTAATGCGAGTTTGTCTTCTGACAGGAAGACCCATCATCAATGATTATAGCTCAGTTTTACTTTTTTGATACAGGGCCATCGGTTTTTCTATAAGTTTCAATATTTAAATTAAACTATTTCTGCGTTGTTTCATCATAAATAATTATTAAATCAGACTTGATAAATAAAGTAGTTCCGTATTACATACTCATCAGTAATAAATAATTAAAATTTTTCTAGTGAAATTAAAAACTTGCAATGAATAAATTATATGTTAAAAAAAATTAACCCGATCAAAAGCAAAATTTTTTAACTAAGAACATCATTTTGACGAGTTTCATAATCATGGAAGAAGTAGAAACAATCTTAAATCGAGTAAAATTCAATTGAAACAATAATTCGCATTAAAAATCGAACAAAAAGATAATTAACAATCAAAATTAGTTAAAATATATTACCTGTAGAATTCCAAATGCTTAGATGCACACCAAATTTCATATTTAATCGACGGTTATTTGCTTCAACGTAATTATTCGTTTTGTCTCTACACCCAAATACAGAAAAGTTTTCTGGTTTTATTACCTTCAACCAATATGATTCATAGTAAAGAAGAAATTGATGGAAAGCTGCATGAAACGCACTGTATGATGTAAGCAACCATTTATAGGCAGGTATGATTTAATGACTTGGTAACAATGCTAAAGTGATTAATTTTCGAAAAAAATCTTGTCCATCGTCCCAATCGTTTAATACATCCAGCAATTTAATCTTTTCAGCTTTTTTCATTAACGCCTATAAATTATAAACCATTAATAATTTTAACGTTATTTCATTTATTAATGTGCTTACCTATGCATACTTTTAAATATAACTTGTAAATATAACTTATAAATACAACTTGTAACTATAATTTATAAATATAACTTGTAAATATAACTTATAAACATAACTTGTAAATATAATTTGTAATTATAACTTGTAAATAATATAATACCCACCTGGACATGATGAAAATAACAACCCTTTAAAACGGCATTCGGATAGAGTTCACGAAGGACATTTCTTAAACTGACTTCAAAATCAGTTGTTATTGACAAAACTTGAAGGTGTGGTGTTAATTGCTGGAAACGATTCATTACTGAATGGTAACAGGGCATACTTTTATGGGACTTAAAACTCCAAGCCACGGGAAGCACCTAAAATTTTTGGTATTAAAAAATAATAAACCAAGTATTGAAAAAGTACTTACAGTATCATCGAAAGATGCCATTATAGTAAAGAACTGATAAATTTTTTTGTTTGGCTGTCTTGGGCATACTTTATACGTTGCATCCACATAGAGATTTACATTTGTAAAGTTTTGCAGCATAATTCCATCTATAAATACCGTAGCTACTGATCCATCAGTTCCAATAATATTGCTAACATCTAAATTGCTATCATTTGAAAAGAAACGAGATCTCCATCGCTGGGAATTCAACAACTGAACATATTCTTGAATTGTCTTTGGTACTCGAGGACAACTATTTTTGCGCCATCCTTGCATTGTTTTTACAATACTAATGTATGGTACTAATGTGGATGCACGTAAATGTCTGTAATAATATTATTTGTATAAAAGTCTAAAATTAATTATTTTAAAAATGTACACAGAAAAAAGGTTCACTTGAGCCAAAAAAATATCTTTCTTCCGAATTATTTTCTTGAGCGAAAAAAAAATTTTCTTTTGACACAAAAAATTTCACTTATTCCAACACAATTAATTCTCATGCTTTAAGAAATACGTATCTTAACCCGAGAAAATTTATTTTTCAAGAAAATTTTCTTGTTTTAAGAAAATTCAGCTTCTTGCTCCAAAAAATTTAGTTCTTGACAGAAGTAAATTTTCTAGTCTTGAGAAAATTTCTTTTTTGCTCCAAAAAATTAAATATCTCGATAGAAGTAAATTTTCATTAATATTCTTATTGATTAACATGCCAAATGAGAAGATCAAATAATATTGAATCATTTTTCTCATTAAATATGTATAATTGCACGCTAAAATAATATAAAATGGGTATCAAATATTCAAGAGAAAAATTTTCTCAAGGTGACAACATTTTTTTCTCAGCTGAAGTAATTACTTAAGTGGCGCTGCTTCTCTAAAGTATCTAATAATCTTGATCAAATATAAAAATTTATTGTATCAAGTATTTATGATAATTTGAATTAAGAAAAAATTACTTCTATCAATAATAGGATTTCAAAAAAAATTTTTACTTCGGTCAACACAACTTCGGTCTTCCTTCAGGCACCCGAAAATTTTCTTGACCAAAGAATTTTGTTCTCCAGTCAAGATATTGTTCTTTCTGTGTACTGTTAAATGTTATTGAAATCTAGTATACCCATAAAAAGACTAGCTTGACTCAAGACGAAAATTCTTGAACCAAGATTACTACAAGAAAAACGACAAATTGGGCAGGTCGGAAAAAATGCTTGATTTTCTTGGAGCTGGAGTTCATTGTAGTACTGCATCGTGGTGTTACAATCCAAGCATAAACACAAGTGGAAGCATGGCAGCACTACTATTGTTGACAGTTCTGTGAGACAAATTGAGCAATTCCCTTGATTCACAACCACAGCTTCACGAGCGTCATCTTCATAATTAAATTAATATTAAACTTAAAATAAAAATTAAAGTTAATATTGAAGTTAAAATTAAAATAAATAAATTAAAAAAATTAACTCAATCATACTACTTATATTATATTTATTAATATTAATCTAAAAACTTATGTTAAAAACTTTTGTATCCTATTTGTCTATGTGCAAAAATAAAAATAACGCATGCCTTAAAAAAAAATTACTCGACCTTTTTAATTATATTCAACTTTATAATTACAAATATATGTAAGCAACTTTGTAATTTTAATAAATAATAAATACGAAAAATAATTTTATTTATTTTGGAATTTTTTTTATTCAACAAATTATTTGCATTAAAATTTTTTTATTTATATTTTATTTTGATTTTAAAATAATGCTTATAAATATAAAAATTTTTAATTAATTTCATACATTAGTAAGTAATATACAATATAGAAAAATAGTTTACAAATGTAAGTACCGTTTTTTATACATAGTTCTCATAAAAAGTTTTTTAATTGTTTACTTTGCTATCGACTCAACAACATAAAAATTTCTTGCTTATCGACAATTTTTTTTTGAGTAAAGATGTCTCTGAATATTGCAGTCATTGAGTAAACATATTATAGTTATGGAGTAAAGTTGTAGTTGAATGCAGATGAGACTGAATAAAGTCGTAACCTCATGGTTTGAGTAAAGAAATTTTGAGTTGAGCTGTATCGGTGCCGAAATATCGCCACAAGAGGGCGCAAAGAATCATACACTTCTAAAATGTCAATCTTAACACAAAATAAATGTTAAATAAATTTATTTATTTTCATCAACTGTTTGATGCCTATAACATAACCTATAAAATAATTTTTTTTTATTTCCTCAACTGCAGTAAATAATATTTATTTAAAAATGTTTTCTTTATCGTTTATATTTTAACGAAACATCAACAATTACCGACTATAAATAATTGGAAGGAAGAAAGTATGAAAAATTTTTAATAATTAAATCAAAAAATAATTTATAGGTTTTAAAAGTGAAGCAGCAGAGTTATAAATTTATGAAAATGAAGTTAACCGGCATTTTAAAACTTTTAGAAATTTTTTATTGAAAAAATTTCAATTTAACAATTAAAAAAAAAAAATGTCACATCTAAAAAACTTTAAAAACTAGAAGTGCAATTTTTTAGAAATATCTTTTTAGTTGTAATTTATTTAATAAAAAAAATTAAAAATTTTTAGATGTCTGCTGACTTCAGTGTTATATAAATTTAATTGTCTTTAGTATTTAATATTTATTATATTTTCGTGAAAATGTTTGCTGCGTAAAGTGAAGAATCGACGGGCTGTCAACACAAAGTTGTTGTTATATTAATGGAGAATTTGATACAAACTTTGTGTTTATTCCCCAGTAACATACAAAATATGTTAATAAAGAGTATATAACACATTTTTTATGTTACAAAATAAAATGACACAAGCTTTGTGTTATTTTAACACACTGCAATTTTTAACACAAACCGTTTTCGACACAAAATACACAATATTTTTTACTGTGTACATGGACGAAGGTAAATATTTAAAATTTGTTTAATTCATTCGATTTAATGATAATTTAGTAGATAATTACATAATACTTGTTGAACTTTTGCTAATAGTGATAAAATTATGAATCAGAAGTTAGCTGACTGAGCCCATAATTTTTTTTTTAATTAATTGAATATCCTGTAATTTAAAAAAAAATTAATTTTTTACAATTCCTTCAAAATTTGAAAGATTTTCTAATTGATTCCTAACCACAAGATATTTTATTTAAAAAATAGCAGGTGCAATGGGCTAACTTTTGGCTCGCACGTTAGTATGATACATAATGATATTCTATAAGCATCAATAATTAATAATTATTCTTTTTTTTATAGTTATGTGCATTGCCGTTTACGCTTGCGAGATCGCTGTCCAGCTCGTGGCATAAAAATTGGTAACAACCCTATTACTTTAACGAAAAATCATTATCACTCGGGAGTCTTGCGACTAAATGAAATGCGTTCAAGATTCAAAGCTGCACTGACAGCGTCAGTCCGTCAGACTTTTCTTCCCTTGCATGTAGTGTATGATGAAGTGGCTGCTCGGTAAGATTAATTTTAAACTCCCAGGTGCCATAAGGGTGTATAATTTTTATCGCATCTGTAACGTGATATGATTAAGATTTTATAATTATCTTTTCAAACATTAAAAAATGTAAGAAATTTTATTTTATGTGTTTGTATTCATATTCATTTTATATTATGTCATTAAAAATGTTTTAATTATAACACTGTTTGTATTAAAAAAAAAAAATAATCCTTGTAATTTTTTTGTGTGGAAATTAATAAAAAAAAATTTTTATTTAATAATATTTATTAATTAATGTTAGTTATTATAATCATTATCATCATCATCATCAGGTCGCTCATTACAGTAGCAGAGTAAATTTTAATAATAATATAAGCAAATATAATAATAACAAATTATAATAATATTTCCAATCGTTTATTACTAATAATTAATTATTATTGAAATAATAATATTTAAAAATAAATTTCCTAATAACACAATGTGTTGAATTTAAACGAACTCTGTTATGTTTGTAAATATCTGTTTTATTCGTTGATCTAACGTAAATCTACATTATCAACAATCATTAATAATAAATTATGTCGTCTAATATTTGGTGGATCATAAATATTGTAAATTTTTTTTTCGAACAATTTGCCATTTAATTAAATCTCATTCGTAATATTTTTTTCGGACTTACAATATTATTAATTGGTGAGTGATTCGAAAGCTATTCAATTTTACATTTAATTTATTCTGACAGTTATTTTGCGGTAAATTTACTTTTCTCTCTTTTTTATTTTTGTACATATCGTTTTTCGTTCTTTCTTCCACTGCAAGACGTGTCTGGCACCCAACAACATGTAGCGCTGGGGAAGAACCACGTGGGATAAATAGTGACGACATAACAATAACAAACTGTAAACATCTAAGTGATTATTTATTTAACAAAGAATGGAAAGTCAAGTCATAGAAAATTTTAATGGAGTTTATTTATTATTGTGCCAAAATCCAAAATTTAAAGGAAGGACTTATATAGGATATACGGTGGATCCTGTCAGGAGATTGAAAAGGCATAATGCGGGCATGGATTTCGGAGGAGCAAAAAGAACTCACAACAAAGGTCCTTGGTACTGTTGAATTTTTTTTATAATTTTTTACTTGGAGCTTGATTAATTATTTTATTTTTTTTTTTGTTTTTAGGAACATGATTCTCATCATTCACGGATTTCCAAATTCTAGGTTAGGTCTAAGGGTATGTTTTTTAAAATAAATAATAATAATAGGTAATTATTAATTAAAATTTTAACGAATTGTTTTTATAATTTATTTTTTGATTACCTATTTACTAAAAAAAAATTTTTTTCTAGTTTGAGTGGGCATGGCAGCATCTAGAACTGAGTCGACACACACGACATTTGCTAAAAAAAAAATCAAACCAGACCCAGGTGAATTATTTAATATCATCAATGGCCCAGATGTTGCAAGTTTCTCCGTGGTGCCGACTTCCGCTTAAAATTCAGTGGCTGGATTTGAAGTTTTCCGCTGACTGGATGATGAAGCTCCAGTTTCCGAGGCACATGGAAGTTCACTATGGAGCTGTGGAAGCCAAGAAAATTGGCTGGGTCTCCAAGCAGCTTCAAAAGAATAAATTCCAAGGAGAAAATAATATAAATTGTACGAGTGATTTTAATAATAGATGTTTTGTTTGTAAGAATGAAATTGTTGATGAGAGAGATAGAGTTGAGTGTGTGTACAAATGTTGTAATTGTATTACACACATTTTTTGTTTAGCAAAATTATTTCGGAAGAATGATAAAAAGATTTTGCCTATCAATGGAATTTGTCCGAGTTGTCAAAAAATTGTTTTGTGGGGTGATATTGTTAGAAAAAAAATCGGATGTTTTGTAAATATTGATTAATTATTATTATATAATTTTGTAATTCAAAATAAATTTTCTCATTAATTTTTTAATTATTCTCGTTATAAAATAATTCTACCTGTTGCTGTGAATTTATTAATTAAAAATTACGATATTGTTAATACTACTTTAATAAATATTTTTTCATTAAAAAAATAAGCTGAACTACTTATA
Source organism: Cotesia congregata (assembly GCA_905319865.3). Lineage (NCBI taxonomy): Eukaryota > Metazoa > Arthropoda > Insecta > Hymenoptera > Braconidae > Cotesia > Cotesia congregata. The sequence continues at coordinate 4,164,610 of CAJNRD030001116.1, forward strand.
ATTTAAAAAAAAATCTAAAATGCAAAAATAAATAAAAAGTTTGGAAAATCCAAAAGTGCACGCCTCATAATCTCATTTTTTAAAATAAAATTGATTAAAATAAAATATAAAAAGCAAAATAATAAAAAACAGAAAACACTGCTATGGTTTAGTGGCGCCATAACTGCAAGGTGAGGAAACAAAATACTATAATAAAATGTATAGATAGAAATACAAAAAAATCCACAGTCATATATTAGTTTTTTATAAATAATAATTTAACGACAGTGAATTGAACGCTCATATTAACTAAGAAATTCTGTCGTGTGTTACTTTAGATAATTAAAAAAAAATTATTCCGGTACGATCATTTTTTCGACCAATTTCCCTACCACATACACCCATTCATACACGGACGTCCAAAAAAGATAATGTTTAATGTTATTATTTATTATGTTAAACAAAAAAATTGTTATTGAAGTATATTTTATGTGCCTGAAAAATTATTTGACTTGACATAAGTGTACTCATTTTAACCTGTAAGTGCGATATAAATAACAAAAAATCAATTTCAGTTTCGAGAAAACTGCTTTTTTCGAAATGTCGAGAGTAGAGCACAACCTCAACGCTTCGCTTATGAGGCGTGCAATTGTCATCAGGTGAAAAGTAGATAAAGTAGATACATTTTTTACCCTAGTTACGCTGTAAATAGTTAAAAAAATAAACCACAGATGTCGCGGGCAATACTGTTTCTCATCAGTAGCCCTCGGTAAGTTTTTTCACCATTATATATTCATTCTTCAAGCTGAATGACTTGCTTACAGCAATTCATTCTCCGACAATGAATGACTACAATAGCACTATCTCGCAACCGCCCCCTACTCTTTTCCGAAGGTCACTAGAAGAGATGCCAATAGCATGACACCAGCTAAGTAACCTGTCTATTGTATGTAAACATAAACATAAACATAAACAACATAAACATTAGCTCGCTAATAGAAGGATTTCTTTAAGAATTTATTTAAGAAGATTTCTCAGTATTTAAAGAGTATTTCTTAGAATTTTAAAAATACTATTTATATAAATATTATATTAATTGTAAATTATTTTAATAATCCTGCGTTTTTTCCATTCTCTTTGTGTGCGGAATTTCACAAAGCGTTATTTCATTACCGCTGTTGACAAGTTTTTAAACACAATATATAT
>CAJNRD030001116.1:4173711-4186472 GCA_905319865.3 Cotesia congregata
GCATCCGATAATACATAATATCTTTTACTCAGTAATTCATTTACACAGGTTTCTTTTGCCCAGACTCTTCAATTTGATCTCAGAAGTTCTTGCAATAAATAGCGCAGGCATAACTAATTATAATTTGAAAACATTTTTTTTTATTTCAACAATTAACAAATCCGAGCCGCCTTATTTTTCTGTTACATTTGTTCAACTCCTGGATCATTCCATATCAAATCGATCGATAGTTGGAATCAACCCCTTTTCGATTCGGACAAATTTTGGTCTGAAGTTTTCTTTTATCATGTAATAAAATTCTGCCAAAAGAAAAAAAATAAAAAAAAATTTTTTTAGGATCAGTACAAGGTATTATACAAAAAAAAACTAAGCTAAAATTTTAATGTCAATCGTCATTTTTGACGATTTTCAAAAATTCAAAATTTGTTTGACATTTTTCAAAATTTTTTTCCAAAATATTTTTTTTTTCAATATTACCAAGTGTCCCTTTTTAAACAAACGAAAGGCCATTCCTGTATCTATAATATAGCGTTCGAGATATTACAAAAATGAAATTCAAAAACTGTAAAAATCACAAAATTTTCAATTTGCATATTTTTTGAAAATATTTTTTTTTATTTTTTTTTCTTTTGACAGAACTTTGACAGAAAGGGGTCGATCTGACATGGAATGGCCCAGGAGTTAAACAAATGTTACAGAAAAATAAGGCGGCTCGGATTTGTTAATTGTTGAAATAAAAAAAATGTTTTCAAATTATAGTTAGTTATGCCTGCGCTATTTATTGCAAGAACTTCTGAGATCAAATTGAAGAGTTTGGGCAAAAGAAACCTGTGTAAATGAATTATTGAGTAAAAGATATTATGTGTTATCGGATGCCTGTATAATAGAAATTCTATATCATTGAAACTCTGGGTAAAAGATGCACTGTATCATAGAAATCTGGGTAAACGAATTCTAGGTAAAAGAATTGTGTCCAATACTAGGTCTGAGCAATTGGATTATGGGTCATTGATGTCCACCCAATTCTAATTAACAGAAAACATGAATAGTATGAACAACTGACATGAACAGTCAATAGTAAGCAAATTGACATGTATATATAAAGAAACTCACGATTGTCCTGCAAACTTGTGGTTATGGAATAATGGTTGTCAAGTCCTAACCAAATTACACGAAAATCACGACGAAAAAGAGGATGAAGAAAATATCGATCCAAGGGGTTTGCATCATAACAACAATGGACTGAAGAATCTTCAACGTAAACGGTAAATAAGTGATTCGTTTTAAGTAATAAAAAAGCTAACAATAATAATAGTTACATTCTTAAGTAATTGATAAATTAATTTTTATATGTATTACAGGGGTGGAGAAAAATCTAGCCATCGTCCAATGAAAATGCCCAAACGTGGATCGAAACCTCCAGCCGTGCCTAAAACGCTGGCAAAATTAGAGGATATGCTCAATAATTATCCATTGATTAAGCATTACTATCAAGAATCTTTGAGTACCGCTGATGATGAGTCAGCTTTTATTTTCGCTGACAAAGATATTCTTGAACGACTACATACCGAAAATATAATATATATCGATACCTGTGACCAAGTAAGTTTGTCATTGCTTATTTAATTTATTTACTTTGTTATATTAGGAACATTTATGAAAGCATGTTTCTATTCAGAATTTTTTAGTGTCATTTGCATAAAAAGTAATACGTATAATTATGTATATTGAAATTTAACGTGATAACTATAATTTATATATAGTTAAAAAATTAATGGAATAATTTTCGTTGGTATTAATAAGTTGATTTAATTTCAATACATGCGTAATTGTTTCTTATCAGCTACCATTTGACTGAATTTTTGGCATAAAAAAAAAGTCAATAATTTTTTATTACATTCGGGATAAAAATTACAGTATATACGAAATATTATATAATTTCAAAATATTAATAATTACAATTCCGAATTGTGTGCTGATTATAAAATGAATTAAAAATTTTGTAAACTATGAAAATGACTATGACTAAAATCTCTTAAAATTCTTGAATTTATCGGTGTACAAATATAAATATCAAATAAATAATTAAAATATCTTGAATTTTCTTGGAATTTGAAATTTCTGTACTTGTCGTTTTAGCTATCCGAAAGTCAAGGGGTATATCGTTATATCTAAAGACAAAAAAAAAAAATAAAAAGTAGTTTTTCCTTTCCCAAGACTTTTAGATTCTTCAAAATTTTGAAATTTAACTAGTTAAGATTTTGATTGCAAGAATTTGTAAATTTTTGGTAGAAAAAAAAATCACAAAAACTTTTCATAAAAAAAATTATAAATTTTAATTTAAAAAAAAAAAAGGTAGTAAAAACCAAATTTGGAAATATCAATTAATAAATTTGAATAATTTGTAATTCTTAAATAATTTCTTAATGATTAATAACATTGTTTTCATCATTTAAATTTGAATAAATTTATTCCAAATTATTAAAATTTATTGAAAAAAAATTTATTCAATCGCACCACAATTTAAATTTCATATGATAATTAAGTAGACTCTACGTAGCTGCTAAAAGTTTAATCACAGACCCATTGTAACACAAATTTATTAGTCTCTTTTCTTTCTCGCGTTTGATTCTTGACCTCTTAACCGAATCCTTTCTTTTAATACTATCTAACCAAAGTTAAGGAATTTTACAGTCTGAAAAACACCAAATAACTGTTTTATAATATTTACAATTATAAAAGTAGCTAAGTAAAATCGAGTACATTCAAACGAGGCATGCAGGATTAATCAACAAAATTAATTAAGCATGAGTGAAATATTACAATGTAACATAACGATGTTACGTTTTATGTAACATACAAATTAGATCAGTGAACAACCCTAAAAATACGACAATTTGCCTAAGCCGCATGATAATCAATTGATTTGTACAAGAGATATTGTTTGCAATTTCTTATGAAATCATTTGGCAGGAAATTAGTCATGTTTTAGTGTTCAAAAAATTTTTTCGAAAGTATAATCGGGAAAGATAAAATGTTCATCGTATCAAGCATTGAATAGCAGGCGGGGTTGTATTTTGCCACATCCTCTTTTTAAATGTAAAAGGAAAAAAACGCGCGCAAGCGCGAGCTGGAATTGACACTTGTATTTCTACTCTTCATTTTATTTTTATTATGAGACTCAACTACCACAGGAAGCATAATTGATTCAGCCTGGAAAGTAGAATGTTCATGAGAACAAATAATTTTTTCAAAATATACCGAGAAAGTAGGTAATTTTTGGCCTATAACGATAGTTAGATGTACTAATTGAAGCTTATCTCATTCAATACTTATTACACAAAAAAACATTAAAGAAAGAAGAAGCTAAGAAAATATTGTATGGTTCAAAAACGACAATGTCTAAGACTATACTTAACATATACGTGTATAAATTTTCGCACCAATAGTATTTTAAGCTATAATTTAAGCTTCCATACTTATGCTTATACTTTGAGCTTCAAGATAATTTTTTTTCGTTCATTAATATGTTTAAAAAACTATATAATATTTCAAGCATACAACTTTTCAAACAAAAAATTTACTAAATTTTTTTCAAACAAAACTTCAAGTTCGTTTTCAGACTTATTATATAAATAAATAAATTGAACAGTACCTTATTATTAATATCAAATTTTTTTTTTAATCTATTGAGTTTAAAGAATTTTGCCAGACTCCTGTCAACGAAAAAATAACTTTTATTTATTATAAACTAGCCTTAATTAACTTTGCATGCATCAAAAATATTTTCCCTATGACAAAAATTGTTTCAATTTAAAATATAGTATTTAATTTAAAAAAGTAATTTAGAAAAATTAGATGATCTTAAGCAAACAAAAGAATTTTTAATTTTACTATCAAAGTTATTTTTCCATTTGATTGAAAACAATAAATCAAATTTTGTTTTTAATCAGTGAAAAAAGCTACTGTTTGAATGGGAGGAACATCCAACTCTTTTTTTTTTTTATTAATTTGCAAATCTAGTATCGGTACCACTTCAAATTTTATTACTACTACTATTATTAGTTCACTATAGGAATCACTGTATTTCAGTTGATTCGTCTTTATTTAACTTTAATTTTTTTAAACCAATCTACAAAAAAAAATTACCTCTATATACAAAAATGTTAAATTCTTTGTATTGTTTGATCTATTACAGTTAATACCTAAAACACCCAAAATCAGCACATTATTAATGATTCTTGCACAGCGTGGTGATAAAGTAAGTTTTTTTTTCATATATATACCTTCCACATGAAATTAACTTCATGATGGTTAAACATTGAATCATAATTTTCATTTTTCTTTCCTTCAGTCCTTTCCAATCATGCTATGCTTATGCAGTGGACGATCACAACCATTATTTTCCGCAATTTTTGGCTTTCTTCAACAGCAGGGACCAACATTATGCAACAATATTGACACAATTGTTTCATCTTTAGAGAAAGAACTGATCTCCTCCATCAGAGAAAGTTTTCCATTAAAAAATGTCAGATATGACTGGAAAAATGTAGTTAAGGTAAATGAAAAGTTCAAATAAATAATTTAAGGAATTCAAAACTCGTATAGAGTTCGCATTTTAAACCACATAAGGTAAAAGCCCTAATTATTGACACTATGAGAAACAAAGTTATGATTTCATTTTTTTTAAGAAATCAATTATTAATATCGTTGAATTTTGTTTGTGGTAATCTCTCAAGTGATGTTTTTACTAACCAATTTCTTTTTTTTTTTTAAATGATAATCAGTAATATTTACTAATTAATGAAATAGAGTATCTGGTTATAACAATTATTGAAAGGTTAAAAAACTGATAGATGTAATTATTGACATGCATTAACCCCAATTATAGAGACCTATACCGCGGATGTGTCGAATCATCTGCTTATTCTTATTTATCGAAAGTTATTATTAAGTAATCAATATTAGTAAAGTTTATTAATAGTAATTTCCATAAATGTTTAATTACATAATTACTATTAAAAATATAAAAATTAATTTTAAAATAATTTATTGAATCAGTAGAGTTCAAGCTCTTACAGTAAATTTTTTAGAGTAAAAAAAAGGCGTCATAGTTCTGTCGACTGGCTGTCAATATGAGATTCAACTTAAAAATTCTGAACTAGTTATTGACACCTATTATGTGAATATTAAGAAATATACAATTAATTTCGATTTTTCATTTTTATAAAATTCTGATATAATATTTGTTAAGAAAATAGACGCTCGTAAGCTGGTTTGATGAACTGGTACTAAGTTTATTTTTTTTTTAATAATTAACATTTAATATTTTGAACTGGCAGTAATTTTTTTTAATTTTTAAATTAATTAGTATTTAATAAAAATTTATTTGATAGTTATTCTTATTACAGATCATTAAATATACTTAAAAATAATTTAGGGTGTCAATATTTACACCCCTGTCAATAATTGGAGCTTTTACCTTATTTGATAACTTTCAAATAAGATAGTATAATCATAATTGCTCTTATTTTATGAATTTAAGAATTTGACTCGGGAATGGTGCCAAAAAAAAACTACCGATATTGAGTCGAGATGATGCATTAAAGTTCTCATGGGCACTACTATTGGTTCCTATAAGTCTTCGAGAAGAAGCTTTTAAGAAAATTTTGGAAGAAGCTGAAAAAATTGAAGATGCTTATAAAGAGATGCCAAACTATTTAAGATATCTACAGAGATTGGACAGAATTTTAAAAAGTTCCGGACCAATAAGAGTGATAAATATCACAGGAACTTTCGCTCAAGACTTGATCGAGCAGTGTGGAACTGGGGACCTATCGATATTTACATTATTATGTGAGACATTTATTATTTATTATAGAACGACTTTCAAATCTTATTGTAGTGAGTTTATGTAATTTTTTATTAATTGCTTGATATTTTGGTTTAGCGACAATGAAAAGTGCTCTGCAAAACGGGTCACTGCTTTTAAAATCTACTCAGTCTAGTACTCCAGTGATTGATCATTTCTCAAATCAGCACATAAGTAATTTGAGAAATTCAGTCGAAACAGGACAAATAACAATCGAAACTTTCTTGATCGAAGTGATAGAGCCATATATGAACGAGCTAATTTCACAAATTAAATCGAGTCAAAGTAAGATTAATATCATTTCACATCGTAATTAATATCGTTTGATTGTTTTCAAAAATAAATTTATCTCATTTCATGCTATTTTTTTATTTATCTAGAGTCCGATATTAAGTCACCAGTTTTCAAAGAGATCGAGGATCCTAAAAGAGTCAAAGATGAACGCAATAGGTATCGAACTTCGAATGAGATACAACCGGTAAATGTGAACAGAATTGATTCCTTTCGTAAGACAACCAGCGCTACAACAAAAGGTATTGGAACATTTGGGATGACCCAGCAGCAGTCATTACCGGCTTTTCAAGCGCGAAAAACCGTGCTGCGTCAATCGAATAAAGATTTAACACCGTCTGTAGATTACCTTGGACCACGAAGTACATTCACAAGACTGAGATTAAATAATCCTTGTGCTACGGCTACGTATGTTCCTAGTAGTTTAAAACACTCTACACCGCAAAAAAAACCAGTTGGCGCTAATCCTACTCTAGGGTTTTCATTGGAGAGCGCAGGTACAGATTATTGTCGTGACCAGGAATGCGATCGTGGTAATGATTTTTTTTTTTTTTCATTTTATTAGCTATTCACATAGCAACTATTAACCGCAATAAAAAAAACAATAATATATTTATTATATTTCCAGAATTTGAAAGAACACGTCGAAGCCTCGGAACTATTGGTGAAGATGAGTTCCCTGATTATCGACATGAACTGAAATTCAAATCACGTTTTCCACAATTACGAAATAATGAAGATCCAACTTGGAATGTAAACACCACCAGCACTGGAATGAAAAGTTTTGGCACCTTTGGGAAGACCCAGCAGCAGTCGTCACCGGCTTTTCAAGCGCGAAAAACCGTGCTGCGTCAATCGAATGATTATCTAACACCGTCTGTAGATTACTCTGGACTACGAAGTACATCCACAAGACGGAGACTTAATATGTCTTGTGCTACGGCTACGTATGTTCCTAGTAGTTCAAGAGACTCGACACCGCATAAAAAATCAGTTTCCGTTAATCCTACTCTAGGGTTTTCATTGGAGAGCGCAAGTACAGATTTTCGTCTGGACCAGGAATCCGATCGAGGTAATTATTTTTTTTTTTAATTTCACTTGCCGTTCATGTCATATTTCGCATGCCAAAATATAAAAAGGCGCATAATTTTTTTTTATGACCAATCGACTGGTAGGCACATTCTTCACCTAAAAATGAATTATTGATTTACTAACGCTAAACGAGCGTGTGTAATTATGCGCCTTTTTAGCTTCAGGAATTGAAAAATTTTATGATCTAAAGCTAAAGGGGCCTATAAATTTTTTTTTTCTAAGCAATTCATTTAAATGTTCATTTTTAGCCTAAAATTAAAAAAAAATGGTAGAATCATAAAGGCGTACTTTAACTACATACACTCCTTTAAAATTACAGTTATAAATATTTTTGAAAAATTGCAAAATATGCGTGATTGCATTAATTTGTTTTTATTTGAAAATTAATTTAACCACATTAGTTGTTCAATTATTAGCTAATTTCACAATTAATTAATTGTTTCATTTTTTATAATTTTTACCAATTTTTTGAAATTATTCAGTGTGTAAAAAATAAACGTAAAATCTTTAAATATTTCATTCTCGGCTGTGAGTTTTTGGATACATGCATGCGGGTCGCTAGACTCAAGTACCTACTTTTATGACTCTGTCCGCTGAGGTCATATAAATGCAGCCTCTTGTTCTCTTCGTCACCCGAGCGCTCATCTGGTTCGATTTAAAATATTTTCCGTTTTCACTTTCCCTTTTTTTTTATATGTAATATTTTTGTCAACGTATTTTTCTTAACAATATTTCTCGGAAATGTACCCCCAATAATAAAATGAAAAGAGTCTCTGTACTCTGTTGTGCATAAAATACTACCAAAAGCGTCAGTCCAAAAGGATCTCTCTAAGCGACAACTACATCGATTGCAGTCAAGTTCCAATTTCAAATCGAATACTTTTTCTTAGCATCTCTTCTTTTAACTAAGCACCAATTCTTAAGATCTACATTCAAGTTTTCTTAATCGCTGAGTTTCACTTAAAGTGAATTGTGAGGTGAAATATCAGTGAATTTTCATCAATCTGTGATTGAAGTTCACTACGACGTCGATTCACCACCATCACCACGACTCTACAGCCATCAGCTCAGACCGCTACATTCAATACATTCATTATTCGTTCAAGAGCTCAAGCAGCACATGGTATTGTATTTTAGTAAACCTAAAATACCAAAAAGGTATGAACCAAATTTATATTTGCATGCATATTCAATACAACACTTTCCTCAGCGTCAGGAGGATGTCGGTCCGGCATTCAGCCCCAAACGGCCCACCGGTGCTGAACTGAGTTACTATTTCATTTCACATTCAAATATAATACGCTTATTATGATATTGCACATCTTTCACATTCCATGCATAATACAAATACTGAGTCTGAGTCGAGTTGAGACTTCACGAGCAAGTTCTCCAACTATTCATGTACAGTGTCACTTTGAGCCCCTGCTGAGCCGAGTTACTATTTCAATTCATATTCAATTACGATACGCTCTTTGTGATGCTGTACATATTTCATATTTCATGCACAATACAAATACTGAGTTTGAGTCGAGTTGAGACTTCACGAGCAAGTTCTCAAACTGTTTATGTGCAGTGTCATTTTGAGCCCTTTCTGAGTTACATCCCATTACATACATGAAATTCAAACGATTATCGAGATTGAACTACTACAATCTATACAAATCAACTATTCCTACCAACTTCCTTTCATTCTTCGATTTCACATAAACTTCATCCAATCAATGCAAACCTATTCAAAAATCTGAATCTCAAATTCGAATCATTACCCGATCATACAGTCCACTATCTCTCCACTTTCAATTTCTCGCAATCTTTATTCAAATTCACAACAAGCTACATTGTTCACTTCGATTTACAGATCATTTTTAAAACGAGCGTACGAGCTTACAAGCGAACGAGCGAACGAGCGTACGAGCGTACGAGCGAACGAGCGAACGAGTAAACGAGTGAACGAGCAAACGAGTGAACGAGCAAACGAGTGTACGAGTAAACAATTACGCGAAACCGAGTCCACGAATTCATTCCGAACTCCTTTCACCTCCATAAGCCAGTTTCGCACGGTTGGAAGTCAGGCTCCCTCCAGAGATCATCTCCAGGCAACCACAAAGGCTAACTTCACTCCAGTTCAACTTCCTCACGATCTTGTTGGGACCAGATTCATCAATATTAAATACATAATATTATTGTTATTAAAATTGTATTAAAAAAACATACATTTCGAAATACATAATCAAACATTAGTTTTCAATTAATTTATTGATCCATTGCTTGTATAAAATAGTTTTAAATTATTATTATTTCAATATTGTTTGAGTACTTAACAGCCGATCTTCTCTTTTTCTCGCGGTACACTAACTACAGCAAACGGTACTATCCTTGTTGCACTCATGATTATAAAACTATTGCAGTTTTGTGTTTTTCTTTTAAATAAATAAGAATTTCGAAAAAAACGCTTTGCTACAAAATAGATAATTGAATAACCTAATACGTATCAGAGCGTTTTTTTCAAAATTTTTTTTAGTCTAGGAGAGAAATATATAACTGCAATCGTACGGACCGGATGTTAAGAAATTTTTTTTTATTCATTAAATTTTTTTATTTCATGTCTTGTAAAGCTATTTATCAAAAATTTTTTATAAAAACTTAAATGTTTTTTATGCGCCCTTTTAGCTTTAGGCAATACTTTTCTAAAAGCTAAAAGGGCGCATGTATTGAGTTACGCCCTTTTAGCTTTAGGATGCTCGAATTTTTTTTTACAGGTTTTTGTGTTTTGAGTGATTTTAAGAAGAATCACAAAAAAAAATTGTTATGTGCCCTTTTAGCATGAATCCCTATTAACTTGTGGTCATGCACCCTTTTTGTATTAGGCACTCGATTTATCAACAGAAATGAACACGATGATTATGTATTTTTCTATTTTTCCAGAATCACGTCGAACATTGACTAGATATACGGATGCAGAATACCTTGAAGATTCGCTTATAATTGGATCTCTGGACACTGACGCTGGAGGTTATTTTTTAAACCTTATTATTTTTAGTGATTATATTTTAATTTTTTTACATCTAAACTTCACAAATTTATATTTATGCAGAGTTAGTGACTTTCAGCGAATATTGACGTGGTAGATATCCATGAAAGTCCCTCATCTGACAACGACGACGTCGCACATTCGATTCCAAGGTTGCTAACAACTCCGAATTCTGAAGTTTTACCTTCACCGATAGAATTTTCTACGGTTAATGTGGTTGCAGAGGTAATCGAAAATCCGCTTCACAACGAATCTACTGGCAGAGGAGATGGAGGTGATTTTCTAAACTTATTTATACGCAGAGTATTTAAATATTTTTTTATTGATGATTATAAATCTAATTTAATCAATTCTTTTTATTCAGGGTTATCGACTGCTCCAGTTAATTCCAGATCGCTGCCAATATCAAGTCCTGAAGTTCAACCTCCAGCTGAAGAATTTTCTACGAGCAATGTGGTTGCAGAGGTAATCGAGGATCCTCTTTTAAACGAATCTGCTGGCAGAGGAGAAGAAGGTGATTTTTAAAACTCATTTATTTATAGAGTGTACAACTATTTTTTTATTGAAAATTATATGTCCAATTTGATAATTTTTTTTTATTTTTATATAGAGTCTCCTTCAGGTAATGCGGCGCCAGATATACTTGAGGATACCCTTCGTCTCGGATCTGATGACAGTGATAATGAAGATAATCCTGGAAATTCAGGGACTGCCACCGCGCGACCTTCTGAAAATGACATTATCGTCATTGATTCATATAGTGAACAAGATGGTAAATTGTTATTCATAAGTAATTAAAAGTAATTATTCATAAGGTTGGCTAAGAAACCAATAATCAATTTTTCAAGTGTTACAAGTATTAACTTTTTACTTTGATTTCAAATATTTTCAGATGATGAAAACCAGCGCTGCTGCTGCTGTCGAGTAAATCGAGCGGTAATTGCGTACACCGAGTGTGGACACATGTGTGTATGTGAGCCCTGTTCCTTAAGAATTAGAGATGGCCGGTGTCCAATATGCCGGAAGAGGTCAAAATTTATCCGCATTTTTATGAACTTGTAATACTTTTTCATAATTATTATAAATGTATGATTTTTTTATCTGTAATACTTTTTTTTTTAATTTAATTCGAAAATTCAACATTTTCTGATAGATATGAGGATTGAAACGAATTTTTCTACTCGGTGCTTTGAAAGCAACTAAGTGCTTACATAATTTTTTAATTTTATATTACAATGTAAGGTTGTTACAATTTAATTAGTATTAATGAGAAATTATTTGCTACTACAGCAAAAAATTTTTTGCATGTAATAATATTCAAAAGTTTTTTTTTTGTAATAATTAACGTATGGTGTTCCATCTACAATTTTTTTTTTCAATTTAATTCGAAAATTTGAAATTTTCTAAGGAATATGTGTCTTAAAACGTATGTTTATGCTCAGTGCTTTATAATTTCAAATTTTCCAATTAAATTAATAAAAAAAAAAAATATTGTAAATAATAAACCATACATTAATTGTTACAAAAAAAAGTTTTGAATATTATTAAAAGCAAAAAATTTCTTGCTAAAGTAGAATATATTTTCGAATTGATACTAATTGAATTTGAACCTTAAATTATGAAAATAAAATTTAATATTATTTAAGTACTTAGTTGCTTACAAAGCACTGAGCAGAAGTAATATAATTAATGTATGGTTTTGCAACTACGAAATTTTTTTTTTTACCTTTATTGAAAATTTAAATATTTTTTTCTTTCTTTGTAAACAACTAAGTGCGTACATAATGTTTAAATTCAATATTAAGATTTAATGTTGTTAAAATGAAATTAGTATTAATGCGAAATTATTTTCAACCACAGCAAGAAATTTTTTGCAGCTACCCGATGAAAAAAGTTTTTGTCTAATTATATATGATCATATATAATTAGACAAAAACTTTTTTCATCGGGTAGCTGCAAAAAATTTCTTGCTGTGGTTGAAAATAATTTCGCATTAATACTAATTTCATTTTAACAACATTAAATCTTAATATTGAATTTAAACATTATGTACGCACTTAGTTGTTTACAAAGAAAGAAAAAAATATTTAAATTTTCAATAAAGGTAAAAAAAAAAATTTCGTAGTTGCAAAACCATACATTAATTATATTACTTCTGCTCAGTGCTTTGTAAGCAACTAAGTACTTAAATAATATTAAATTTTATTTTCATAATTTAAGGTTCAAATTCAATTAGTATCAATTCGAAAATATATTCTACTTTAGCAAGAAATTTTTTGCTTTTAATAATATTCAAAACTTTTTTTTGTAACAATTAATGTATGGTTTATTATTTACAATATTTTTTTTTTTTATTAATTTAATTGGAAAATTTGAAATTATAAAGCACTGAGCATAAACATACGTTTTAAGACACATATTCCTTAGAAAATTTCAAATTTTCGAATTAAATTGAAAAAAAAAAAAAAAAAAAAA
>CAJNRD030001116.1:4187039-4223023 GCA_905319865.3 Cotesia congregata
GTATAAATTATAAAAAGGTAAAATGTGTGAATTTAAAAAAAAATCTTCAAAGTTGCTTTAGAACTTTTCAATTATTTACTTTTCAATTCTTTCACAAATTTTTTTTTTAATTGAGAAATTAATATTTTAGAATTTTTTGTTAATTTTTATTATAAATATTATTTTTATATTTATTTATTTAATATTTATAAATATTATTTTTTATTATAAAAAATTAGTTTTTTTATTAATTAAATGAAAATAAATAAATTTTACATATTTTTCAAATTACTCTACATTTTTAAAAAACTTAAAAAAAAAATTACTGTTGTAGAACCAATCGGTTACCGTGTTTTATCCGGTTTAAAATTTACAAAAAGTAAATTTTTTTTTTATTTTTTATATACAATATGAAATTGATATTATTATTCTTTTTCATGCAATTTTATGCCAAATGAAAAAATCTTATGTGTATGATTTATCAATTTATCATGAAACGTAATTTTTAGTTATTCATTCATGGAGTATTAAAATTATTTGAGAACTTTGGAAATATTAAAATAATCAATGAAATATTTATAAATCTGACAACATTTTAATTAGTTACAAATAAAAGACATCACCATGGAACAATCACATGTTTCGCACTGTCGAAACTAGTATTAAAAGTCTTCGATCGATGGCGCATGGCCGCAGAACTGTTCCTTTCTAGATACTTGACTTTGAAGTGTTAAGTTCCGAAAAGAGTAGAATTTTGGTACTCTATTAATGAGTTGGAGTACACGGAAAGAACAATAACTCACTGAACATACTCATAAAGTATACTCCGTGGTATTCATAGTGAAAAAAATTTCAAACTATAGTCAATATCTTTTAAAGTATACTGCATGAGTTTTTAACTGTACTCCGTGAAGTTTCCTATTTAACCGAGTATACTTTAAAGGATATTGCCCGTGTAGAAAAAAATCGTCTTAAAATTGTCGTTCGTTTAAGATCTTAAACGTGACACAAACTAAGACTATTTTAATGCTCTTTTAAGACGCCAAAATAAAAATTCCGAGAGCAGATTTTTGAAAATTTTGTTCTCGAATTTGTTGTGAAAATTAATTTTTAGATGATTTTACAACTTTCTAACCGCAATATTTTTGAGTAAGATGTTTTTAAATTGAATTTAAAATTGTTAAAAAATTATTATCTGACAATTTTAAGACTTTTTTAAGACATTCCGTTTTAATGTTCCGGGGCTCTGTCGCTGTTAACCCATCTTAAAATAGTCTAAATTTTTTGTTAAGATTTTTTTAAGACTAATTTAAGATAATTTTGAGACAATTTAAAGACACTCCATAATAATTTTCCGGAGCTGCCACTGTGATGTTATCTGAAAATAGCCTAAAAAGTTTTTAATATTTTTTTTTTCAGATTTCTTTAAGACTATTTTAAGATTTTTCAAGACTATATAAAAATTATTTTAAAGCTTAAATCTTAAAATAGTCTTGAAAAAATCTTAAAATAGTCTTAAAAAAATCAAAATAATTATTAAAAAATCTCGGAATTTTTTTTTTTTTGGCATCTTAAAAGAATCGTAAAATAGTCTTAGTTTGTGTCACGTGATTAAGATCTTAAACGAACGACAATTTTAAGACAATTTTAAGACGATTTTTTTTTACACGGGTGACTATAGTTTGAAATTTTTTTTACTATGCATATCACCCAGTGAGTTGTTGTTCTTTCCGTGTAGGTAGTATGTACAGCAACAAAGCACTGAGCAGAAGTAATAATTAATGTATGGTTTTGCAACAACGAAATTTTTTTTTTTTAATTTTATTGAAAATTTCAATATTTTTTTCTTTCTTTGTAAACAACTAAGTGCGTACATAATGTTTAAATTTAATTTTTAGATTTAAGGTTGTTAAATGCAATTAGTGTTAATTCATAAATATTTAAAATAGTTAATGATAAAAATAAACATTAAAGATATGAATTTATAATTATTTAGACTGTATTTTCATTTTATTCAAACCATGAATTATTTATGCTTATAATTTAGTCAAATATTTGAAAAACGGTTGAGCTTAAAGCCCATTCCTAAAACTTTCCGCTAATTTCGATGTTTTCGAGCACTTTTAGCAAATTTTTACATATTTTATTTGAGAGAGAGATTGATTGATTGATTGATTAATAATTTATTCATGCCAAGGCACAAGCCAAATGGCAATATTCAATTATAATGAATACATAATTTTTTACATATTTTATATTAATATTGCAAGTACATAAACTAAAAATTTATTCTAATATTTTGAGAAACGTGTATAAATTATATTGCCGAATTTTTCTTTTTAGTTACCATGATGTTGCTGTCAACGTGTCATATAGTAAAATGCTGAGTTCTATGAGAACATCTCGTAAAAAAAGAGTATTCCCGGACTTTCATTCATACTCAGAATTCCGTGACCTTTTATATTCAGAAGATTGGCAACAACTACGGTGGTATGATGGTACTTCAACGGTCGAAGTCACTGTCCACAATTCAGGTGAAGAAAACGAATCTTTAGTATATTCCTCGACAATGGAAACATGCAGTATTTGGCGGCTTCGGATACCTTATATATCACGACAAATTCAAACTTTGCAATAGATACTTTGCCTGCTGAAGAACTACTAGTAGTAACTTCAATTTTAGAAAAAAAGGTAAGTCATTTGCATAATTTTTATCAGCGTATTTAATTTCTAGTTAGTTAGTGTATTATTTACGTTAAATTAACTATTTTTTTCTTCACTAGGCTTTTTTATGCTTCTTCGCATTAATAAAAACGAAAGACAATAACTGTTACCGGGAAATAATAAATCAGTTAGTTACTATTTTACCAACGCCAACAAGAATATTTGGTAATTTCAATGCTGAACTGCATCATCATCTGGAGACCGTATATCCTAATGCTGAAATAAAAGGAAGCTTTTACAGCTATTGCAATGTAAGTTTAATAAAAATTATTGTCTTGCTTCAAGTAATGTCTACCAGGTTAAGGCGGTTCTTGTGTTTACTCCGCCTCAACTGGGCGTATACCACGGTGTTCCATAGGATTTATTCAATAAATTAAATATCAATATTTTACTTCAAATTGTTTTCAATCAAAAAAGTTGACTAGTCATCTGGTCTATAAATTTTTTTTGAACATTTATTCTGTTACTCTGAAGTGTTACTCTGTAACTCTGAACTCCATTAAAGTGTCATTGTCATAACATACAATTAAGTTGTATTAATGAAATAACATTCTTGTCTTTATTTTTATCTATCTAGATCTTATTTCAATCGGTGACTGATTTTGGAGTCTTCCAAAATGAAGATAACGAAATCTTTGTAAGAAAACTGATGGCTTTAGCTTTATTGCCGGACAATAAAATGAACATAGTTTACACAGCCATTAAAAGTGCAATCCCTGATAACCAGAAAAATATTTATCAAAATTTTTTACTCAATTTTGAAGAGAAGTGGTTGCGAAATGTTGGCCCCCACCGAATTTCATGTTTCAAAAATATGCTTCAACTCAGTACCGTCCCTAGAGCTACTGCTAATGTTTTGATGAATTCCAAAATAAACAATCAACCGGTCTGGACTATGTTGGGTATGATTTTAGTTAACTTTATTTTGACTTTCTGCTAATATTATTTATCTAAGTACTTGATCAATATTAAATTACCGTTACAGAGTTTATTGGAACTATTTTCTATAAAAATGAAATTAATATTAAAAGCTTGCGTGATGGTAAAAGAGCAAGTCGTAAGACGTGTTTACAATTAGATTATCTAATTTCAAAGAATGTTATGGATCGAATTGTGAAAAATTTAAAAGGGCGACACCCGAATTACGCGGTTTTCCTGGCTAGCGCAAGCTTCCAGCTTAAGGATTCTTTCCAAACATTTCGGCATAATTACGAGAAAAGAGTTATTCAAAGTGACAATTTATTGCCGCTTATTGGTGATAATCTGCCAGATGATAATGTGAACGTGATAACTTTAACTGCGCAAGAATTATTTTTGGAAATCAATCCAGATTCAGGTAAAGTTTATATAAAACTTTTTACCTATACAAAAGATATTAATAACCGAAATTATTAACAAAAAAAATAACTTATATTATTAATTTCACAGCGCCAACTCGAAATCAGTTAAATAATGATCACGCAGCTGAACATTTGTTATTAAATGCTGAACCATTAAACAATGATTTTGATATTGGAGATCAAGATGCTGCTCACGAGGAAATTCCAGATGATCCATGGAATGCCATTGAATTACCGTTAATTGCCGAAGGTAAAAATCGATATTATTGCTAAACAAAATTTTGTGGCCAGTATATTTATAAGACAAAATGGATTTTGTCGGTAAAATTTGGTATCGTTGAAAAGAATCTTGACTTAGACTTGTGCCTTTTCATGGTGTCATATCATTTTGACCAATAGTCAATTTATAATGATAAGTATTTAAGCTGCATTCGAAAATGCTTTATATCTAAATAGATAATTAAGAAATGACCTTGTATTTTGTGAACTATTAACATTTTTAAAGATATAAGCACTTCCTGATGTTACACTCATCGAGACCTTTCATTTGAGTACTCACATCAATATATGCACAATTGATGTGAGTACTCAAATGAAAGGTCTCGATGAGTGTAACATCAGGAAGTGCTTATATCTTTAAAAACGTCAATAGTTAAAAAAGTACAGTGCAATTTAACAAAAGTCATTATTTAATAAAGCTAATTTTTATTTATTTATAGTTCACAAGTCTTCACGGCAGTCACATAATGACTGTAAGGTTGTTAGTATATCATATTATTTCCTGGCATGATTTTCTTGCACTTATTGTCTGCACTTAATGGTGTAACTGTCATCTATGTAATTAATATTAATAACCCTGTATATCCTATCATTTACTTTTATGATTTATTTTATTGAGTGAATGAATTGATAAATTTTTCGATTTTTAGATATGGTTCAAGAGATGGTGGAACCAGAAGAAACTTTTGAGGATTTTGAGATGCTTCTTGAGGAGTACGAGGAAGATTTGGATCAGTTAACAAAAAATAACGCTGCTGTACCGCAAACAAATGAGGTAGTCAGTAACAGCGTACTCAACATCGAGGCTGCTGCAGACGAGTCATTTATTCTCGAAAGTGAAGGTAATATATTATTTTACTTCCTGTCAGTATTTTCTTTTACCGATCATCTATTTATTACTTGTTTACCTAACGCCGATTTGATTTAAATACTTTATAAATATACAATTTGCATTAAGGAAGTATTTCCAAATCTCTTTTCCTACTCAGGACTTTTTTTTCTTGTACCATATTTTGTCTGATAATTTTTAGCTCTTGATTTCTTCTCAAAATTAAAGTTTGCCATTTTCTCCATTTTACATTCTTTCATTACATGCTAATTTTCTCGCCGTCAGACTTGTAAATCGTTTTTATTATCTTTATTATATTTATAATACCTATATTATATTTATAATAATGTTGTATTTTATTATTATTATTATTGTTTTAGTTCTTGGGATAATCAATCCAATTCTGATGGATGATCAGAATTGCGTAGAGTGTAAAATTAAAACGGCAGAGTGTGTTATGCTTCCATGCCTTCATTTTAATTTATGTTATTCATGTTCATCACAAAAAGTTCAGCAGCTATAAAGACAAGAAATTTCATATATTACTTGTCTATCATGTGGAGACATTGTATTCAAACCAGTATATATACAACCTTGACATTATTTAAAAAAAAAAATTATAATTTTTAACTATTTATGACAACTAAAATTTAGTATTTTTATAATTGCGTACAATTCATTTACTCATTTTTAATTTATTGCTTTTAACTATTACTAGGAACCTTACAGTCACTATGTGACTGCCGTGACTTGTAAATTATAAATAAAAAAATTTTGCTTTATTAAATAATGACTTTTCTTAAATTGCACTGTACTTTTCTTATAGAAGTTTTTCAAGATATGAGCTCATCCCGATGTTACACTCATCAAGACCTTTCATTTGAGTTCCCCCATGGATTTTGGTATAATGTTCTTCATATATAGATATATATAAAAATATAAAAAATTGAGATGGGTACTCAAATGAAAGGTCTCGATGAGTGTAACATCAGCATGAGCTTATATCTTTAAAAATGTCAATAGTTCACAAGATGCAAGGTCATTTCTTAATTAGGTATCTAAATATAAAGCATTTTCGAATGCAGCCTAAATACTTATCATTATAAATTAACTATTGATCAAAATGATATGACACCATGAAAAGGCATAACTCGAAGTCAAAACTTTTTCAACGATACCAAATTTAACCATAAGAATTTTATTTTACTCCGTAAAATAGCATAATATAAATTAAAAAATAAAGACATTTTAAATTTAAATAAATTGCGCATGCGCAACGAAAATAATTTAAGAAATGTTAATTTGTCCAGGTATTCATTACATAAATCTACGGCGTCACCAATTCTTAAGGAATGTGCGCTCAAAATGGACGCCGTTACTGCGTAGTTAGCTTAACCTCGGGTACCGAGAGACGCTCGACTGGTCGTGAGCTATGACTGGAATATTTTCTCGATATTCAGAAAATTATAATTGTTAATGAAAAATGAATTCATTAATTCCAATCAAAGGTGTTAATTATTATTAACCTGCAGAATTGATAATTTAGATACTCACGACCAAACCCTGGAGGTCTGAAACATTCCTCGGGTGTAACAATCCCCTGGAGGAATTGTTCTCAAAGCTAACAATTAAATTAATTACAACAGTTAAATTAATATTAAATAAAATATTATAAGACGAATTGAATTACCGAATTAATTTAATAAATGAGAAGTAGTATTTTCCGTGAGCCGGGTGTGACCCCCAAGGCTCAACACTACCAAAGTCCAATACCTGGCGTCAATTGGTTTGAAGGAACTCTTTGGTTGCTAATGGCTTCCTTCTTGGACTCCTCGATGTTACTTGTTTCAACACTACACCACTTCTCTCGACACTACGCGCTGCTCAGCTATTTAATAGCTCCCCGAAATACCCCCTCCTACTCTCTTTCTAGGGCCGAAGATCGATGCGCCAAAATGCTAGTCGACAAAGTTATCGATACCTGGCGACTTATCGATTAAGGGTAATTTACCCTGTTACAGGGTAAAACTTTCACCGCGCATATTAAAGACTTAAAACGTTTCCATGAGGGAAATCCCCCGGAACCTGACCATGAAAAACTTGAACGCGAACAAATTGACCGCGAAAACCCTGAACCAGATTTAGATGAAACCTTGGGACCGCGTCGTGTAACCCGAGCTATGGCCAAAAAGACAAAATTAGCCTCTGCCGCCGGAGAACCGGGTTGAAAGCGGAACGCCAAGTAAACTGTTAGAGTCAAGTTACATTTTTTTTGTTTGGGCATATTTAGACTGGATTAGTTTGAAAACTTGGTTCAAAGTTTATCACCTAGTAGCCAATCACGTAATTTTCTGAAATCGAAATGTCTATACAGGGTTATGAGTCAAAATCATGTCAAACGAAATACAAAGTTTTGTTTTTGTTTTGTTTAATAGTAGAAAAACTTAAGATTAAGGGTCAAAACTGGTCTTAGGAATGTTGTTTGAATCATATTGTTGTTTGAGCCTATTATTTTTATCGTACTTTAAATTTAGACTTACAAGATGAAGCCGGAATTCACCGAAGAGGAGGAATTATGGCTGTTAGAGGAGATGCTGAACAAGCCACTTCACATCGTCCTCAACCACCTGCCAGAAGCCGCCAAGCCTTCGAGCCCCAGCCAAAATGCTATCCACGAGCCTTACGATCCGGCCAACCCGGGTTTTGTGAGACCAAATCGGCACCCAGCCGAGCCGACCACCCCTGGGACCATAGCAGTCGAAACACAGCCGAAAAGGGTCAGCCAGGGGCTATTTGAGCGCAAAAGGTCCAAGACACTGATCAGGCCAGTCACGGCCAGCTTGTTGAAACTGACCAGAACCAGCTTGTTGAAACTGACCAGGGTGAACCAATTGTGGAACGTACCGAACCAGTCACTGTACTGGCTGAACCCGATGTCCAACCAGTTGTCGTTCCTGATGATCCAGTCATGCCTGCTGTCGAAGCTGGTGTGCCGATGGAAGTCGATGAAGTTGTGATACCTACCACTGAGGATCCTGCTGTTCTTGTTGAACCGGTTGCTGAAACCGCCGTTGAACCAATGAAACCTACCGACGCTGTTGTATCTGCTGCTGATCCTGGAAAGAAAAGGGAAAGTGTTAACCGTCCGGGCCCACGTCAACGACGCAGTCCCCAACGGGAAAGTCTGAGAAGCCGGGAATCCATTGTTGTCCCGAATAAAATTCAACCGCAGGAGCCGCAAGAGGGAAGCAAACGAACTCCAATACGGGCTCCACCAGCTACAGCGAGGATTGAGCCAGAAGTCAGCTGGGTGTTGCCAGAGCTCCCAGGACTGGAGGACTATCCAGAGACCTTTGCAGACAAGCCTGGAGACCTGTTCCCCAGCCCACAGAAGACCAAGACCCCAATGCAGAAACTGAAGGAGTCTATGGTCTCCTTGGAGAATATGCAGAGCCGACCCTTCCTGCCAGGAAGGAGAACCAAGCGCACTTTGACCGCCTACGACAAACACGGGCGCATCTGGAAAATCACGCAGACGAGGAACCAGCATAAACCGACTCTAATATTGACCGAGGAGCGGTTAGAAGATCGGTTGGGTAGATTCACCTAAAGAAAAGTGGCAAACTAGTTCACCACTTTTCTTTCCAAGGAAAGAGGGGTATGACCCAGATTTTGGGACAGAGATAACTGAGGAGTAGGGCTAGAAGATGGGACAAGAAGGGGAGAGATAGCGGCTACCGACGCGTCGGTCCGATTTTTCTGTTATATTTAAATTGATTTAATTCTGTTCATTTGTTTAAAACAATGCGTTTAGTATAATTATTAATTACTATTATTGTTGTGAGTATTATTTAGTCTAAGAGTATTAATGAAACTATGTATATATTTCGTTCAATTTTCAATTATGACCAAGATCTTACTACCTAGGTTTATTAATTATTTAAGTATTATTAGAAACGATTATTTTGTTTAAATTTTCTTTCTTTTCAAATTAAAAGTATACAGTATTTTGTTTATATTATATATTATGATTATTATTAATAATTTCTGTAAGTTAAAATAATTTTAAAGAAAGAAAATGTTTATTGTGGTATTTAGTTAGTTAATAATATTATATTATTGTTACCAAAGGCTTGATTAAATTTAATCAAAGTGGGAGAAATTATTTTATAGCCGAGAAAGTTTAGCAAGCAAAAGAAAATCATTGTAAAAGAATTTAAAAGACTGGGAAATTATTCTAAGTCCCAAGCCGATTTAGTATGGGAAAGCGGCGAATAGATATAAAATGAAAGAAATGACAATTATTATAATTTAGGTAAGCGAAAATTATTCTGTCCCAAGCCGATTTAGTGTGGGAAAGCGGCGAATGGATATAAAATGAAAGAAATGACAATTATTATAATTTAGGTAAGCGAAAATTATTCTAAGTCCCAAGCAAGTTTTAGTATGGGAACTCGACGAATGGATAGAGAATGAAAGACATAACGATTAAAATAATAAAGAATTGTGAATTTGATGAGACGAATGGATATAAAATGAAAGAAATGACGATTATTATTTTAAAGAAATTGTTTTAAGAATTAAAAACTGTGAATTTGACGAACCGAATGGATAGAGAATGAAGGAATTGCCAATTAAATTGATAGTTTGTAATCACCGTATAGATGGCAAAAACGATCATTCCGGTCCGTTGTAAGTGGGTTTTTGGGAAAATGATAAAGTCCAAAATTTTATCACGGAAAAGCATGTCTTGTGACAGAGTGTTATTGTGGTGAATATTCTTCCATCAATAACAACTGGAGGGACATTACCTTGGTTCGTCTTGAACATTGGTAAGTACCTTTTGAACTCTTAGCAAGATTTGACTTCCCTGGATTTTTGACGTTCCGTCAAAACTCCAGTAGGTGATCATACGCCGTGTAGGTGTACTACAGCCAGCTGGTAGGTGGGGGTGAAGAGGACATTCTCCATTCGCTCTCGGGGTAGAGGTTTAGGCCCAGGGGTGACGGCTAGTCTCCTGGGGAAACGGGGAACCAGCTTTTGGAAGTTAGTTCGCGGTTTTGGACGCTCACCACGAGTGAGAGTGTGTGTGTGAGGATTTTTATTTTGTAAAGACCAGTTTTGAATCGGATCTTTGTTACCGACGGAAGGTACGCGTGCGTTTACCGACGAAAGATTATTGTTTTGAAATCGTTTCTTTATAAATTTGTTTTGATTTAGTTTTTAGGGTTTTGATATAACCTAAAATTGTATCACGTGTGTTTTTGTAATCTTTTTTTGATTTATTTAATTGATTTTGATAAATAAATTATTTATTATATCTTTATCATAACCTGTTTGACTTTTCGAGTTTATTTCTTTAGATTTAGTTATCTATTATGCTATTTACTTTTAATTGAGTTTGTTTTGGCTTTTTATTTTCGGTTTTGTTATATTTTGTAATCCCCGTTTATGACCCTGGACTTCGGCGAGCTTCAGATTCGAGCAACGGGGGCGTTTGTGTCACAGTATCATTCATTAGTGTTTTGTTATTTAAAAACACTCAAAAATTACCCGTTACATGTTTTATTTGCGGTGTACAAACTTTTTTGACAATTTCTTGTACAGATAACGTTTCTGTAGATTTTCGCTTCAATTCATTGATTATGTTTAATTTATCAGCGCGTCTCGGACGGGGATGATTGTGATTTTTTTCATTTACTGTCCACTTACCAGCAACATCTTGTTCTAAAATAACTGGACATTTTTTAGTAGAGAACCTTTGACAACAATAGTAACGCTCCACCGGTGACCGACACTTTACATAATCCCAAATTCCATATTGGTAAATTTTAGAATTGGGCTTAGACCCGTTTATCCACAGATTTGGTAGAATCTGGCGCCAAGTTCCGTTCAAATCCGTTGTCAACGGAGCGCCAGACTACCGACTGTGTTTACTGTAAGCAGAACGGTATTTTGAGGTTGCAAAATTTTATTTAATTCTACGGTACTTTTTTTCCCTAAATTGTATATTATAACAGTAATTCATACTTTATTTTACTGTTATTAATTAATTATATTCACTTATAACAATTAATCTACTTGAAATTACTAAATTTAATCAGCACAAACTATAGCAACGCAAAAATTTCGATACTGACTTTTTTTCGACGGGCAAAGTGATCTGCCACAGACTAAATAATTCGAGAATGCATAGTAATCCTTCATTGTGTAGGAAACTACAGTTAAAAAAAGATATTTCACAGCTTGCATCTACACCCGCCAGGGTGCGCTGAAATTATTTTTACATAAACTGTAGCTTCAAAGGGATAGTTTGCTATAAAAAATGCAGCCAACGCGAGATTTAAATTGGTACCAATTGTAAATTTTTATTAAAATTACAAAAAATACTAAAATCCGAACAAAAACAGTTTCACTGTAAAAAAATCGCGCCAAGTCCACGTTCATAAGACTATTAAGAAAAAAAAATTAGTTTTTTTCTTTACAAAAAGATATAAAATAAAAAATTAAAAAATCCAAGTAACCGATATGATTGTTTATGATTTTCGGAAATTAAAAAAAATTTTGTTGTAAATTTAAAAATTAAAAAAACAATTTTGGAACGTACTTGGTGTGCGTCATATTGTGTATTTCAATTTTTTTAAAGTCCTAGTAAATAGATTTTACGAATTTAGTTAAAAGTAAAATATTTTGCAACCGCGCACACTAAATACGTTCCAAAATTGTTTTTTTAATTTAATAAAAATTGAATTCCTTCGACTTTTAAGTTAATTAGGTCCTTGAGGATATCTTCAGGAATGTAGTTACCCTCAAATCTTCTTAAAAAGAATACTTGCTCTTTCTCCTCTTTGAGGGTGTTTGTATAGAAATCTACTTTTTCTGCACTGATTTCATCGGTTGATGGATTGGCACTAATCACTTTGGGAGAAGCCTCCTGCGTTAATGACTTGTTTGTCATTGACCGGCTGACTTCTCCTTGATATAAATTAGGTTAATTAACTATATAACTTCACTGATATAACTGGTAATTTTATTTAAATTGAAAATGAATAATACTGAGTATTTGACCATTTCGGAATTGTGACAAATTACTAGGTATAGGCCCTATTGTGTAGGAGGGACACTTCCCTACCATTTGAGCTATCCGGTCTATACTAAATTTCCTTTCACTTATTCTATATACATTAAGCCACACCGTCCATCTTACGGCTAGCATTTTTAACAAATATAAATAATGCTGTGAAGCGGGAAAGAATAGGAGTTACGGATAATTATTACGTGAAGCTATAAATATAGTCAAAGCTTGCTATAGCTGTCAGGAAATGCTTTCTATGGTTTATCAGATGTTCTCCCACTGATTTTTTCAGAAAGCGAATCACAATTCGAGTTTTTGACGCGCTATTTAAATTTTACTTTAGTCTCCTCCTTTTTCGGTCTGCTCTTCTATTCGATAAATATCCTCTCCACCCATATTTCTTTCAACATAGATATTAGAGAAGGAAAGATGTATTGAAGTACGAGATAATCACATCAGTGGACTTGAAACTACAAAGGAAAAGAAAAACTTAGTACCCGCTTCTTTAATAATGATCGTTTGCATATTCATTTAATTTTATAATCATTAAAATTAAATTTTGTAAACCTACACATCTCTATTAGGGACGGATTTGTACTATACGGTAAACTTTAAAAATCTGCGCACGCATGTATATTATCCTTGAAAAAGAGTTGTAACTCTAAAGAAAAAGAAATGTAATATAATGTCGTTTTGAATTGTTCGATATAATAGAAAATATGAGATTATAATCATGTATGCTCGTTACATTATATAACGTTAGTAATTATTTCCGAGTAATGATTTTTAATTTATTTTAAACTTTCTAAAATCCATGTAAGTTGTTTTCAACGGCTTTCTGTAGAATAGATTTCTTCACGTTTTTTTTTTTTTTTTTTTAATATTGCTAGAATCAGTAGAGATTCTCGCTTTATAATTTAACGAGGCCACGCAGTTGGAATCGATATAATATGGTTATACAACTTATTGTAAAGAAAGTATTTGACAGAAAAGTAATTTATTTTAATAACTTTTCATACAGATTTAACAAATTCATTAGTTTAGACTAACTTAAAATAATCAACCAGTTTTTTACTTTCAACAACTTGAAAATTTATTACCGAAATTTATTAATTCATTTCAATTTCATCTTTGATATAAATGCTCTATTCTTTTCATTAGCATAATATTATAATGAATATGATATTTATAATTCAATAGTCGGAAAATCAGGAGGGAAAAAAAAACGAAGAAAACCGAAGAACTCGCGAAGATGGAAAGAGCCGAAGAAGAGCGGAATGAAGATATGGGTAACAATTTTAATTTTTTTAGCAATTCGAACCACGATACTGCTGAAGACAGTTCACATGAAGCTCCATGCAAAAAAATAAAATTACTCCAATGTGAACTAAATACTGAAGATGGATCTAGTCATCCTGATTTATCTGATTCTTTTGAAGACAAAGGCAATGCACGTAATGACTCAGAAAAACATTGTAGTATCGATTTTATTAACACAAAAATACCGTGCACAAAGAAACAGCTAGAAATGGTTACTCTTTATGAACCTATTTCTGACAAGCCTGATAATACCGAGGGTATAAATTGCAAAACTGATTCAGAAAATGTTAAAAATCAATTAGAAAATGATTCTATCACTGGAGTTGATAATATTGAACCTTCTGGAGAAGGTAAAACTTATGTAAACTCAATTAATGATTCAACTCCAACAGTTCCAGAAATGAATAACCTTAAAAAAGAAAACAATGAACATCTTGATCAGGAAAATAAAAATGAGCCATACTTCAAAGAACACGTAATAACCAGACGCATTCATGATTTTGATTGGATAATGCATGAATTACATGAAGCATTTGATAATAATCATACTGGATCTTGTAAGGGTCTTTTTCGTGATCTAATACTGTTACGTTCCACTGATCAAGGATTATTGACTCAAATGTATTGGCAATGCAAAAATTGTTTTAAGCATGCAAGTATTTGGTCTGAGTCAAAGAAATCGACAAATTCAATGTCATTAAATGAAAGTGCTGTTTTAGGATCATTGATAAGTGGTATAGGCTATACAAACTTGAAAGAACAGCTAGCAACTATGAATATACATTTCATGACAGATAAGACTTACCGGAAGTATCGTCAGAAGATTGAAAGTTCTATTAGGGGAACATCAGAGAAAGAAATGGCTGAAGCAGTAGAAATGGAAAGAGAATTAGCAATTAAAGAGGGTGATTTTATTATTCACGATGGTACTCAAATTCCGTACATAACAGTAATTGTTGATGGCGCCTGGTCTAAACGTTCATACAAAAATGGAAGGTATGATGCTTTGTCGGGTTTCGCAACTATTATTGGCTTACGTACTGGAAGAGTACTGTACTGTGGAATGAGAAATAAATATTGTTCATTTTGTGCTTCATCTTTAAAACGAGGCCTGGAAAAACCACCTGATCATTTATGTTTCAAAAATTACGCTCGTAATGATCCATCGACAAGAATGGAAGCTGATATAATAGTAGAGGGCTTCACAAAAAGTATTAACTCGCACGGATTGATTTATAAAAGTTTCATTGGAGATGGCGATAGTAGTGTTCATCAATCTATCGTTAACAATGACCCTTACAAAGAATATGGTATTGGAGTTGAGAAGATTGAATGTAAAAATCATTTGTTCCGTAACTTCTGTAGGCACATTGTTAATGCATCAGAAATAAAGATTCCAGCATCAACAGTGATGAATGTTATGACATTGCGAAAGTATGTTAAAGAAAGCGCGGTAAAAATGCGTAAATATGTAGAAAATAATGTTGAAAAGATTAAGAAAAGTAATTGCGACCGAGATGAACAAATAAACAAACTGAGCGATATTTTAACGAATATGCCGAAACATTTTTTTGGTGACCATAGCCAGTGTTCAAATAAAACCGATAATGACTGTGAAGGCATAAAAGAAAACATTATCGCAAGTTTAAAACTTGTTGGAATTTTTCCAATTATTATTCAAATTGTTTCAAGGTTATCCAAGCATGCGGATAGCCTGTTAGATAATCTCACAACGAACAAAGTTGAAGGGCTTAATTCTATAGCTAATAAAACTTTGGGAGGAAGACGAATTAATTACAGCCAATGCGACTCGTTTAATTCCAGAGTAGCTATTGCTGTTATTCAATCAGATACTCAGGAAGTTGGAACAAAAATTCATCAACACATGGGCTTGAAAGTTCCTTCCGAATTAACAAAGTTGGAAAAAAGTAAGAAGGCTCAGGCACTGCGAACTGAAAAATCCAGGAAACTAAAGGGCAGGTCTCATCGACGATTTTACGGCGCTGACAAATCATACGGAAAAGTAAAAGACGATGACATGCCTTTAAACGAATACAACCGAAAAGAAGAAAGTGGCATCAATATCGGCGAGATATCATAACTGCATCGAATTTTGGGTCGATATGTTGTCGCAGAGCTGCTACTTCATGTTCATCGTTGGTACAAAGAATTGTCTATCCACCAGTATTGAATAGTGTTGGCGCAATTCTGTTTGGCCGTGATTTTGAAAAACGAGCATTAAATGATTTGGCAAAGGAACTTGGAATTGAACCACAAGAAATAAAACCCTGTGGGCTTTTTATCGACAAACATATTGAATATTTAGGTGCAACACCAGATGGTCTCATTGGTGACGATTTTATAGTTGAAGTTAAATGTCTAGAATCAATAAAACATCTGTCACCAGATGACGCCCTTGGATTAGGAAAGAAAGCAATAACGGCTATTTTTTATTCAAAAACTGGGTGTTTAAAAAACAGACACAATTATTATTATCAAGTGCAAGGGCAGGGGCATATCACCGATAGAAAAAAATGCAGTATTTATTATTTATTTTGCAGTATGGACTCCAAAAGGCTTAAAATATGAGATAATTGAAAGAGATAATAACTTTTGGCAAACAAAAATGGAATCCGAACTAACTAAGTTTTATAAAGAATGTGTGCTTCCGGAAATAATAGATAGTCGAAAAAATCGCAACATGAAAATTCGCGAACCAAGCTACATTCTTGAAGCTCAGATAAAAGCACAACAGAAAAAAGAAATGAAAACGAAAAATTCAACAGTAGAAGAAGTTGAAGAAGTAGAAGAAGTAGAAGAAGTTGACGACGACAGTTTGGATGCATCTTCTGCATTAATTAAACAATTATTGTTCGATATAGCTGAGAGTGAAGATATTGGAGTTATTGAAAATATTTGGCAGGTACAAAGTCAACTTATTTCTAGAATTTGCAATCACATTGAAGATTCCATAACAAAAAATGCAACCGATGTCATCAAATATCCCGTGAATATTGATAAATATACATTAGAAACTTCCGAATTATCTGCTAACGATGCCAAAATAAATCGTGCAATTACTAAAAAAAATTGCAGTTAAAAGTCTATGTGAATTATTGAAATCATCAATATTGGTTTTGTATTAATTTTTAAAAACAACATTCATAATACTTACAGCTATTGCAAGTTAAATTAATTGCCATTAGTGGTGGTAAGAGGGCGGAGGTGGGCATTTTCATAATCATAATTTTTTGTATTTTTGTTCATAAGTGAACGAACATTGAAAAAATTAAGTCCGCATCGCGACTTGACAAAGAAGAGTTTCTTCATAACTCGGAAAAATAGTATGCTTTGCGACTGAAACAATTGTCTGCTTCGCGACTTCATAACAAAAATAGTCTGCTTTGCGACTAAAAAATAGTATGCTTTGCGACTGAAACAATTGTCTGCTTTGCGACTTCATAACAAAAATAGTCTGCTTTGCGACTGAAACAATTGTCTGCTTCGCGACTTAATAACAAAAATAGTCTGCTTTGCGACTGAAACAATGACAAATATACAGTTTACTCATATAGAACACTTAATACTAATATTTACTATTTTTTAGGAAATTATATTATCACATATGTATCGACAATTCCGCGAGTGTTTGAATATTCAAAGATGGACGAGAATCTGATGATGGAGAAGTTGATTGCTACTGTATAAAAGCAGTAAACTGATTTATAAAATCTGCGGTAAGTTGATGTTTTTGTTAATAAAGTTGAATATACATTTTAATAAATTATTTTTTTACAGATGCGAAGACAGGAAACGAAAATTCAACGATGAAGAAAGTTATAGATAAGATTGAGACTAAAAACACAAATGTAAAAAAAAGCACACTTATGAGTATATCTCCCTTTTGTAAATCCGTGATTTCTCATAAAAAGTATTAGAAGAAAGAAAAAGTGACATTTTAATTTATATTTACATTATGCTAGGGGTAAAAGGATTTTAAGCCAATAACTACATATAGTTGGTTTTGTTAAATCGCAATATGATAAAATCATAATTGTATTAAATGGTTTGAATTTTTTATGCAAAGGCGAAAATTGGTTGTGTAAAAATATTTTTACGATAAAAATTGTAGGAATTTTAATTTTCAAAATACGTTTCTCGTGATTATTCTACTGAGCTAATAGAAAAATTGTATTTTCAAATATAGTATTCACAATAATTGTCTTAAATTTGAAACATTTATTATGAACTGTAATTATTAAATTATGGCGAAAATATTAGTCCAATAAAAAATTTTTATGCACGAAAATTTTTAAAAATGTCATTCTCTCAAAAAAGTATTGCTTATAATTTTTTGATTGACCGATACTTTTTGTGGTGATACTTTAGTGTTAATTTCAAAATTAACATTAATAATTATGAAAAATTTAAACCACTCATTAATACAAATTTTAACGTAGAAATGATGGCGTTATTCCTATTGATCCTATTATAAAATTATTTAAATTAGACATTAAAAATGTGTTTCTCTTAAAAAAAAACGTACCTTATTAATTTTTCATAGCGCTGATATTTTCGTTATAATTATGAAAAAACTATTCTTAATTAATCAGTTCGAGTTTTTAGGAATCCGATAAATCTTACTTTTTAAATGTCAGTGAAAATATTATTCGTAAAAATTTATTTTTACGATTATCATGATTTATCATTATCTGCAAAAAATGTTAATATGATTTTTCACGACCAATAGAGTGTTTCAAATTTAGCAATTACGATTAATACAGAATATGATTCAAAATTGTGATTATTATGAGTCGCAATTTTGGAAATTACGGCGAATATATTTATTCTATCGAAAAATAATTAAAAACATTTATTGTTGACAATTTAATGCTAATCAACTTTTATTTACTAAAGTTTTTCATTGGACCAATAGTATCACAGTAATTTTTAAATTCAGATTCCCAATTATTAACAATTTCATTTTTCAGTTTGAACTTCTATAAAAAAAATTGGTAGAAGTGGTTAAATTTTTTTAAAATTTTCATATTTTCAACATCTGAGGGAACAAATTTTTTTTATGGCTTATTTCTTAAGAAAAACAAATCTCGACTTGAACTTTTCACAAAATTTAAAAGATTAAAGAAATTTAATTTAGATATTTAAGAAAGAAACGAATTGTATAAAATGTAAATTTTGCGACGATAATGAAAAAAAATATATTTATGTACTTAAATTGAGAAAAATTGTAGAAACAACAAAATTGTACCAATAACTAGTGTAAAAATAAAATACCATTTGGTCTGTGTTGTGAATGTTGATAAATATTTAAAAATAATTTCAAGTTAGAAATAATTTTGGTATTATTCGTAAAGAAAAAAAAATTTTAAGTAATATTCGATACTTATTAAATTTTTATGACGTAATTTATTTAGTTCTATTTGGATTAACTACACATGGGTTTTTAATTTTACAGCGTCATTAAAGTCAAGTAAGTATTCACTTAATTTACTGAAAATATTATTTAATGTCGTTAAAATATTATTTTAACAAAAAAAAAAAAAGAAAATCAATGGAGACAATTGTAGTTGAAAAAATCGCTTGATTTTTGTAATGCCAGTGTAGAGTACATCAACATTTTTAAAAAGACATTAACACTAGGTTTTGTAGGAAATTAAACGAAAAAAATTTTTTTTCATTAAAATTTTGAAAACTATTTTATTTAAAAAAATAAATGTATGCCATTAATATATTTCAACAACTTACATATTGTAAATAATTAGAAGCTACTTAGAAAATCTCAAAATTTTATCAATATAAGACTGTCTTTCGCATTCAATAGTGTCTTCCTTGCTATCAGGAAGGGATTCACCGCTACTTCGATGAAACATATAATTATATCTACAATTTTTCATATCCACATAGAAGTATAAAAGTTCCTTCGCGCATTTTATTTTTATTTTATCAAAATAATATAAGTATATTAAATGAAGTAAGGAAGGAACAATTAATTTTCTGATTTTTTACGATTTAAATTTCGTGCGGAAATTCTAACCAATTGTTATGCTTTTAGTGAAAATAGTGACTTAAAAGTAAAGAGATGTTGTGGTCGGTATCACATTACTTCTCCAAGAACGCATGTCGTATTAAAAAGTTCACTGCAACCCGTGTACTGCGTCTTAACTTGCTGTGAAATTGCCATTTGTGAGATTCTTTGTACGTTCTTATTTAAAATAGTATTTTAATTTTTATGGATTATTATTTATTAATAATTCGTATTACAAGAATTAATTTTCTTAAATATAAAAGATTAATAGAATAATTATTTTTTTAAAGGTGCGATAGTTGTGGCTGATTTTTTAGCTATCCGCCATTTTTATTTGATTAAAAGGTTTCACTCAGGGGTTATTGTAAGTGTTTTAATCTTTTATCGTGTAAGTATAAATTAAAGTTAATATTCTATATTATTATATACGTAAGTGACACTGAAGTTGACGGACATTAAAAATTATTTTAGAATTTTATAATAATTAAATTATTATAAAAAAAATTAATTAAAAAATTCTACGTGTGAAAATTAATAATAATTACAAGTGAAAATTTTTAAAAGCATTTTTTTATTGTAATAAATTTGTTATTGAAATTTTTAAAATTAACAGGTGACGGCTAACTTCAGTATTATATACGTAAATCGATTTTGAACCTTTCTGTTATTTATGAAACTCATTGAACTAATATAATAAATATTTTTTTCTGTTACAGTAACTATGGAGGACGAAGCACGGAGTAAGATTTTGTTCATGAAACTAATAAACATATCACAATTTTTTTTATAAAGTATAAAAATATATTTTTTTTTTTGCAGAGCAAGAATTACTCAAGCGCCGGGAAGATATTGAAGCGGCCCTTAAGTCCTACAACGAATTTATCTTGGACAGCAAAGCAGAAGATGTTCAACCATTAACGGTACAACCAGCAGCACAAACACAAAAAAAATACAACGCTCGGGTCTGATGGCGTTAACAACAGAACATCAACCTCGGCGATAGTAAAGCAAGGTCCTGGAAATGGACAAGGAAACGACGGAGAGAACGACGTAAATGATGGGTCAGCTGAAAGATCAACTCCTTTAGCTGATGGATCAGAGTCAGCAACCATCAATGGAACAAAATCTGAAGGTAGATACAAAGACAAAAAATTTGTAACTTTTAAAATAATTTTTTTAATTTATCAGAATTCATTATCGATTTTTTAATTTTTTAGTTAAGCTTCCAAAACGACATGAAGCTGCCGGGAGAGCGCGAGCCAACTGGCGCCGTCGATACCGAGGAAAGGGTGGAAAAAACAATTTTGTAAACCTGTATCTGTAAGATTATGATTCACCATAAATATAAGAAAAATAATTAAAAGCAAATTGTATATTTTATTACTTATCCTCACTACTTTCTTTTTTATCATAAATGAGTTCAATTAAAATAATTATAAAATGAGCTTTTGAACCGTTATATTTTTTATTGAATTACGTAAATAAAAATTTTTATTGAGTAAAGTCCTTACAATAAAGAAACTAAATATTTATTAATAATTTATTTTTAAATATTGAAGATTTCAAATATATATTAATAGCATCTGATACGCATGAGGCCCTCTATAAAACACAACAGAATGTATAAATAAAAGTCACATCAACATTAAACTCCAACTGTAAAAAAGAGGGGATAATAACCTAAAACTTGTTAGTATTGTAATTTTTTGTGCAAAAAATATAAAAAATAAAGGAGAGCATAATAAAAAATGACAGAATCCAATAATCCGTATCAAAAACCTTATAAACGAAGTAAGCAAAGAGGCCAGAAAGTTATATTTAGAATATAGTTATGGCAAGAAAATAAAATTTGCAGTAGTTCCTTACAATTTTTCTTGTGACTATTTATTTCCAACAATTGAACTTTTTTATTTAAAATATTTTGATGTTTATTTATGCACTGTGGACTTATCAGGATTATACTTTGAAAAACTTTCTTCAAAATTAAAAAAAAAAAAATGCCAAATTCAATAAACTAGAAAAAGTGCAAGTGATATCGATAATGTCAAAGAAAATTAGTTTATTCCACTTTTGATTTTTTAGCTTTCTTCAATAGATAAATAAATTATTTTTAAAAAAACTGATATAAAGAAAATAAAAAACAAATTCCTAATTTTAGAAAATTTTCAATTTTTTCAGCGGGAAGTTAAAAATATTAATACAATTAATTTAATTTAAGTCATTTTTTAGTATTATTATAAAAAAAAATATTAAAATTTTAGGAGTTCGGACACCAGGATCAGGTACACCTGCTATAGATGATGAACAGCCAAGTAAGGAAACCATGCCAAAAATTGTAGTGTAAATAATAAAATTAATTTGCATTCATTTTTTCACAGAGAAATATGTTAAAGTGACAAAAAAAAGAGAAAGTCAATCAATGGCCGTCGCTCATGCGCGCCTTGGTTAGCGGTAGAGAAGCCGGCTCGCGTGGTCTGATGCAACAGTTGTGCTTGGACTTCTGTACTAGTACGACTACTCTGTGCTAATCAATTTGATAATTCTTACTTGCATCTCACATTCATTCAAATATTTAAATCATTCATTAAATATAAATAATTATAGTAGATTCAATTATACTTTAAATTCTCAATTCATTTAAATCAGTTTAATAGTTCAGTGAATTAACATAAATAAAATCAAGTAAATTTATTTAGTGACGCCACGCGGCCATTACGCGCCACCGTGACAAAGGATTGCATCAGCCACGCGGCTTTAGTCAATCCATAATTGACGCCTGATATTAACCATTAATTACATTGAATTAATTATTAACATTTAATTACGATCTTATTTTATTTAACTTGAATTAATTATTAACATTTAATTACGATCTTATTTTATTTAACTTGAATTAATTATTAACATTTAATTACGATCTTATTTTATTTAACTTGAATTAATTATTAACATTTAATTACGATCTTATTTTATTTAACTTGAATTAATTATTAACATTTAATTACGATCTTATTTTATTTAACTTGAATTAATTATTAACATTTAATTACGATCTTATTTTATTTAACTTGAATTAATTATTAACATTTAATTACGATCTTATTTTATTTAACTTGAATTAATTATTAACATTTAATTACGATCTTATTTTATTTAACTTGAATTAATTATTAACATTTAATTACGATCTTATTTTATTTAACTTGAATTAATTATTAACATTTAATTACGATCTTATTTTATTTAACTTGAATTAATTATTAACATTTAATTACGATCTTATTTTATTTAACTTGAATTAATTATTAACATTTAGTTACGATCTTATTTAATTTAACTTATAAATAATTAAATTCCAATTTCAAATCATTTGACTAATTTCTACACGAAATTATCAGACTCAATTGACTAACATTCTGTTATCAATTGAATATTATTAGCTCTCACCTAGAGACAATTGAACATTAATAGCTCTCACTCTGAGACAGTTCAAATTAATTAGATATTACCAGCTCCCACCTTGGGACTTATCTAATTCAAATTATCGATAATTTTCTATCTAAGGCGGCTGAGCTCACCCCTATTGCGTTATTGCAACGTAATTTTACACATTCACACTTACACACACACACAATTTACTTGTATAATTTCATCAAGGAGGTTTCTCCCAGCCTAGCTGGGTTTTCCTCTCCTTTGGGGACAAATAAACCATCTAAACTGTTCCCCAAAAAATCCAAGCATTTTTATTTAACTTCCTAATCCCAACTTCATCATATTTTTAAAACAATTACTAGAAATATCCGCATTGGATAGTTTTCGACAAAACAGGGTATATTCAAGGATCTGCAACCATCTACAGCGGCGGTTGGAAAATATATTATTTGTCGTAATCAACGTACTAGGACATAGTTATAACAATGAAAGGATATATTAAATTTCTTATAGATAAGTATATTAACTTTTCATTATTTCCGATTAAGCCACATCATTGCTTTTATGCGAAGAATTACTTGATTTGACATGTTAGCTTTTCATTTTTTTTTTTGATCGTATACCGGAGGAGGTATAGAGCGACGAATAATTTTTTATTTTTGGAATCCGATAACGCAAGTTAGGATCTTCTAATTCCTCGACAGAATCTGAAGTTTAAAATCAATTAGCTATCATGAATCAGTGTGGATGAATTTTAATAATGTTTTTACATAATTATGATTTTAAAAAATAATTAACCAATGAACATATCTGAAATCTCTTAATTATTAACACTATTAAATAATTTTCAACGAGTTTTCAACAAATTTTTTTTTTTTTTAATTTTATGAAAAGCGCAAAAACTTTTTATCTGATTTACGCCAGGATTAAATTGACAGTAAAAAAAAAAGTTCGAATAAACTGAATAGTTTTTGACTATTAAACACTTTTCGGTAAAATCGTTGAGGCGTAAATTAATTTTTTACGTTGAAAATTTTAATACAGATAAAATCAATTTAAACAAACCCTGTATAAACAACATTATTAGAAATGATTTAACTCCCATGAGGAGCAGTATTTGAAATGATTTCAAATTTAATCATTTTAAATCATTTTAGCCCCTTTAAATCATATTGTTTAATCAGGGAATACTCAAGAAGTATTAAAACGTACACAAAATCAATTTGATGTTATGAATCATATAATTTTCATAACTTACATAATAAATGATAACATAAAATATTTTTTGCTATTAATATTTATTTGAAGCAGTACATAAGTACTTGTCAACAATATCTTCGTATGTATTTTATTCAATTTTCGTTTCCATAGTTTGGAATATTATGCATAATTTTTTATTACATTTATACCGAAAATATTTAAAACACATGATAATTGTCAACAATCAGCTATGTTTCAATATTTGTTTGCATTATATCATTTTCATAAAATAAGGTACATAAGTACATTTTGTTTTTTTGCTTTAACTCAGACACACGTACACTGCCTTAGTATTAATAAAAAGATTCACATTTTAAGTACACGTCACAGTGGTCTTGAAATATAATTAAGATTTTTTTAACGAAAGCGTTTATCACTAAGATCAGTTATTAGAACGAAATTAAAAATTTAGATTTCTTGTTACAAAGCCGGACTACATTATTATTGTAATTACGTCGCCCAAAAATATATGAAAATTAACTTAGCAATTATTTGATAATTTTAAGAATTATTTTAATAAATTAATTATAGCAAAGAAAATTGATATGTATAAATTTTAAAAATTTAGTAATGAAATGTTTTTTAAATAATTTTTCGGATAAAATTTTTTCGTAAGAAAAAATTGAAAAATGGTCAAACGGCTGCTATCTTTAATGTCATAAAAAATTTAATAGTTAAATAACGATTTGAGATGAAAAAATTTGATTGACTAACAGAAAAATATTAATTGAACTGAAATTATTTAAAAATTATTGTTATAAACAATTATTTTATTATTTGTTTGGAATGAAAAATTTTAATTGTTGTTAAATTTCTAAATATTATAAATTTTGAAAATACTTGATAACGCAATTATAGAATAAAAAAATATATAGAAGCAATACAAAAAAAATATTCAAAACATTATCTTAGACTATAACCTATTTTCGATCGTTATTAGAAATATCATTTTTTATTAAATATTTTATGATAAGATTAATATCTCTTTCGTAAAAAAAAAAAAAATAATATTTATTATTCGTATGAAAATGAAGTTAGATGACATTAAAAAATTTTTAGAATTTTTTTTATTGAAAAAATGATTACGAAAAAATAAAAAAAAATTTTTACTTGTAAAAAACTTTAAAAACTGTAAGTGCAGTTGTTAAAAAATATCTTTTTGTTCTAATTCAATTATTGATAAAAAAAAATTAAAAATATTAGCTAACTTTAGTATTTTATTATTTGTTGATCACTTTAGAAATATTTTTATCTTTGGCTAATTAAAAATAATTTAAACAACTTTCAGATACCCGTTAATTTTAGATACGAAAAATATTAATAAATTTTGTTTACTAACCTGAAACATATAAAATTAAACATTTGTGTTTCACCGTGCCATTATTGTAACGATATACACGAGTTTTACTTTCTGTATTATATTCTTTAAAATCTGGTATGAACCGTGTTTCTAATATCACTTTTTTGTTGGATTCTCGTGGCAATAATACCAGTGCAAAACGCATTTTTTTTTTTTAATAAGTAATTTTATTTTAAATAAATTTTATTAATGAAATATCTGTGACACAGAATCAAAAAGCGCATTCAACCGTCAACTACCGTATACTAATTGCTTGTCTATACTGGCGCGTGCCAGCCACCGTAAATGTAAAACTATTTTACCCCTCCTACCCCCACCATCACTCTGAGAAATAAGGTGCCGATAGACAAATAACAAACGAACAACTGACCGCACTTGCTTCAAGCAAGTTGCTTGACGTTTGAAACAGTAGTAGCAGTAGTAGTATTTCTTAGGCTCTGGCGCTGTACTTGGCTTGATGTTTAGTTATCTCTACACAACTACTAATGTATCTGACCTATGTATATGTATAGGATATGTCTACATTATATTCACTTAAAAGTATGAATATATAGGTTTTTCTATATATGTATATACAAAGGACAAATTTCTTTATATGTATGAATT
This sequence comes from Cotesia congregata, assembly GCA_905319865.3. Classification (NCBI taxonomy): domain Eukaryota; kingdom Metazoa; phylum Arthropoda; class Insecta; order Hymenoptera; family Braconidae; genus Cotesia; species Cotesia congregata. The sequence goes on from CAJNRD030001116.1 coordinate 4,213,290, forward strand.
GAATCATTTCATTTGATATTTAATAAGTATTCTTCTAATCTCTATCCAATATCTAATTATCACTTAATTAAAAAAAAATTTTTTATTTCAACTATTTTGTTAATATATTGAAAAAGTTTTAAAAATTTTTTCAGTCGTCAACGAGTATGATTAAAAAAAAAAAAAACATTATACTGTATCAATAAGTAATTTCAAAGTTGTTTGTTTACTGTGAAAAAAAAAAAAAATTTAATTTAAAAATGCACTTTAATATCAATAACGAAATCTTTTTGAAATTTCTTTTTAAAAATCTTTTTTGGCTATTGTAAACTTTTAAATTATTGCACTCTTGTTGGTCAGCATAGATAATCATAAACAACATTTTTAAAGAAAAATTCATAAATCTGCAATAGCTTGATTTGCTATTGCAAGTGCGGCAACAATAGTACGGTTTCTCTCGATGGATGCAAGAAGAACAAAAGATGGCACCTGTTCTAAAAGTAATATTAATTAAAGATATTTATAGTCCAAAAAAAAACAGAAGGATTTATTTATACTCTATCCAGTTGAAATAACTGGTAAAGTGGTTGTCAATTTGAATTACAAAAAAATTCTCTTGCGTCTACTGGAGACTAAAAAAAATTTTACAATAATTAATAGATCGACAAAATTTATTAATATTTTTCGTATCTAAAATTAACAGGTATCTGAAAGTTGTTTAAATTATTTTTAATTAGCCAAAGATAAAAATATTTCTAAAGTGATCAACGAATAATATAATACTAAAGTTAACTAACATTTTTGAAATTTTTTTTTTATCAAAAATTAGATTAGAACAAAAAGATATTTATTTTAAAAACTGCACTTGCAGTTTTTAAAGTTTTTTACAAGTAAAAATTTTTTTTTTATTTTTTCGTAAATCATTTTTTCAATAATAAAAAATTCTAAAAATTTTTAAATGCCGGCTAACTTCATTTGCAATGATACTAAAGTTAGCCGACGTTTTTGATTTTTTGATTTTTTTTTAATAATTAAATTAGAACAAAAATTATTTTTCAAAAATTGGACAGAGTTTTTCAAGTTTTTAACAAATGACAATTTTTTTCTTTTTTTTTTGCAGTCATTTTTTTGAATTTTTGAATGCCGGCTAACTTAATTTTCATTCATTTTCATACGAATAATTAATATTATTTTTTTTTTTTTACGAAAAAGATATTTATCTCTTCATAAAATATTAAATAAAAAATCATATTTCTAATAACAATCGAAAATAGATTATAGTTTAAAATGATGTTTTGAATATTCTTTTTTATTGCTTCTATATATTTTTTTTGTATTATATAATTGCGTTATCAAGTATTTTCAAAATTTTTAATGTTTAGAAATTTAACAACAATTAAAGTTTTTTATTTCAAACAAATAAAACAAAATTATTGTTAATAACAACAATTTTTAAAAAAATATCAGTTCAATATATATTTTTCTGTTAGTCTATCAAATATTTTCATTTCAAATCGTTATTTTACTATTAATTTTTTTACGACATTAAAGATAGCAGCCGTTTGACCATTTTTTAATTTTTTTTTACGAAATTTCATCAGAAAAATTATTAAAAAACATTTCATTATCTAATTTTTAAAATTTCTACATAACAATTGTCTTTGCTATAATTAATTTATTCAAAAAATTCTTAAAATTATCAAATAATTGCTAAGTTAATTTTCATATTTTTTTGGGTGACGTAATTACAATAATAATAAGTAGTCCGGCTTTGTAACGAAAATACGAAAAAAATAAAAGAATAGACAACATTAAATATCTAAACGTACACTCTCGCAAAGAGCACATATACATCAGTCAAAGTAGTTCAGTTAGCAACTATTTTTAATTATTTATTTTTATTTTTTTTTCTTATTTGTAATTGTAAATTTAATAAATTTCAGTATAAATGCTTAAGTTAAAATCTTAATTCGTGAAAATAGCTATACTAAATTTTTTATTTCGTTCTGATAACTGATCTTAGTGATAAAAGCTTTCGTTAAAAAAATCTTAATTATATTTCAAGACCACTGTGGCGTGTTCTTAAATTGTGTATCTTTGTATTAATTCTTTGGCAGTGTACCTGTGTCTGAGTTAAAGCAAAAAAACAAAATATACTTATGTACCTTATTTTATGAAAATGATATAATGCCAACAAATATTGAAACATAGCTAATTGTTGACAATTATCATATGTTTTAAATATTCTCGGTATATATGTAATAAAAAATTATGCATATTATTTCAAACTATGGAAACGAAAATTAAATAAAATACACACGAAGAAATCGTTGACGAGTACTTATGCACTGTTTCAAAAAAATATTAATAGCAAAAAATATTTTATGTTATCAATTATTATGTAAGTTATGAAAATTATATGATTCATAACATCAAATTTATTTTGTGTACGTTTTATTACTTCATGAGTATTTGTTAAAATTGATTTTATCTGTATTAAAATTTTTAACGTAAAAAATTAATTTACGCCTCAACGATTTTACCGAAAAGTGTTTGATTGTAAAAAACTATTCAGTTTATTTGCTATTCAGTTTTTTTACTATCAACTTAATCCTGGCGTAATTCAGATGAAAAGTTTTTTCGGTTTTCATAAAATTTGTTCATTTAGATAAATTTATAAATCTAAAATACTTCTTATGTTAATACTAATACAGTTCTTTTTTGAATATTTACTGACTAAAGTAGATGTTTTTAAATTTTAATTTATGTTATGCATTCAGATTAGTATTAGAAAACTGTTTTTTTTTATTTCCGTTTTTTTTCTTATAAGCCAATAAATGAAATTTTATTAAATATTAACAAATAATTTTTAAGTATTAAAATCATTTTTATATTTTTTATAACATGCTTGGTTAGAAAAAAACTTTCGTGTTTTATAGGAAGTTATTATTATTAAAAAAAAAAACAAAAAATTGTTGAAAACTCGTTGAAAATTATTTGAAAGTGTTAATATAATCAAGAGATTTTAGATATGTTTATTGGTTAATTATTCTTTCAAATCATAATTATGTAGAAACATTGTTAAAATTTATCCACACTGATTCATGATAGCTAATTGATTTTAAACTTCAGATTCTGTCAAGGAATTAAAAAATCCTAACTTGCAATATCAGATTCCAAAAATAAATTATTCGTCGCTCTGTACCTATTGTTACTTACAAATTGGTGTCTCAGATAATAATACTACTCTGTAAGTAAATTTTATTTTTCTAATTTTTTTCATGGTCAAATGTTGATCATAGTTATTGAAATTAGATAATTGAATTGTTTAAATAGATATCTTGAATGTCATGAGAAAAGTCGCCGCAGATGTCCAGCTCGAGGAGTAAAGAAGATTGAATCACCCTTTGTTTTTTTAACAAGAAATCACAACCATATTCGAAATTATGATATTGAATTGATTTATAATTTCAAACATGAGTTGTATTCTTCTGTAATATCTACTACACGTGATTTACGTATTCTTCGAAATAAGTATTAGGTATAAATTTATTTATCATAAACTTTTTAAGTTAGCATGTACTGATAGAAAGGTTATATTGACTGAAGAAACAAAATTTTATAATAAGGGAATCAAATAATTTCTTGAGTTGATAGAAAAAATTCTTGAGCTAAGATAAAATTCTAGATTTAAAGAAAAATTTCTTGGCTCAAAAGTTTTTTTTCTATTATTAAGAAATTGATCGACGCATAAAAGGACGTTATTTTAATTAATAATTAATTATCTATGCGTCTGATTAAAAAATGGCTAAGGACTTTTCGTCTCAGAATTATTTTTTTTATCAGATGCTACAATGGCGTCCGGTACTTCTGGGACACTCTGTATACCTCTTTACTCCGATCATTTTGTTTAAAATTTTGCGAAACCGTTCTTTCTAATAAAATAAAAAAATACCCCGGAAAATTTTAACTCTTAATATTGCCGTTTTAAAGCTGAAATTTTTCTAATGTACAAAAATTCACAACTTTTCATCAAAATTTCACACGTTTCACTACATAATGACACAGAAAAATTTTTGGAATAGAATTAAAGTGGAAAAATTTTTTTTGATTATTCAACGCGTGTAACGTTAAATCTGACATATTTTTTATAACATCCAGGAATTTTTACCATTAAATATATCATTCTCTAGTTAGACATATTTTTTGTTTCAATATAAGCGGATAAAACATGGATATATAACGATCAACTAACTGAAATTGTCAGGGATTTTTCCTGTTATTACAAAGAATGCTTTCACAAAATTTTAATAAAATCTCTGTTAGTTGTCTCGTAAACAACACTTTTCTTGATGGAATGATCCATGTATATAATAACCAACATCGATATTGAGTTTTAATTTCTGCAGCCAATCGGATATAGAACATGTTAGATTAACAGCGAAAAATGCATCTTAGGAAATTTTGAGAAAATTATAGAATATATTGTATTTATGAGCTGTCCAAATCATAATTATAGAGCAGGAAGCAAATCGGTTTCTATTCATTAACTGTATCATTTCGTAATTGTTTGATTTCGATTGGCGCAAGTCATTGAAACTCGTACTTTTAATGTAGTAGTCTAGTCGAAAAGTGAGTTTTCTACAAAAATTGTTAGACTACTCTTAAAAACATGGCGATTGGTGCATTGGATTTAGAATTTTATTCTGAGAAATGGGTATTTTTTAATTTATCTCCTATTAAAAATTTCATTTGTTATAAACAAAAAACAAAGAAACGAAAAGGTAGTCTCCGTTTTGTAGCTATGACTTCAAAAATATTGAGAATTGTAAATGATGATTTAAAAAAAGAAATGATTTCTTAAGAAATAATTTTAATGGTGGATAATTAAAATAATAGAAAAAAAACAAATATAAACAATAAAAAAATTTTTTTAAGAAAAAAAATTTTTTTTTTAATCATTATTTTACAAAGACAATAAAATGACAAAAAAAAATTAGAAAAACGGTTCACCCTAAAGGCCATCCGTGCAACTTCCCGCTAATTCCATTCCTGGGCGCTTAAAATTGTACTTATGACATTTTTGAGATTTTTAAGCTCAAAATATAATTTATATGATACTTTGAGCTCGCTGAGTTCAAAGAAATAATATTTCTATGCATTTGAGCTCTCCCAGCTCAAAAGTCTGATAGAAGTTTCATAGAACACTATTTTTGGAATTTTCAAACCGCAATAACTTTTGAATGGATCAACCAATTGTCACGCAATTGAACCGAAAATTTCGGAGTAATCCCAAAAAAACACTTTTTTCGGTTTTCTTTCGTTCACGATATCTCTCGAACGAATCAACCGATTTTGACCAGATTGGCGGCAATCGACGTGGTTTTCTAAGGTTGAGAGCTGATTAGTTTTTGAAATCGATCGGTAGATCCGTTTAAAAGTTATTCCAAAAAAAACACTTTTCAAAAAACACACACACACACACACACACACACACACACACACACACACACACACACACACACACACACACACACACACACACACACACACACACACACACACACACACACACACACACACACACACACACACACACACACACACAGACATACAGACACCACCGCGGGAGTAGTCAGGGAAGCTTCCTATGACCTTAAAACGTCGAGATCTGATGAAAACTCGATTTTTGCAAAACGGGGAGAAAACAATAACTTCCCGATTTTTGAAAATCTGAGATTTTTAGCGGGAAGTTAAAAAAATTTATTACGAAAGTAAAAAAACATTTGTATTTGGAGCATTGAAAACTAAAATGAAATAAATTTTGGTTTTTTTGCTATAAATTCGTAAACCACCGAAATGTCAGTCCCCTGGGCTGTCCCAGTCCCAAAATTAAAACTTTAAGATTAAATTTTAAGTTATTCGTCTATAATATATAATTTTATCCGTAATCTTTATAAACTTAATTAGTTAACTAACAATCTTCTTCAATAAAAAGTACCGAAAGTTAATTTGTTTCATTATATTCATTAAACCAAAGTTTGTCCCAGGCATTTGAGATCAGTCCCCTGCCAGAAGTTCAAAGCCAAAAAAAAAAGTCTAGCGTGTTATTTTACCTTTTATAAGGTTTATAAGGATCTAACTAGCCTTAAGTTAATAACCATAGAGCTGTTAACGCTTTATCACCATTTTATTTAGTGTTAAAGCACCGTTTGTGCTGGAAATATGTGTCTGGGCCACTTCAAAAGTCAGTCCCCTGGTAGCTATTTTTGTTTATAATTTATTTATAAAATTGGATCCATAAGTCTTAATATTATTCTTATTAATGTAAACATTCATTGAGAACTTAAAAAGTTGAATGCATTGAAATAGTTTGCTTCATTTTTCTCAATTTGATAAAAAAAATCAGTCCCCTGTCATGTTACGCATGCAAAAGACACGCAAATATCAAAAAAGCAAAAATTAATTCGGCTGTTTACTTATTACGATTAAGCTGATAGTATTGTAGTCCTTGTTCATTTTTTTTCTAATAAAATCAAAAAAAATTTGGTCGGACATTTTTGTACAGATTTAAGACGTCCTTACAGAGAATCACCCATTAATACAAAAACAGCCAAAATTAAAAGTTTTGGAAAAAAAAATTTTTTTATAACATTAGCCGGATATTTTAATTTTTGGTAACTTTGAAAGATCATAAACAAATGAAAAAGCTTTTATTAACTTTTACAACGGAATCATGTTCATATTTATATAACAAGAGCTCCCAAAAAAATAAAATTAATAGACACATTTTTTAAACTTTTACAAGAGATTTTATCAAAACTCAAGTCTCCGAAAAATTTGTTAATTAACAATCAAATAACTTAAACAAAAATCAAGCTAAAAAATTTTTTTTCATGGGGCTATATTCTTTCACGTGTCTAGATGACACTATAATTTATTCAGATTTATAAAATTAATATTGAATGTTATAAAAAAATTATTTTGTGTTGCATACTTTGCTTGGCAGCGACGTCTAGATACCGAAACCGCGCGGACCACAATCTTCAACGTTAAATTAAAATTATAAATAATGGAGCTACAACTCCGAGCGTCGAGACTTATTGTACTAAAAATTTCTTCTCTTTTAGGATTTTTTTTTCAAATTTCAGATATCTTTGATATTTTTGAAGTTATAGCTATAAAACGGAAACTCCCTTTTTGTCTCTTCGTTTTTTGTATATAATAAATGAAATTTTTAATGGGAGATAAAATAAAAAATACCTATTTCTCAGAATTAAATTCTGAATCTAATGCACCAATCACCATAATTTTAAGAGTGGTCTAGCGATTTTTCGCAGAAAACTCACTTCGCGACTAGACTATAGGTTTTTATCAAAAAAATTATGATCTGTTAAGTTTTTTTACCTCTTAAAGTTTTTATTCCGTCTATGGGTAATTTTAAAGGTTTTTCCAAATTTTCATTGTCATTTGCCTTCTTACTTCTTCTTGAACTTTCGCCTGTCACCGTGCTTTTACGCAAAGTTTCGACACCAAAAATAAATCTGGCCATGTTATTCACAAATCCAGTTGCTCGCTGTATATCTACTACTGTTTTAAAATTTTCCTTGTCCATCCAACGGTCGTTCCCTATATAAACTCTTGTTTTTTCGTCATTTTCGCTACCAATTGCCGTTGTCTGTAGTCCTACTTCATCAGAATTATTATTTTCTTGATTACATTTTATCTCCTTTAAAAAACCTGTAATAAGAAATGACGGTGCTTAGTAATAAAGTAATAATAAAATGCGGATAGAAAGCCGCACAGTCGAAGGCATACGGTGTAGGTATTACACTTTTTGCCAAGTGAAAAAATATTGTGCATTTTAAGTCCGTAAAAATCAACAATTTTTAAATCTAAACACAGAAAAAAAATTTACTTGAATCAAGTAAATAATTTTGAAGAACTTTATCTTCTTGATTTGAGTAGAAAAATTCTCAAGTTGAATAAATTTTTCTTGATTTAAGTAAATTTTACTAGATTCAAGAATTTTCCGTCTCGTTCAAAAGTTATGAGAGGTTTACATACGGCCACACACACACACATATACATATACATACAGACATACGGAAATCATCGCGGAAACATTCGGGAAAGCTTCCTAGGACCTCATAACGTCAACATCTGTTGAGAACTCGATTTTCGAAAAACGGGCCAAATAACTTCCCAACTTTTGAAAATTTTCAAATTTTTTAGCGGGAAGTTAAAAATGTTTTTTTTTTTCAGAATTAATGTAAAATTTTTAGTCTGACCAGTTCGCGCCGTAAAATTCTTCAAAGAGCACAAAAAACTTCGTTAAGTGCTGTAAACCACGAGAAAATCAATCAGTTGATTAATTCAAAAGTTATTGCGGTTTAAAAATTCAAAAAATAGTGTTTTATGAAACTTCTACTGGACTTCTGAGGTTAAAGGGCTCAAAAACAAAATAAGTGAAATGTTGAGCGCTTATGTATGGAGTTAGCAGGAAGTTGCAGAAATGGCTTTTAGCATCAACCGTTTTATTAATTTTTAACTTCCCGCTAAGAAAATCAATGATTTTCGAAAAATCGGGAAGTTGTTGGTTTTACCCCGTTTTGCAAAAATCGAGGTTTCAACAGATCTCGACGTTTTGAAGTTCTTAGAAGCTTTCCTGACTATTTTTACGATCATGTCCGTACGTCTGTGTGTGTGTGTGTGTGTGTGTGTGTGTGTGTGTGTGTGTGTGTGTGTGTGTGTGTGTGTGTGTGTGTTGTTTGTTTTTTCGTTTTTTTTTTAGAAGCGGAAAAAATCTTCGAAAGACACCGCTATCATTGAAAGATGATGGTCGGTAGTGTGGGATCTTTACCCACTAGAAAAAAACACCTCTCTCTTCCCCCGTGGATGGTACGGAGATGACTGGAACGGAACCGCGTTAGCTTTACTTCAATCCAGTCCATGTTGCGTCTCACGACGCCTACTTCTTGTGACTACTGGTTTCTAATCCCTTTCTGCAATTTTTTCTTTTAAAAGACGCTGCGCGTAGGCTGCGACAGCTGACCAGTTTTCTACCTTTTTGATCATGCAGGTTACCAAGCTCTCAGGGGAGAGCGTGTTGCCTATTGTTTCTTCAGTGCTGCTTCTGTCGTCCTTCGACCGATCACACTCGAAAAACGTGTGCTCGGCGTTGTCAATTTTGTCTGGGCAATATTTGCACGTCGGTGTGCTGTGCAAACCCATCTTGAAAAGATAGGCATTGAACTACCCATGTCCCGTCAATAGCCGGGTCAGGAAGAAGTCCGTGTCCCCCTGTTTCCGAGAAAGCCAGACGTTGATGATTAGGATCAGGCACGCCGTCCATCTGCCCATCTCTCCCGATGTCCATCAGTCCTGCCATTCTTGCTGCGTTTCCGCCTTTATCCTCGTTCTTGCGTCCTTCATGTTTTCGTCACTGTTTTAAGCGTCATAGAGTTTTGCTCTCTCAAACGTGAGTAGGTCGATGGGCGTGGCTCCCGCCATGACCAATACAGCCGCTTCGGAAACTGTGCGGTAGGCGCAGGCAACCCTGAGAGCGCCTCGCCGCTGTACTGCTGCGATTTTTCGCCGGTAGATCTTCTGATTTAATATGTCTGCCCATATCTCCGCTCCATAAATCAGTACCAAGTGGACTGCTTCTAGAAGAACTCATCTCTTTTTTGTTCTTGGTCCCATAGTGTTGGTCATAATTCATGCTAGGCTAGACACCGTCTTGCTGGCTTTCT
>CAJNRD030001116.1:4227675-4270553 GCA_905319865.3 Cotesia congregata
GGTGTGTGTGTGTGTGTGTGTGTGTGTGTGTGTGTGTGTGTGTGTGTGTGTGTGTGTAACCCTATTGTAACTTTTGAACAGCTCGACCGATTTCTTCACGGTTGGCGTCATCGAAAGGGCTTGACCAAACTTAAATTTTGAATACAATTTAGACCGATTCAAACCGGTAGATTTTGAGAAATCTCAAAAAAAATAAAAAAAAAAAATTTTCAAATGTAGTTTTTTTGGAATAACTTTTAAACGGCTATACCGATCGATTCCAATAACTAATCAGCTTTCAACATCAAAAAACCATGTCAATCGCCGCCAGCCTGGTCAAAATCGGTTGATTCGTTCGTGAGTTCTCATTGTCGAAAGAAAACCGAAAGAAGTGTTTTTTCAGAATTACTCCGAAATTTCGGGAACAGCAAATGCATCCTATTCTAAAAACAAATGATTAAACTTTTGTAATTCTGATTTTAAAATGTTACTCTTATAACGCCTCTCATAGTTTCAATTAGAGGAGGCGGTGAGAAATTGTTGTTTCCAATTTGTTTGTGTGCTTTTTTTTTTTGTAATGTATACTATTACTTTTTGATTTTTTTTTATTACAAAGCTGTTGAAATATAGACTGACGGCTCAAATATTCGATATGCACTAGTAAGTGATAGTAATGAGCAAAAATATTTTTATATTAATAGCGATGAATTTAACTCTAGAAATTCGGATTTAAAAATTTAATTTTCTTAAACTCAGTCATACTAACTTTCAATTAGCGGAAGTTGTGAGAAATTGTTGTTTTCAAGTTATTTGTGCCTTTTTAATTTTTTTTTGGATTCAAGTATTACGTTTTGATTTAAAAATTAGCATGACTTTTTAATTTTCTTACTACTCACTTGCTGAAATATCAAGTGATGGTTTAATATCTAATATTTATTAGTAAACGATAGTGATGAACAAATAAAATTTTATTTTAGATACAAAGAATGATATTTTAGAAATTCCGATCTTGAAGTTAAATTTTTTCAACGCCACTTACCATTTTAATTAGGGCAGACGTTGCGACATTGTTGTTTTGAACTTGTTAATGTCTCCTTTTTTTTTTTTTTTTTTTTTTAAATTCAAGTTTAACGTTTCGATTTCCTAATTATAAAATTCTGAAAATACCTGCTACGAAATGATGATTATAAAATAATTAATTTTTTTTTTTAAAAAACAAGACCATTTAGTTTTTAAAATTTATATTTATTTATTTTACCTCCGTCACGCTACTCGAATACCATTCGAGGAGGCGATAAGAGATTTTTGTCAACAAGTAATTTTCGTGTCTCTATTTATGAGTTTTTCTGTCTTTCATTCTATGAGTAGAGAAATTGATTTATATTAATCTGTTAACAATCAACTTTTCATTTATTCATCAGCTGCATGGAGTAATCGCAATACTCGTCATGAACCATACCCTAGGCACCCACCGCGGAATGCCCTTCGGCGATTGCAATGTCCAACATATCGCCAGAATGATGAGGCGGGACCATCAACGTCTTCGGTGAATGAAGCAGTTGACGATGTTGGAAACGCAAATATAACTTATACGGATATGCTGAATGGTGAATAACTTTAAATTAGAAATTTTGTTCTTAATTATAGAATTAGTATTAGGGTAACAGACCCTATTAGTGGCGAGGATTTCATGACTGACACTTTCTTTGATTTTGATACTTATTCAATTAATGAAATCATTACTTTTAATAATGCATATATTATTTTTAATCTTTAAGACCTTAAGATCAAAAAAATCTTGAATTCTCATTGCAAGTAGAATATTTTTTCATTGAAAGAAAAAGTGCCACTAATAGAGGTTAAAGTTTCACTAATGGGGTCTTTTACCTTATTACTTTTATTTTAAATTTATTTTTTAGATTCGCTAAGTCACCCAAGTGGCAGTCAACATGGTAACATACCGTCATTGAGACTGCATCAAGTTCCCCGAACCCGATTCCTTGCAAGGCGCGAAGTTCAGGATAATTTTAATGCACTCATGGCGGGGCCATCAAGTCAACAGGCATTGACTAATAATCAGACAAGACGTCGCCAGAGCTATTCCGTTACGGAACAGTTCGAAGAGGAACCGTCAACCACATCAGCTCGTCACACATCTGATAATTTTGCTCGTAGGAATGTGACAAATGAATCTCAATTAGACGATGATCATGACACTCTAAGTGTATCATCAAACTTAAGTGAATTTTTAGATGGTGAGTTAATTTGACAGTTGTACATTTGTAATTACAAAAAAGATTAGGAGCTTGCCAGTTTATAAGCTTTATAAGTTTCTACATGCAGATTTTATATCTAATTTATTATGATACGTATATTTTTAAGTTATTGAGAAGAAGTAGTCTGAAATACAAAATGATATTTATAACATTTAGATTCCGAAGTCATCCCAAACCATGACAACCAGGAAGAAGATGAACAACCAGCAGTAAGCAATGAAATTATTGTACCTGCTGAGGATGATGACAATTTACAACAAGACGAGAATGATAAAATTGAAGATCCGATTGAAATCAATGAAAATGTCATACCAGATGAGATCGGTGAAAATGTGGAGAACAATGAAAATAATCTACTTGTTGAGAATGATGAAAATGTGCCTCCACCTGAAAACCAAAGAGATACAGAATCACACGGAATGAGGAACCCGGCTTGCGGGAATTTCGGACAACAAAATGCGAGCCAATGCTGCATATTTTACGAAGAAGCGAGTATTGCAGCATTCAATGAATGCGGCCACATGTGCGTAGGGCTAAATTGCTACAATACTAGGCTTGCGGACATCATAAGAGAATCTTGTCCTATTTGTCGTAAGAAGTCGAGCAAACTTATAAAAATTTACCCATCTTAAATTTTTAATTGTCATTATCAGTTTAACATTTTCGTTTTAAACGCCACTAATAATTCGAGGAGGCGGTAAGAAATAATTGTTAACAAGTATTTTGCATGTCTCTTTTTATCATTACTTAACAATAATACTTTAAAATTTTTTTAATTAGTATTTTAAAATTAGTAGTGTGTTTTGATTTAAAATTATTATGACTTTTTGATTTTCTATATACTAAATTGTTGAAATATCAACTGACGGTTTAATATTCAATATTCATTACTAAATGACAGTGATGAACAATTACATTTTTATTTCAACGACAAAGGATTATATTTTAAAAATTTCAATTATAGAATTTCAGTTTCATAACACCACTCACGATTTCAATTTGAGGAGGTGGTGAAAAATTGTTTTTTTTTTAACTTGTTTCTTTTTATTTTTTAAATTAAAGTGTAACTTTTTGATTTCTTATTTCTATTAAGTGAACGTAATGACAAAATGCATTTTTAGTTTAATAAGAAAAAATTTAATTTTAGAAATTACGATTTTAAAATTTAATTTTTAAAATGCCACTTATGCTTTGACTTAGAGGAGGCGGTAAAAAATGGTTAATTTCAAATTGTTCTTGTATGTGTGTGTGTTTTTTTTTTAAGTAAAGTATTACTTTATGATTTTTTAATTACGAAGGTGTTGAAATATCAACTGATAGTTTAATATTTAATATTAATTACTCAATGATAGTTATAAGTATATAAAATGTTATTTAAAAAAAAAAGAATGACATTTAAAAAATTCTGATCTTAAAATTAAATTTGTAAAACGCCACGTATAGTTTCACTGAGCGTGTTCAGCCGAACTAAGTCCTGAGTAAACTTAGTAAGTTAGTTAGAGTAAGAGAAAGTTTGCCCTAACCGTCTAAGTACAGTGTGTTTTCCGCCTGGACACACTTACTACTTTGTGATAGTTATAAGACTCATAACCTATATATTTATGCTCTATTTTGTATGTTGATGACATTATTTATTATTGTAATCAGAGGAATATAATGGATAATAAAAATAATATTTTAATGGACGAAGTTCTTTATGATCCCTTTGAAGATATTAATAATTTAGTTCATCAATTTCCATTAAACGGTAAGTACCCGAGAAAAAATGTTTCTATATAATCATATATAATTGTATATGATCATATATGATTATATATGGAATCACATATATAATTATATAGAATTATATATAATCATATATAATTATATAAGACTATATATAGAGCAATATACAGCCAAGCAAGATTATATATAATCATACATAATTATATATAATCATACATGATTATACAGGGTGTCCCAGAAGTCACGCACTTCCTTGTAGGGATCGAAAGAGGAAATTATTCTGAGACGAAAAGTCCTCAGCCATTTTTTAATCAGACGCATAGATAATTAATTATTAATTAATGAAAGTATATATAATTATATATGCTTATCTATAATTAACACATAAATTTTTTGATTGAAACAAAAAATTTTTTTTTGGTAATCACAAAAAGTGTAAAATGATGTTTATAATTACGTTTAAATAATTCTGAAATACAAAATTTGTCACATTTCCTATGAGATGTTTTGTCTGCTCTGCTACTACCTAATAGTGAAATCATTATTTATTTTATTATTTAAATAAGTGTTATATTATAATGAAATTCGGTAAGATAAATAAATTATGAATTATGACTATCCAAATATATTATAAAATCAATTTTTATATTATATTTATGATAAACTCATATGATACATTAAGTAGATCATAGAATCATTATTGTCTAAGATAGCAGCACAGCAGACAGAAACTTCAAGACGCACGGAGATCACCAAAGTTAAGCAGCATTGAGTAGGATTAATAGTTGGATGGGTGACCGCTGATGTTATAGCCATAAAATTAGATCTAGATATTTTTTTGCATTTTGATCGGTTACACAGAATTGCGTAGGACCATATTAAATACTCTATCCATAAAATTAACCCAATAATTAATTAGATGTAATAAATCTATAATTAAATATTGTTATATATAATTATATATAATTAGATATGATTATATTTGGCCATTTTTCATATATAATCATATATAACCAATTTATATATAAATATATATAATTATATATAAATATTTTTTCTCGGGTAAAAAAAACTTGTTTAAGTGAGATGAAAATTAAATTAGCTGACATCTAAGAATTCTAAGAATTTTTTTTTATTGAAAAATAATTTTTACATTATTAAAACAAAAATTTTCACATGTCGAAAATTTTAAAAATTATCCGTGGAGTTTTTTAAAAATAGTTTTTTAGTTCTAATTTATAATTTAAAAAGAATATCAAAAATTTTTGTGTCGGCTAACTTAATTTTCATTTAAGTGAGTGACACTGAAATTGACAGACCTGATGATAACTTAGAGTTTTTTTAACAATTGAAAGAAATGAAACATAGCAGATAACAGTTAATTTTAATAATAATAAATGTAGCATATGGTTCTTAGAACGAATAAAAAGTATTTTTTATTTCTTTGTAGGCTTTAATAACATTATGAACGAAGCGGAAGCCTTAATCTTGGAGTTTGCCGGGAATGGTATTGAAATGCATCCACGTAATGATGCCCCAGCTAGAATATTAAATTATTATGAAGAAGTTGTACCAAATTATACCGATTACGAATTTTATTCTCACTTTCGGATGTCACGAGAATCTGTAGAGGTAAGCAAAAAATTATGCTAGTCTGAATTTAAGGTTTATCACTTGTAATTTGTTCATAGGAGCTAGAGAATGTCATTCGGCCACATATTCCTAACATTGATGACGATGATCATGATGATAATGATGATATTAATCTTATTCCCTTGAAAAAAAAAATTTTATTAACAATTTGGATTTTAGCTACTCCTGATAGTTATCGCTCAGTTGCTGATAGATTTGGATTACCTAAGTCTACGGCTCACTTGATATTTCAAGTAATTATCGACATAGTGACTAATCTCTTGCCCCAGTTCGTTCGTTGGCCTGATGCAAATGGATGCGAAGTTATTGAAGCTGTAAGTATTAATCATCGTGTTATAGACCTAATGATTCCTAACTGCATGGTTTTTAGGGCTTTCTTTCGAAGCCACAGGGGTTTCCCGGAATTATTGGAGCAATTGATGGATGTCATATTGAAATTTTGCAACCACCAGGTAACGCTAACGATTATTATAATCGAAAAGAGAAACATTCCATAATATTACAAGGTATTATGAGTATTTAAATATATATAAATCTATGTTAACATAAAACGTTAAGATGGAGCATCTATGATATCTTTCATATCTCACCGAATATTTATAAACTATTTTATATCATATTCTACAGGTACATGTGATGATAAGGGAAAATTCATAGACGTTCTAATTGGAAGACCAGGGAGAGCACACGATGCGTCTGTTTTTAGATCTTCTACTTTATTCACCCGACTAACAGATGCTGAAAATCCCCTATTACAGCCTAACCAGCATATACTAGGTGATGCTGCGTATCCATTAATGATAAATCTTTTAACGCCTTTTAAAGACAATGGTCATCTCACTAGACGTCAAGTCAATTATAATATCAAACATGCGTCATCTCGATCAATAATCGAGCGTGCGTTTGGGTTATTAAAAGGCAAATTTCGTAGACTACAATACTTAAACGTTAAGTCTGTTGAAATGGCCATCAAAATGGTTTCTGCAGCATGTACTTTGCACAATTTCATTTTAATTCAAGGAGATGTAAATGTTGGAAACAATTTTCCAGGCCAAAATATTAATAATAATAATATTGATAACAATGATGCAATGGAAATTGATGTAAATGTAGAAGAGGAAAATGAAAATGCCGATGCGAGTGCAAAGCGAAATGACATCATGGATTCCATGTAAGTTACAGAAGATTAATAGTTGGGCGATTCTCTTTAAGGACGTCTTAAATCTGTACAAAATTCTCGACCCAATTCTGATTTTATTACAAAAAAAAATTAACAAGGGCTATAAATGTATCAGCTTAATAATAATAAAGAAACATCCCATTTAATTGATGTTTTTTCGTTATTTGTATATCTTTTACCACATAATATGACAGGGGATTTTTTTTTATCAAATTGAGAAAAATCAAGCAAACTATTTCAATATATCCAACTTTTCAAGTTCTCAGTGAATGAAAACATTAATTAGCATAATATTAAGACTTATGGGTCCAATTTTATAAATAAAAATAGTTGCCAGGGGTCTGAGTTTTAAAGTGGCCCAGAGACATATTTCCAGCACAAACGGTGCTTGTCACTAAATAAAGTGGCGATAAGGCGCTAACAGCCCTATGGTTATTAACTCAAGGCTAGTTAGATCCTTATAAACCTTACAAAAGGTAGAATAACACACTGGGTTTTTTTTTTGGCTTTGAACTTCTGGCAAGGGACTGTTCTTAAAATGCCTGGGACAAACTTTGGTTTAATGAATTTAATAAAACAAATTAATTTTCGGTACTTTTTATTGAAGAAGATTGTTAATTAACTAATTGAGTTTATAAACATTATGGACCAAATTATATATTATGGACGAATAACTTAAAATTTAATCTTAAAGCTTAATTTTGGGAATGGAACAGCCCAGGGGACTTTTATATCGGTGTTTTATGAATTTTTAGCAAAAAAACCAAAATTTATTTCATATTAGTTTTCAATGCTCCAAATAAAAATTATATTTGAAATATATTAGAATTAAAATATTATAGAAATTATATATGCTCCAAATGTTTTTCTACTTTCATAATAAATTTTTTTAGTAACAAGATAGCAATTTTTCTAATAAAAAAATGTCTGGGGCAGCAAAAAACATACTTACATAGAATCACCTAGTTGTATTATTGAATCTGTTGGGGGAAAAAAATTGTAAAGAATAAAATAATACTTTTTTCTTTTTTTAACAAATCTTTTCTTTATTTCATGCATTAAATATCTTAGTATGATAAACGAAAGTTACTATTTTTATTCATATAATATTCATATTCATATCGTATTCATATAATATTAATATCACAATTCACAAATTATAAACTATTCATCACATCTTTATCAAATAAGTTTGTACCATTTGCTATTCATTTCATTTTAAAATATATATTACTCAACGAATACTATTAACTACTTAACAGTCTTTTGAAAACCCTAAGTGTAGATTATAAAGATACTGAAACATTATTATTGTACAAATTTAGAATTAGAAATTTAACATAGAATAGAACTTGACATCTGGATAAAATAATTAGTGAATTTCAAAATGCTTATATCCTATTTTTTAATTTATAAGACTAGCAATTATACTAAAATCTTTTGGCAAATTTCAGTCTAGATCAATATTATACTTAATTTAAATTCGTAATTTAATATCACATGGAATGTAAGATATTAGAAAATTAAAAGTATACTTCATTTTTGAAATTCAAGTATTTGTTTTAACAGCTGATTACGTTGTTTATAGGCCTCCGTCAAATCGTTCATTTTTTGTGTCCAAATTGAAAGATTTTCTTTTTGAAGATTTTGGCATTGTTCAAGAGTGTCTTTTAATCCTCGCATAACTTCTATCTTATCAGAGTCTAGGTCCAGCTGTTTTTGTCTCTGCTGATAAATATTTTTTCCTCTAGCAGATTTATAACATTTTTGTGATATTTTATCAGAATCATCGCCAGAATGAACTACATTTGAACTTGAAGCTGAAGCCTGACTACTAGATGATGAACCGCACCCATTCTCTCTGCTGCAATAAATAATTAACTTAAAAATAATACGAGTTAGAATATCAACAAAAAAATAATAAATTTAATTATTTTAGTACATACTTAGACGAAGAATTTGATAAGTTCAGGACTTCATCGCTTACGTCTGCAGGCATACTTGTGACTACATCATGCCGAAAATTAATAGACAGATCATTATGAAAAATTTCATCCATAGATTTCAACCATACCCATGGTTTACGGGCAGCTCCAGTCGTCTTTTTGGAATTATTTTTTTTTATTTTAGCATAAGTGGTCTTCATATTACCAAATTTTTTTGATAAAGCATCCGCAGAAAATATCAGATTTTGTTTTTCAAATTCGGCTGATATTTCACGCCACAAAGTAATTTTCTTCATCTTGGGGCTTCTAAATTTATTCTTTCGAATTAAATACTCATGCAGCAATAGTTTTATAGAAGCATTATCCCATATTGAGCCATCATCCTTATCATTCTTATCTATAAAACCATTCACAGAATAAATACTAATTAATATTGATAAACTAATAAATATAAGACTTAGCTATGAATCACAAATATATACAAAACCTTTTTCGACAACCTCTTCAGTGTCATTAAAATCTTCATATTGATTGGGATTTGAACTTTCTTCTTCATTAACATAAACGTTGTCATCGAATACTTGGTCATTAACATGAACATCTTCATCGAGTACTTGGTTTTCTACCATTTCTTTTAAATAAGACGTGGCGTAATTCCAATCTACATATTAAATGTTAAATTAATATAATTAATCTTTGTATATATCTTATAAAAATATATGAGTATGAATTTAGGAAAGACAAAACATGTTTCTGGCTTAAATTTTAATGTGCATTTTAAAAATTTTCAAGGTTTTTTTTTTATTTTTCAAAAATATTAATGCCTCCAGATTTCATAGTTGCACAAATATTTTATTTATTTATTTAAAAAACTCTACATATCTTTTTATAACCTCACTTTAGCTTACCTGTAATCATTTTATTATGAAATTCTTTAGTTCCAGATATTTCATAAATTAAATCATTATATTCGTAGTGCCTACTGTAAAAATGAGACTCGTCCATTTTTTAAAGTTCAATTTTACACAAAAATAAATATTTTTGACTCACAAATCGTATTATTTTTCCTTTCTTACTTATTTCTTGTTGATAACGTTTACGTGAGTATACTAAGTAAAATGGCGGCGAGGAAAAAGTTCCTTAGTATCCGTAAAGTGTCCAGGCCGAAAACTTAGCTTAGTGCACTTACTAACTTACTAAGTTTACTCAGGACTTAGTTCGGCTGAACACGCTCACTCAGAGGAGGCGACGGAAAATTGTTGTTTCCAACTTTTTAATGTCTTATGTTTTAAAAACATTCAAGGATATCTTTAAAACTTTTTAGTTACAAAATTTTCAGAATACCTGTAACAAAATGATGATTAAAATATAACATTTTTAATTTAAAAAAAAAATTCTATTTTGTTTTCGAAATTTAAATTTAATTATTACACTTTTATTACGCGACTCGAATACCATTCAGGGAGGCGGTAAAAGGTTTTTGTTATCAAGTTACTTGCATGTCTCTTTTTATTTTTACTTCGGAACAATATTTTAAAATTTTTTGATCATAAAATTTGCAAAAAAAAACTGTTATGGCACTAAGCAATAAGTTAAGTAGATAATGAAACTTGAGGTTTAAAATTTATTTGTGTCTGTTATAATTTTCAAATTAATATAACTTATTGATTTAAAAATCAGTAAAATTTTTCGATATTTTTATTATAAAATTCTTGAAACATCAATTGACGGTTCAATATTTAATACTCATTACTAAATAATCGTGATGATGAAATACATTTTTATTTTAGAAACAAATAATAAAACTTCAGAAATTCAGATCTAACAATTTAGCTTTTCTACCGCCACCCGTAGCTTCAATTAGAGAAGGCTGTGAACAATTGTCGTTCCCAACTTATTAGTGTCTCTTTTTTTTCATTTTAAGTTCAAGTTTAATTTCTTGATTTATTGATTACAATATAATGATTAAATATAACGTTTCACAAAAATGTTCATTTAGTTTATGAAATTAAAATTTATTTATTGTAATTTCGTAACGCTACTCGAGGGGGTACCATTAAGTACCATTCGAGGAGGCGGTAAAAGATTCTTCTTAACGAGTTATATATTTGCGTGTATCTTTTTATGATTTCAAAAAATTTTCATTTCATACGTAGAGAAGTTGATTTACATGAATCTGCTCACAATCAACTTTTCATTTATTTATCAGCTTCATGCAATAACAGCAATACTCATTATGAACCATACCCCAGGCAGCCACGGCGAAATGCCCTTGCCCAATTGCAGTGTCAACATATAGCCAGAGTTACGTACTCGAGGCGGGACCATCCATTCGGTGCATCAGGCCGTCGACGATGTTGAAAACGCTGATACAAATTATACAGGTACATTATTGGTTAATAGCTTAAAAATTGTAAATTTTGTTCTTATTCATAGAATTTGTGCCTTTTTTTTTTCAATTAATTTTTTAGATACGCTAAGTCACCCTAGTTGCAGTCAACACGATTTTATACTGTTATTAAGACTGCGTCCAGTTTCTCGAACGAGATTCCTTGCATGACGGCAAGTTCGGAATGATGTTGATGCTCTTGCGGCAGAGCCATCAAGCTAACAGACATTGACTTATTAATCGACGATACGTCACCAGAGGTATACCGTAACGGAACACCTCGAGGCAGAACCGTCAACTATATCAGCTCATCACACATCTGATAATTTTGGCCGTAGGAATGTGACAACCCTCAATGTGACGATGATCATGACACTCTAAGCGTATCACCGAGCTTCAGTGAATTTTTAAATGGTGAGTTAAATTAACAGTTGTACATTTGTAATTATAAGAAAAGATTTTGAGCTTGCTAGTATATAAGCATAATAAGCTTGCAGTTTTGAAGCTTGATAAGTTTCTACACAATGAAAAAATTTTCAACAAATTTGACACAACTACTTGTGCTACTGACAGTTTTCACACGGCAATTACACATCTTTACTCCAGATTACTCAGTTCTGCGACATACTGTACTCAACTCAAAAAATTGAATAACTTTAAAAAAAATAAACTTTACTCAATTCTTTCACTACTCGATACGAACTTCACTCAACGCTAAATTTACCTAGTACCGACGTTATTTAATAAAGTCTTTACTTAAAAGTATTTTATGAGTGATGGCGCGCTTTTAAAAATTTCTATTCAAAATTTTTTTATTTAATAATATTTTATTCGGCAAAAACAAAACTGTACTCAAAATTTCTCAGCTCTGTGCAATTTGTATTCCAATAAAGTAATTTAATAAATTAAAATAAAAATTTTTACTATATATAGATGCATAAATTATATAGAATTGAGTAAAGTTGACATCGAATAAAGTTTGTAAAACAATACAATTATATTTTTTAAGAATAAAATTATTGAGTCAAGTTTTTTTCTTAATTTATTCGAAGTAAGCATATTATTAAACAAAAAAAATGGAATAGAGATTCTTAAAAGCGTGCCATCAATTATAAAATCCTATTTAGTAAAGATTACCTAGAATACAGTATGTTGCAGAATTGAGTAATCTGGAGTAAAGATGTGTAACTGCCTTTCACACAAACTAATGTTAATCTCACATTGTCGTGTGTTAAATCAACACATGAGAATGTTAAACTCAACAAACTTGACTGTAATATTCAACAAAAAAGTTTTTATTACGCTACTCTTATTTTGAACTAGAGGAGGCGGTGAGAAATTGTTGTTTCAAATTTGATAGTGTGAATCTTTTTATTTAAAAACAATCCATGCACAACTTTTTAATTTCTGAATTACAAAATTTTTAAAAAACTTACTACAAAATAATGATTATAAAATGATACGTTTTTATTTAAAAAAAAAAAGTTCATTCAGTTTATGAAATTTGAATTTATTTATTTTATTTGCGTAACGCCACTTGAATACCTTCGAGGAGGTGAAGAGATTTGTGTTATCAAGTTATTTGCGTGTCTCTTTTTATTTTTACTTCATAATAGAACTTTTCAATTTTTTTTATTATAAAATTTGTAAAAAAAAAATAACATCACTTTCAATGCGTTTGAATTTACTTTGTTATTATGGCAAAATACGAATGTGATAATGAGTGTTTGAATTTATCTAATTAATGTTTGTAATGACACTAAACAATAAGTTTAGTAGGCAGCGATGGACGTGTGGCTTAATGTATATAGAATAAGTGAAAGGAAATTTAGTATAGACCGGATAGCTCAAATGGTAGAGTAGCCGACATGTCTTCGGAAGGTTCTGGGTTCGAATCCCAGTCCGAGCTATCTAATAATTTTTTTCTCACATATTCTATACACTCACATTAAGAAGTTCCTCTCCATAATCCTTTCTCAATCCTTTCCTACCAATTATCCTGTTACGTGAACGTTGGAACGCTTCACGTAATAAATATCCGTAACTCCTATTCTTTCCCGCTTCACAACATTATTTATATTTGTTAAAAATGCTAACCGTAAGATGAACGGTGTGGCTTAATGTATATAGAATAAGTAAAAGGAAATTTAGTATAGACCGGATAGCTCAAATAGTAGAGTAGCCGACATGTCTTCGGAAAGTTCTGGGTTCGAATCCCAGTCCGAGCTATCTAATAAAATTTTTTCTCACATATTCTATACACTAACATTAAAAAGTTCCTCTCTACAATCCTTTCTCAATCCTTTCCTAACAATTATCCTGTTACGTGAATGTTGGAACGCTTCACGATTTTGCGTGTAATTTTAATAATTTCGTTAAAAATAATAATATTTATTTTATGAAGCGTTTTTATTATTAATTTTATTATTATAAAAATTGATATTATGTATATAATAAACAAATGAATAATAAGGTAAGAACAGTTGTACCGTGCTTGGGGAGCCGATATCAGTTGAGCGCTGCTGTTGAGTTCCCCCTCTACCGTCAGTCCGGGTAGCGAACGCGCTCACTTTATCGAAAATCCGCTCGCGTTCAACTCGCTATTATTTGACCCCAATTAAAAATTAATTTTTTTCAAAATAGCCAAATTTTTCGAAATTAAATTTTAGATTTTTTAGGATAGGTGCGAGTGCTGTAGTAAATTTAGTTTCGGAGATATTGGCTTTTAAAAAAAAAGCGGTTTTTTGATTTTTAAAAATCAAATTTTTGAGATAAAAATTTTGAAAAATATTAAAAATGTTCCTTTTATTACTAGAAATATGGGGAAAAAAGAAAAAATGAAATCGGTTGATTTTTCAGCTTGTTAGGTCCATTTGTTTATAAAACTTCGATTGTTAATAACTAATAAACTATCAGTCTGACGGGGATTTACCCAAAAGCAAAGTTGTAGATTTTTTTAAGCTCTACAAATTTTATGTGAAAACTTAACCTGCCAGATTAATAGTTTCAGAGATATTTAATTTTTAATTTACATTTTTTTTGTTTGCCTATTATTTATAAACAAATTGAGACCGCCATTAGATACTGGTTAGAATTTCATATTAACCTATTTAGTATCGAAATTTCAGGAAATTATAATTTTTCGATCAACTTCCAGTTGGCACAGCCAAACTGAGTAAAACTGACTAATTTCTGTGGGCTATACGCAATTCTCTATAAACAATTTAAATGCAAAAAAAAATGAACATATATATATATATAAAATATCCACCAAAAACATCGATGTTTTTTCTAAAAAAAATCGATTGTCGAAATATCGATACATATCGCGCATGCCTATTGTGTACGTGGCGCGCGTGGTGCTAGAGAGATGGTAAATTCTACCCATGATCTGGCTCTGGCTGCACTTTGTAACCGTCAGTCATTCGTGTGTTAGGCTAATACTGTTCGTATTGTGAACGTGATCATGGAGTTTGTACACGAAGTACAAAATCATAATATTGAAAGTTTTTTCGAGTATGTCTGCAAATCAAGTCGAAAAGAAAAGTGTGCCGCATCGGTAGTTATTGGAAAAAAAGTTTGTGTACCGTGCTTTCCTGACTTCTCTTCCATCTTTACCATAAATGATTTTGCATACTGGCAATCATGTGAAAAATCTAAGGTTAAAGATATTTTTGTTATTCAAAACCATAACGTGGATAAACATCTGACATTAGAAAATTTACAAACTATGGAACCTTTAAATTTAATAACATTATCCAATGAAGAAATAGTTAAGTTCCCCATCGATGAATCCATCAAATTATATTATAAAAACATGAATCTTTCAAATATAGATAGTAAATTGGATAAAAGTTCTAATATTTATTCAATAATCAGTACGGAGATAAATAAGTCCGTTGATGTGATGGTTGGAATAAATAGCGCAACTTTTTATTTATCTACTTCCGGAAGTTTTTCAGAAATGCATACGGAGGATGGGGATTTACCTTCAATTAACCTCGTGTGGGGTAACGCAAATCGAAATAACAATCAAGTTGCTAAATTGTGGCTGTTTGTGGAGTCGAGAAATAAATTAGATGAGGTTATGAAGGAAGTTTTCCCGGCAAAAACATGCTCTTTGATATTATCACACAAAGAACTATATTTAACTTGTGATTTTTTAAAAAAATACAAAATCAACTACAAGTTTGTTGAGCAATATCCAGGCGATATTGTATTTGTAAAATCAGGAATATATCATCAAGTGCTAAATATATCTCCTAATTTTGCAGAAGCAATAAATATAGCTACAATCGAATGGAATATTGCTGCAAATAATTACATAACATGCAAATGTAAAAATAGACAATTGTCCCATATTGATCAAAACCGAACTATTATTACAAAATCTTCGATGTTCAAAAAAAAATTATTAGTATGTACATTCGAGAACTGTTCGAAATGATTTAATAACCAAGGACAGTTAGAAAGTCACGTTCATATGGTACACAATCAGAAACTGCACAAATGTAATGATTGTCAAAAAAGTTATACTAAATTAAATAATTATTTAAACCATGGGTGCTTCAAGACTAAAGAGTATTGTGAAATATGTCAAGTGAAAGTAGGTCGACTGCGCGACCACATCAAGGGCCAAAAACACATGAAAAGTAAGTATAAAAACAATTCTGAGGAAAATTGAGCCCTCAATATTGACATTTAGCGATTTCAAATTGAAATATTATTTTTCTTTTCGTGATATACCATTTTTTTCATATAAAAAGCAATACATACCAAACTTTTAACCTGCTTAAGCACTTTTGATTTGGCAGAAACTTTATTATCGTTTCGTAAAACAAAATATAAGTAATAATTTTCTTTTTAAAAAAATTTAATTTGGAAAAAAATAACTAAATAAATGAATTTTCGTACGAAAATTTAAATAAACATCAAGTATTAAATTATCCTGAAAATTAGAACCGTTTTTAATATAGTATAATTTAATAAGACAATAAAAAATATTGATTTTTTGAAGCCGCGAAACCAATGTAACCCCCCTGATTAAAAAAAGGAATTTGATAGAATTAAAAAAATTTATATCCTCACGAATGCTATCCAATCCTGAAAATATGATTTAAAAGGATTCAACATGATTCAAATTTTTTAATTCTGTTGAATACTATTTAATTCTAAAAATATGATTTAAAAGGATTCAACATGATTCAAATTTTTTAATTCTGTTGAATACTATTTAATTCTAAAAATATGATTTAAAAGGATTCAACATGATTCAAATTTTTTAATTCTGTTGAATACTATTTAATTCTAAAAATATGATTTAAAAGGATTCAACATGATTCAAATTTTTTAATTCTGTTGAATACTATTTAATTCTAAAAATATGATTTAAAAGGATTCAACATGATTCAAATTTTTTAATTCTGTTGAATACTATTTAATTCTAAAAATATGATTTAAAAGGATTCAACATGATTCAAATTTTTTAATTCTGTTGAATACTATTTAATTCTAAAAATATGATTTAAAAGGATTCAACATGATTCAAATTTTTTAATTCTGTTGAATACTATTTAATTCTAAAAATATGATTTAAAAGGATTCAACATGATTCAAATTTTTTAATTCTGTTGAATACTATTTAATTCTAAAAATATGATTTAAAAGGATTCAACATGATTCAAATTTTTTAATTCTGTTGAATACTATTTAATTCTAAAAATATGATTTAAAAGGATTCAACATGATTCAAATTTTTTAATTCTGTTGAATACTATTTAATTCTAAAAATATGATTTAAAAGGATTCAACATGATTCAAATTTTTTAATTCTGTTGAATACTATTTAATTCTAAAAATATGATTTAAAAGGATTCAACATGATTCAAATTTTTTAATTCTGTTGAATACTATTTAATTCTAAAAATATGATTTAAAAGGATTCAACATGATTCAAATTTTTTAATTCTGTTGAATACTATTTAATTCTAAAAATATGATTTAAAAGGATTCAACATGATTCAAATTTTTTAATTCTGTTGAATACTATTTAATTCTAAAAATATGATTTAAAAGGATTCAACATGATTCAAATTTTTTAATTCTGTTGAATACTATTTAATTCTAAAAATATGATTTAAAAGGATTCAACATGATTCAAATTTTTTAATTCTGTTGAATACTATTTAATTCTAAAAATATGATTTAAAAGGATTCAACATGATTCAAATTTTTTAATTCTGTTGAATACTATTTAATTCTAAAAATATGATTTAAAAGGATTCAACATGATTCAAATTTTTTAATTCTGTTGAATACTATTTAATTCTAAAAATATGATTTAAAAGGATTCAACATGATTCAAATTTTTTAATTCTGTTGAATACTATTTAATTCTAAAAATATGATTTAAAAGGATTCAACATGATTCAAATTTTTTAATTCTGTTGAATACTATTTAATTCTAAAAATATGATTTAAAAGGATTCAACATGATTCAAATTTTTTAATTCTGTTGAATACTATTTAATTCTAAAAATATGATTTAAAAGGATTCAACATGATTCAAATTTTTTAATTCTGTTGAATACTATTTAATTCTAAAAATATGATTTAAAAGGATTCAACATGATTCAAATTTTTTAATTCTGTTGAATACTATTTAATTCTAAAAATATGATTTAAAAGGATTCAACATGATTCAAATTTTTTAATTCTGTTGAATACTATTTAATTCTAAAAATATGATTTAAAAGGATTCAACATGATTCAAATTTTTTAATTCTGTTGAATACTATTTAATTCTAAAAATATGATTTAAAAGGATTCAACATGATTCAAATTTTTTAATTCTGTTGAATACTATTTAATTCTAAAAATATGATTTAAAAGGATTCAACATGATTCAAATTTTTTAATTCTGTTGAATACTATTTAATTCTAAAAATATGATTTAAAAGGATTCAACATGATTCAAATTTTTTAATTCTGTTGAATACTATTTAATTCTAAAAATATGATTTAAAAGGATTCAACATGATTCAAATTTTTTAATTCTGTTGAATACTATTTAATTCTAAAAATATGATTTAAAAGGATTCAACATGATTCAAATTTTTTAATTCTGTTGAATACTATTTAATTCTAAAAATATGATTTAAAAGGATTCAACATGATTCAAATTTTTTAATTCTGTTGAATACTATTTAATTCTAAAAATATGATTTAAAAGGATTCAACATGATTCAAATTTTTTAATTCTGTTGAATACTATTTAATTCTAAAAATATGATTTAAAAGGATTCAACATGATTCAAATTTTTTAATTCTGTTGAATACTATTTAATTCTAAAAATATGATTTAAAAGGATTCAACATGATTCAAATTTTTTAATTCTGTTGAATACTATTTAATTCTAAAAATATGATTTAAAAGGATTCAACATGATTCAAATTTTTTAATTCTGTTGAATACTATTTAATTCTAAAAATATGATTTAAAAGGATTCAACATGATTCAAATTTTTTAATTCTGTTGAATACTATTTAATTCTAAAAATATGATTTAAAAGGATTCAACATGATTCAAATTTTTTAATTCTGTTGAATACTATTTAATTCTAAAAATATGATTTAAAAGGATTCAACATGATTCAAATTTTTTAATTCTGTTGAATACTATTTAATTCTAAAAATATGATTTAAAAGGATTCAACATGATTCAAATTTTTTAATTCTGTTGAATACTATTTAATTCTAAAAATATGATTTAAAAGGATTCAACATGATTCAAATTTTTTAATTCTGTTGAATACTATTTAATTCTAAAAATATGATTTAAAAGGATTCAACATGATTCAAATTTTTTAATTCTGTTGAATACTATTTAATTCTAAAAATATGATTTAAAAGGATTCAACATGATTCAAATTTTTTAATTCTGTTGAATACTATTTAATTCTAAAAATATGATTTAAAAGGATTCAACATGATTCAAATTTTTTAATTCTGTTGAATACTATTTAATTCTAAAAATATGATTTAAAAGGATTCAACATGATTCAAATTTTTTAATTCTGTTGAATACTATTTAATTCTAAAAATATGATTTAAAAGGATTCAACATGATTCAAATTTTTTAATTCTGTTGAATACTATTTAATTCTAAAAATATGATTTAAAAGGATTCAACATGATTCAAATTTTTTAATTCTGTTGAATACTATTTAATTCTAAAAATATGATTTAAAAGGATTCAACATGATTCAAATTTTTTAATTCTGTTGAATACTATTTAATTCTAAAAATATGATTTAAAAGGATTCAACATGATTCAAATTTTTTAATTCTGTTGAATACTATTTAATTCTAAAAATATGATTTAAAAGGATTCAACATGATTCAAATTTTTTAATTCTGTTGAATACTATTTAATTCTAAAAATATGATTTAAAAGGATTCAACATGATTCAAATTTTTTAATTCTGTTGAATACTATTTAATTCTAAAAATATGATTTAAAAGGATTCAACATGATTCAAATTTTTTAATTCTGTTGAATACTATTTAATTCTAAAAATATGATTTAAAAGGATTCAACATGATTCAAATTTTTTAATTCTGTTGAATACTATTTAATTCTAAAAATATGATTTAAAAGGATTCAACATGATTCAAATTTTTTAATTCTGTTGAATACTATTTAATTCTAAAAATATGATTTAAAAGGATTCAACATGATTCAAATTTTTTAATTCTGTTGAATACTATTTAATTCTAAAAATATGATTTAAAAGGATTCAACATGATTCAAATTTTTTAATTCTGTTGAATACTATTTAATTCTAAAAATATGATTTAAAAGGATTCAACATGATTCAAATTTTTTAATTCTGTTGAATACTATTTAATTCTAAAAATATGATTTAAAAGGATTCAACATGATTCAAATTTTTTAATTCTGTTGAATACTATTTAATTCTAAAAATATGATTTAAAAGGATTCAACATGATTCAAATTTTTTAATTCTGTTGAATACTATTTAATTCTAAAAATATGATTTAAAAGGATTCAACATGATTCAAATTTTTTAATTCTGTTGAATACTATTTAATTCTAAAAATATGATTTAAAAGGATTCAACATGATTCAAATTTTTTAATTCTGTTGAATACTATTTAATTCTAAAAATATGATTTAAAAGGATTCAACATGATTCAAATTTTTTAATTCTGTTGAATACTATTTAATTCTAAAAATATGATTTAAAAGGATTCAACATGATTCAAATTTTTTAATTCTGTTGAATACTATTTAATTCTAAAAATATGATTTAAAAGGATTCAACATGATTCAAATTTTTTAATTCTGTTGAATACTATTTAATTCTAAAAATATGATTTAAAAGGATTCAACATGATTCAAATTTTTTAATTCTGTTGAATACTATTTAATTCTAAAAATATGATTTAAAAGGATTCAACATGATTCAAATTTTTTAATTCTGTTGAATACTATTTAATTCTAAAAATATGATTTAAAAGGATTCAACATGATTCAAATTTTTTAATTCTGTTGAATACTATTTAATTCTAAAAATATGATTTAAAAGGATTCAACATGATTCAAATTTTTTAATTCTGTTGAATACTATTTAATTCTAAAAATATGATTTAAAAGGATTCAACATGATTCAAATTTTTTAATTCTGTTGAATACTATTTAATTCTAAAAATATGATTTAAAAGGATTCAACATGATTCAAATTTTTTAATTCTGTTGAATACTATTTAATTCTAAAAATATGATTTAAAAGGATTCAACATGATTCAAATTTTTTAATTCTGTTGAATACTATTTAATTCTAAAAATATGATTTAAAAGGATTCAACATGATTCAAATTTTTTAATTCTGTTGAATACTATTTAATTCTAAAAATATGATTTAAAAGGATTCAACATGATTCAAATTTTTTAATTCTGTTGAATACTATTTAATTCTAAAAATATGATTTAAAAGGATTCAACATGATTCAAATTTTTTAATTCTGTTGAATACTATTTAATTCTAAAAATATGATTTAAAAGGATTCAACATGATTCAAATTTTTTAATTCTGTTGAATACTATTTAATTCTAAAAATATGATTTAAAAGGATTCAACATGATTCAAATTTTTTAATTCTGTTGAATACTATTTAATTCTAAAAATATGATTTAAAAGGATTCAACATGATTCAAATTTTTTAATTCTGTTGAATACTATTTAATTCTAAAAATATGATTTAAAAGGATTCAACATGATTCAAATTTTTTAATTCTGTTGAATACTATTTAATTCTAAAAATATGATTTAAAAGGATTCAACATGATTCAAATTTTTTAATTCTGTTGAATACTATTTAATTCTAAAAATATGATTTAAAAGGATTCAACATGATTCAAATTTTTTAATTCTGTTGAATACTATTTAATTCTAAAAATATGATTTAAAAGGATTCAACATGATTCAAATTTTTTAATTCTGTTGAATACTATTTAATTCTAAAAATATGATTTAAAAGGATTCAACATGATTCAAATTTTTTAATTCTGTTGAATACTATTTAATTCTAAAAATATGATTTAAAAGGATTCAACATGATTCAAATTTTTTAATTCTGTTGAATACTATTTAATTCTAAAAATATGATTTAAAAGGATTCAACATGATTCAAATTTTTTAATTCTGTTGAATACTATTTAATTCTAAAAATATGATTTAAAAGGATTCAACATGATTCAAATTTTTTAATTCTGTTGAATACTATTTAATTCTAAAAATATGATTTAAAAGGATTCAACATGATTCAAATTTTTTAATTCTGTTGAATACTATTTAATTCTAAAAATATGATTTAAAAGGATTCAACATGATTCAAATTTTTTAATTCTGTTGAATACTATTTAATTCTAAAAATATGATTTAAAAGGATTCAACATGATTCAAATTTTTTAATTCTGTTGAATACTATTTAATTCTAAAAATATGATTTAAAAGGATTCAACATGATTCAAATTTTTTAATTCTGTTGAATACTATTTAATTCTAAAAATATGATTTAAAAGGATTCAACATGATTCAAATTTTTTAATTCTGTTGAATACTATTTAATTCTAAAAATATGATTTAAAAGGATTCAACATGATTCAAATTTTTTAATTCTGTTGAATACTATTTAATTCTAAAAATATGATTTAAAAGGATTCAACATGATTCAAATTTTTTAATTCTGTTGAATACTATTTAATTCTAAAAATATGATTTAAAAGGATTCAACATGATTCAAATTTTTTAATTCTGTTGAATACTATTTAATTCTAAAAATATGATTTAAAAGGATTCAACATGATTCAAATTTTTTAATTCTGTTGAATACTATTTAATTCTAAAAATATGATTTAAAAGGATTCAACATGATTCAAATTTTTTAATTCTGTTGAATACTATTTAATTCTAAAAATATGATTTAAAAGGATTCAACATGATTCAAATTTTTTAATTCTGTTGAATACTATTTAATTCTAAAAATATGATTTAAAAGGATTCAACATGATTCAAATTTTTTAATTCTGTTGAATACTATTTAATTCTAAAAATATGATTTAAAAGGATTCAACATGATTCAAATTTTTTAATTCTGTTGAATACTATTTAATTCTAAAAATATGATTTAAAAGGATTCAACATGATTCAAATTTTTTAATTCTGTTGAATACTATTTAATTCTAAAAATATGATTTAAAAGGATTCAACATGATTCAAATTTTTTAATTCTGTTGAATACTATTTAATTCTAAAAATATGATTTAAAAGGATTCAACATGATTCAAATTTTTTAATTCTGTTGAATACTATTTAATTCTAAAAATATGATTTAAAAGGATTCAACATGATTCAAATTTTTTAATTCTGTTGAATACTATTTAATTCTAAAAATATGATTTAAAAGGATTCAACATGATTCAAATTTTTTAATTCTGTTGAATACTATTTAATTCTAAAAATATGATTTAAAAGGATTCAACATGATTCAAATTTTTTAATTCTGTTGAATACTATTTAATTCTAAAAATATGATTTAAAAGGATTCAACATGATTCAAATTTTTTAATTCTGTTGAATACTATTTAATTCTAAAAATATGATTTAAAAGGATTCAACATGATTCAAATTTTTTAATTCTGTTGAATACTATTTAATTCTAAAAATATGATTTAAAAGGATTCAACATGATTCAAATTTTTTAATTCTGTTG
Organism: Cotesia congregata; assembly: GCA_905319865.3. NCBI lineage: Eukaryota > Metazoa > Arthropoda > Insecta > Hymenoptera > Braconidae > Cotesia > Cotesia congregata. Next base: position 4,251,121 of record CAJNRD030001116.1, read on the forward strand.
AATACTATTTAATTCTAAAAATATGATTTAAAAGGATTCAACATGATTCAAATTTTTTAATTCTGTTGAATACTATTTAATTCTAAAAATATGATTTAAAAGGATTCAACATGATTCAAATTTTTTAATTCTGTTGAATACTATTTAATTCTAAAAATATGATTTAAAAGGATTCAACATGATTCAAATTTTTTAATTCTGTTGAATACTATTTAATTCTAAAAATATGATTTAAAAGGATTCAACATGATTCAAATTTTTTAATTCTGTTGAATACTATTTAATTCTAAAAATATGATTTAAAAGGATTCAACATGATTCAAATTTTTTAATTCTGTTGAATACTATTTAATTCTAAAAATATGATTTAAAAGGATTCAACATGATTCAAATTTTTTAATTCTGTTGAATACTATTTAATTCTAAAAATATGATTTAAAAGGATTCAACATGATTCAAATTTTTTAATTCTGTTGAATACTATTTAATTCTAAAAATATGATTTAAAAGGATTCAACATGATTCAAATTTTTTAATTCTGTTGAATACTATTTAATTCTAAAAATATGATTTAAAAGGATTCAACATGATTCAAATTTTTTAATTCTGTTGAATACTATTTAATTCTAAAAATATGATTTAAAAGGATTCAACATGATTCAAATTTTTTAATTCTGTTGAATACTATTTAATTCTAAAAATATGATTTAAAAGGATTCAACATGATTCAAATTTTTTAATTCTGTTGAATACTATTTAATTCTAAAAATATGATTTAAAAGGATTCAACATGATTCAAATTTTTTAATTCTGTTGAATACTATTTAATTCTAAAAATATGATTTAAAAGGATTCAACATGATTCAAATTTTTTAATTCTGTTGAATACTATTTAATTCTAAAAATATGATTTAAAAGGATTCAACATGATTCAAATTTTTTAATTCTGTTGAATACTATTTAATTCTAAAAATATGATTTAAAAGGATTCAACATGATTCAAATTTTTTAATTCTGTTGAATACTATTTAATTCTAAAAATATGATTTAAAAGGATTCAACATGATTCAAATTTTTTAATTCTGTTGAATACTATTTAATTCTAAAAATATGATTTAAAAGGATTCAACATGATTCAAATTTTTTAATTCTGTTGAATACTATTTAATTCTAAAAATATGATTTAAAAGGATTCAACATGATTCAAATTTTTTAATTCTGTTGAATACTATTTAATTCTAAAAATATGATTTAAAAGGATTCAACATGATTCAAATTTTTTAATTCTGTTGAATACTATTTAATTCTAAAAATATGATTTAAAAGGATTCAACATGATTCAAATTTTTTAATTCTGTTGAATACTATTTAATTCTAAAAATATGATTTAAAAGGATTCAACATGATTCAAATTTTTTAATTCTGTTGAATACTATTTAATTCTAAAAATATGATTTAAAAGGATTCAACATGATTCAAATTTTTTAATTCTGTTGAATACTATTTAATTCTAAAAATATGATTTAAAAGGATTCAACATGATTCAAATTTTTTAATTCTGTTGAATACTATTTAATTCTAAAAATATGATTTAAAAGGATTCAACATGATTCAAATTTTTTAATTCTGTTGAATACTATTTAATTCTAAAAATATGATTTAAAAGGATTCAACATGATTCAAATTTTTTAATTCTGTTGAATACTATTTAATTCTAAAAATATGATTTAAAAGGATTCAACATGATTCAAATTTTTTAATTCTGTTGAATACTATTTAATTCTAAAAATATGATTTAAAAGGAAGGAAATGTCCCTTCCTTGAGGCACTTATTGTAAACTTCCAAGAATAATCTTGGTGCTGTGTGTGTGTGTGTGTGTGTGTGTGTGTGTGTGTGTGTGTGTGTGTGTGTGTGTGTGTGTGTGTGTGTGTGTGTGTGTGTGTGTGTGTGTGTGTGTGTGTGTGTGTGTGTGTGTGAAAGTATGTGAACCGCTTATGACTTTTGAACGGCTTGACCGATTTCATCGTGGTTGGTGCCATTCGAAAGGGCTTGACGAAACTTAGATTTCGAAAACTATTTGAACCGATTCAGATCGATAAATTTTGAGAAATCTCCAAAAAAGCTGAAAAAAATTTTTTTTTCAAATGTGGTTTTTTTGGAATAACTTTAAAACGGCCGAATGGATCAACTCTCAAAACTAATCAGCTTTTGCAATCGAAAAACCACGTCAATTGTCGCATATTTGATCAAAATCGGTTGATTGGTTCGAGAGGTATCGTGAACGAAAGAAAACCGACAAAAGTTTTTTTTCCGAATTACACCAATATTTCCAGTCTGATCAATTCGTGTTTGAAAATTTATCATAGAATTTAAAAAACTGCGTCGAATGGCGCAAACCGCGTGAAAATCGGTTAATTCATTCAAAAGTTATTGTGGTTTGAAAATTCAAAAAATAGTGTTTTATCAAATCTCTATCAGACTTATGAGCTCGCAGAGCTCAAAAATCTGGTGACAGTTTTATAAAGCACTAGGGTAAATACCCTAATAGATGGACAGTTAAGCAAACTCTCGTATTCTATTGAAAATACAATATAGGAATATACAGATAAGTTGTGATAAAGTAAATTATATTAATGTAAAAATATATAATTAACCAGGCAAAAATAAGTAAAACTTCGTTAAACGTTGTAGTAATAATGAAAAAGAAAAATGTAGGAAAAAGTCCAAAACCCCAGTAGATGGACAAAATCTCCAGTAGATGGACAGACAATACCAATAGATGGGCACTACTTACAAGCGATATTTTCGATTCATTATTTATATCAGACATAATTAATTTATTAATTTTTTCCACTAAAAAATAAAGCTTGACAAAATTAAATAGAAAAGGTGATAAATCGGATGGTAATTTTCAAAATACATCATAAAGTAATTTTATTAATTTTGACCACGTGATGCTTTCTCATGTAAGGTAACATACAAAATATATTAATATAAAGAATACTAATGATTAATAAATTATCAATACAAATTTATAAAACACAGCGTTAAAAACGTTATCTTGTCTTCTCCTTTCTTTTAATAGGTCTGTTCTCTTTTGCTTTTAAATTTCCTTCTCTCAATTTTCTCTTTTATTCAGCGTTTTCTTTTTTCTCTTCAATTTCTTCAATAATCATAATAATACTTCCATTTCCAGTACATGTCTGTTTGCTATAATCTTTACTCTTATTCTCACATTGATCCACCAATAAAATTAAAAAAAAAAATCTGGGAAACGGTTGACCCTAAAGGCCATCCCTGCAACTTCCCGCCAATTCCACACCTAAACGCTTGAAATTGCACTTATGACTTTTCTGAGCTCTTCAAGCTCAAAAATACAATTTGTGTGTTATTTTGAGCTCTCCGAGCAAAGAATTACCTCTGGTATACTTTAGAGCTCTTCGAGCTCAAAAGACTCATAGAAGTTTAATACAACAGTATTTTTTAAATTTTCAAACTATCATCATTTCTAAATTAATGAATCGATTTTCACGCGGTTGTCAGTAATCCACGCACTTTTTCAGAATCTATGATAGACTATTGAACACAAACTGATCGAACCGAAAATGTTAGAGAAATTTGAAAAATTCACTTTTTCCGAATTTTTTCAAATTTTTTCGATAACTCACGAACCAATCAACCAATTTTCACGTTTTTGGTGGCGATCGACGTGATTTTTTGGGCTCTAATAATTATTTTATTTCCTCAAAAACGATCCGAAAAGAAATGTCGAAGTTATGTGAAAAATACATTTTTTTCGAAAATTTTCGTTTTTGATAACTCTCGAACAAATTAACCGATTTTGACAGGACTGGTAGCAATCGACGTGGTTTTTCAAGGTTAAGAGCTGATTAGTTTTTGGAAGTGATCGGTAAAGCCATTTAAGAGATTTTTTGAAAAAATATTTTTTTTGAAATTTTTTGTTTTAGATATCTCATGAACGGATCAACCGATTTCGAACGGTCCAACGGCGATCGACGTGGTTTTTCAAGGTTAAAAGCTGATTAGTTTTTGGAATCAATCGGTAAAGCTGTTTAAAAGTTATTTCAAAAAAGCGATTTTTTGAAAATTGTGTCTTTGAGATTTCTAAAAATCTCGGGAACCGAATCGATTCAAATTTACACGAAATTTAATGGCAATGATACACTTTGGATCGCCACCGATTTCGATTCGATCGGCAAAGCCGTTCAAAAGTTATAAGAGGTTCAACACACACACACACACACACACACACACACACACACACACACACACACACACACACACACACACACACACACACACACACATACATACAGACGTACGGAAGTCGTTTAAAAGTTACAAGAGGTTTACACACACACACACACACACACACACACACACACACACACACACACACACACACACACACACACACACACACACACACATACATACAGACGTACGGACATCATCGTAAAAATAGTCAGGGAAGCTTCCTGTGACCTTCAAACGTCGAGATCTGATGAAAACTTGATTTCTGCAAAACGGGGTGAAAACAATAACTTCCCGATTTTTGAAAATCTGAGATTTTTAGCGGGAAGTTAAAAATCATTTTTGAAAGTGGTTTTCTTGGAATATCTTTTAAACGGCTCTATCGATCAACTCCAAAAACTATTTAGTTCTTAATCTTGAAAAACCACGTCGATTGCCGCTAATCCGGTCAAAATCGGTTAATTCGTTCGAAATATATCGTGCAGGAAAGAAAACCCAAGAAAATGTTTCTTCGGAATTATTACGAAATTTCTGGTTTGATCAATACAAACTTAAAGATCCTTCGTGAGGCTTAAGAAACTGCGTCGAATGCCGCCAACCGCAAGAAAATCAGTTCATTCATTCAAAAGTTATTGTGGTTGGAAAACTCAATAAATAGTGTTTTATCAAACTTCTATTAGACTTTTGAGCTCGAAGAGCTCAAAAGCATAGAAAAGTCATCTCTTTGAGCTCGTAAGCTTAAAACAACACAAGCTTGAAGAGCTCAAAAACGGCATTTTAAAGTGCAATTTTAAGCGTCCAGGTATGGAATTAGCGGGAGGTTGCAGGGATGGCCTTCAGGGTCAACCGTTTTTCTAATTTTTTTTTGTATTTTTTTTGAGATTTCTCAAAATCTACTAGTTTGAATCGGTCCAAGTTGTATTCAAAATCTAAGTTTGGTCAAGCCCTTTTGAACGGCACCAACCGCGATAAAATCGGTCGAGCCATTCAAAATTTATGAGAGCATTACATACGGCCATCACCGCGGAAATATTCGGAGGGCTTCCTAGAACCTCAAAACGTCAACATTGAAAACTCAATTTTCGAAAAACGGGGTAAAATCAATAACTTCCCAACTTTAAAAAATTTTCAATTTTTTAGCGGAAAGTTAAAAAAATTTGCGGGGGGGAGGGTCCAGCATTAATGCAAGCGAGTGTATATGCAATTTTTCTTGATTAATTTATAAGGAACAACAAATTTAAGTTGCGATAGAATGTTATCAATATTAACTAGGGAATCATTTATTAAAATACATTTATTGATATATTTTAAATTTAATCTAATTAACAAATCTTGTGTGACAATAAACAGTCCACCAATCCACGAGGTATCGTCGTTATAACGCATTTAGTAACCTTGCTGAGTATTGGTAAATGGCACCGTGTAAAAAGGCCTATTACCAAAACCTGGTTTGAGTAGTTAAATTTTTTAACGCCAGGTGGCAAGTACGTCACCGACATGAGAATAAATGACCTGATTTGAGTAGTACTGTTTTCGACCACGAGGTGGTGTTTTGAAATTTACATTTACCAGTAACACTACTTTTGAATGAGATGATCAAATCACGCGATTTTGTATTGGCTGCACTGATGTTTTAAATATCTAGTGACAATTTTAATTCATCCTGTGAATTAAAATTATCAATATTGATAATTTTAATTCAGACTTCGAATTAAAATTATCAATATTGATAATTTTAATTCAGACTTGGAATTTAAATTATCAATATTGATAATTTTAATTCAGACTTGGAATTTAAATTATCAATACTGATAATTTTAATTCAGGCTTGGAATTAAAATTATCAATATTGATAATTTTAATTCGAATTTGGAATTAAAATAATCAATATTGATAATTTTAATTCAAACTTGGAATTAAAATTATCAATATTGATAATTTCAATTGCTAACTTGCAGATCGACTTAATTATTGTGTAATATTTTTTGATAGTTTAAATAAAATTCAATTGATTTCCATGATTTACTATTCTGTTGTTTTTCTTACATAAATTTCCAATAATAAAGTATTTTTTTCGTCATCGCACTAATTATTGCGAAATTTTTAATTTATAAATATCTGGAACCCTTATCAATAAGAATAATTAATATAACTTAAAGCATTTAAACTAAAAACATTACTGCAAAAATAACTGTACAAGTTATTTATTACATAAATCATAATTCTGGTATGTAATTATTTAGATAGAGAATTATTGAATAATAATATTAAAATGTTCCATATACATGTAAACATAATCTCAAAGTTCATAATTATCATTATCAACAAAATATCAATTAATCAATTAAAATTTAAATGATAAAAAATTACATGAAAATAGAACAACTTGTTATCCAATAGTGATTCTTTTGAGACTTTAAAGATCAAAGTTATTATTTTTGATCCAATATAAAATTGAAACATAAGTTTAATAAATTTATATCATATTCAATGATGATTAATATTTGTATATTATATTTTTAGGGACTGAATTAATTTTATCAGCTTGATGAACATTTAGCTTCAATAAAATTCAGAAAATTTTTCATCGAACATATTTAGTATTAAATAATAAAAATGCGTTTGTTTTCTTGTACCATAATTTCTAAGATGACTAAAAATTTTTATCTATACTCAACAACGTAAACAAAATTTACTGTCATATGTATGACATCGGCAAATATGCATACAGCTAAAAATTTCAAATAAAAATTGATTTCTGCCTAACAAACATGTCAGAAAAATTGTAAAAAATGATATCTTTAAAAATGAAAAATGCTCTAAAACCCTATGTTTCTATATGCTGATGGAATTAACATTATCAAAAGTGGAATAAAAATAGATTTCAAAAAAATAATCTCAAATAAAAATTAGGTCAAACATAATTCAAAAACAGTAAAATTATTAATTATAATTTAAACCTTAGGTGAAAAATTTTAAGCTTTAAAAAGTAAAACGGCGTGCCATACGTTTAGGCGTTTAGGTTATACCACCGCCAGGTTTTAAGATCAAACAGCGGTAAATTTTTAAGTAAACCTGACTTTTTTATCCATTAACTTTTTTTTTTGGATTAATCATCTGATTTTAATTTTATTTTGCTCATAGCTTCAGTCGAGTTCAGAAAACAAAAAAAAATCAATTTTATTTCAACCAATCAGATTATTTATCGTTTGTCTCTTTTTAATAAAAATACCAGATTCCTGGCCCTAATTAGAGCAGTTACTTCACACGTCCATATTGAACACATGTTATGCATGCGGCTTGAAATAACAGTGTTTGTATTGGTAACGACAGCGAATCCAGAGTGATTGGCAGTGACCGAGCCATCAGTATAATACTCATCAAAATTTATCATCAGTGATTATTAGTAATAATCACTGATGATAAATTTTTGGCTTCTTTGTTCCTTATTAGTTGCTCTAATTAGAATTTTTCACTTGTTTAGATTATGATAAATCATTAATAATGTCGGTCAACGCTGGGTTGTGTCAATGCTAACTTTAAAGATATCTATTTCTCGTATTTTTTTTAATAATTAGGAAATCATAGAATGACTTAGGTTGATTTGTTCAAAAATTTAGGAGTGATTTTGAATGGCCTTATAATTTACCGTTAAACCAATAGCTCCTCTATCTTAAGAAGACGTTCAAGCAGGAGGTCAATGAGAGTGATCCTTAAATGAATAATTAAATGTATCTGTATCTGCAAATTATTGTTAAATTGATCTTTATTGTGGGAGGGTTTTAATATTTAATTTACAATTACGAAATTTTTAGTGATTGATTTTAAATACATTTGAGATAACATTGATCACTTTTGTTGTTACACAATTATTGTTATTATGAATTTAATAATCAATGTATAGTAGAACTATTTTATTAATATTACAAAAACTACATTACTCAACTATCGAGTACAAACCACTGTTTTATAGATATATTGATATCCTATCCAAGAAAATTGGTAACGGAATTCGCTGCGCTTTGAAAAATCACCTTGGGAAACTAAAACAAAAAAATGTGCGTTATCAAAGATTGTTATAAATACTGTTGCATAATTCTGACATTAAAAATTGAAACAGATTCAGATATTTGATTTCGAGAAATGCTAAACGTCAGATTGAGAAAAAAAATTTCTTTGAAGTTATACTTCGTTCGGCACGTTATAAAAATGATGATAGTGCATTTTCATGATGCACATGCACAGTAAGATGTAAAAACTGTATGCTGGAGTGTCAAACAAAATCCAACAAACAAGTATTCAACAAAACTCGTCGTTTTCACTAGAATCAATAGAATAACATTAGGTAATAAAAATTTACGAAAAACTTTTAAGAGTTTTTGCAAACAATTGAGGATAAATGATTGTAAGTATTAAGGGGCCATGAAGAAGATTTAGTGATGGTTGTTAGCAAAAAATTTTGATGCTTTATATTGAATTCCATTCTCCGTGGTTTTTGAAAAAATTTAAACCATTTAAATTTAAATAATAGAGGTAGGAAGCTACTCATGAGCTACTCCATGAGCTAAATTTATATGAAAAAAAAAAATTAGGAAAACGGTTGACCATGAAGGCCATCCCTGCAACTTCCCGGTAATTTCATACGTCTAATAATTTCATACGTAGGTGCTCGAGATTGCTTTCATGACGTTTTTGAGCTTTTCGAGCTTTTTCGAGATTCAAAATTGTGAGAATAGAGACAAGGCCGGTTGTTCATATATATATTATATGTTGTATATGATATGTATTATAACCAAAATTTCACAGGGGGTATACGATAACTTAACAAAACTTAATTCTAAAATGGAAGCTCGGTTATACTTCGTTATCCTTTCGATTCTCGGTCTCTGGTCTTGATAAAAATAGGGCACCAGTTAACTTTTAATCACTGGAATTACCAAACCAGTGAACAACGAATCAAATAATTTTCAATCGCTCGGTGGGCTGTTTTGTGAAGAGCGGGCGTGATTCGTGTAGAGAGGACCCATGATTGTAATAATTTTATTCGCAACACCAACAATGTATGCTTACAGACAAAATTCTCATTTATTTAATAAACTGTAAACTTAATTAACAAACTTGATGTTAAATCACTACAAAATTACTGGAACAGTACAGCTAACTATAATTAATGCTCTCGTCAAGTTACAGAATCTTACATTAATAAAACAAGATAAATAAATAAATATTACTGACTCGAATAACAATCTCAACTAAATCTGTCAACAATGCTTTAAATTATTTACAATAAAAATTTATTATAGACTAGGCTATGTAATATCTCAAGACTAAACTCAATTATTACCGCTCAAATTAAAACAAATAAAAGATTCTCATACCTGATATAAACAATGCCGATGCTGAGTAACATTTATTATTTATTTATTGTTGTGCTTTACTTGTACACCTCTCGGTTTTTACAAGGCTGATTCCTCTTTTTCTCCTAGCTCTACGCTTTTTCTATTTCTCATATTGGACCTCAGCAAGTCCCACCCGACACTTCATTTTTACTTTAATTTTTGCGGCTGTGGACCGACTTGTGCTTTCTGTACCGTATTCACCCTAAACCTCACCTCTCAGGCTGTTGGAACAGAACCGTGGGGAAACCACAGAGAAAACCCATGATAGTACAGTCGGAGCTGGGCTAAGTCTACAGTGATTGATAAGAAACTCTTCTTTATCGACCACTGGAGCATTAGGTCCTTCTCCTAGTGTGCAGAGATCCCTCGAGCTAGCCAACGTTGACTAGAGTGGTCACCTAATTAAGTTGTAGCTTAATTGGATGATCGCCCAAGTCAAACTTGTACCGCCTGGCTATCTCGGCCACTTCCAGAGGCTGGCAATGTAACGCACATATTTTTATTATAATCGCTGAAAAATAGTGGTGCGTGCCGGGATCGAACCCGGGTCCCACTCTTTCGAAAAGTGACCACCGAGCCGACTAGGCTATTGCCCGCCTCTTGATGCTGAGTAACTTTTGATATCATTTTAAACAAACTTCATTAACTCTGTATTCATTTCTGTAGTTCAAAATAAAACGTAAAGACTAAAATTCTAAATTGTAGCTGCAACGGTACGCACGTCTGATTACCTGTAGTGATCAGAGGCCCCGAGTCAAAAAACAAATTCTAGTTTTAACCTCAAAAGCCTCAAATCCTTTGATGTTTTATTTGCCGCACAGGAAGTAACTCTACTTTAATACTCAAAATCCTCATTGAAGATTTTGAGGTCTTAATGTGAACCACCCGTTGATTTAGAGTCCTCACTACAACCTCAAAAGTCTCATTCAGTGAAAAGTTGTATTTTGGACTTAGAAAATTTTTGCTTCATCAAAAAAATTTAAGTTACATTTACAAATTAACATATAACATGAGAAATATGTCACAACTTTATGAAAAAATAGTTATTAAAAAATCAAAAAAAAATTTTCTAAAAGATCAGTGATAATTTTTTTATCTGACAGTATAGTTTTTGTAGCATTTGTTCGCATATTATGTCTGTTAGGAACAAATTAATGTGACGAAACACGGAATCTTGATTTTTTGGCGAGAATTAAAGAACACCTACGCTTACGTTTAAGGAATGCAATCGTAACTAAGTCATTACCAATAAACTAATAGATAATAAATAATATTAATAAAAATCTAAATACATATTTGTTATTTTATTATGTAACGAATAATCAATTCTCAGTGACCAATGGACAAAATAATCCTTCAATTTCGAAAAATTGAATTAGGTTCATTAACGTGATGATACAACCGTAGATACTCAATAATTAAATGATTTTTTGAAGCAACTTACATAGTACATCAGGTAATTTAATTAATTTTTTTAAATGCTGTAAAACATTTGAAACGTTTGTTGAAACCAAATCCATGTAATGATTCATCAATGCAAATGCTTATTCAGATTTTAAATTTTTCAATCTGTTTTTTTTTTCTCAATCTCAATTAAGTTTTTAATAATTAGCGTTAATTTAAAAATTTTGGGATTCAGTCACATATCAGTATTATGAGAGTCCATCATGTCTTGGTCGAATAGAGTTTTAAAAGTTTCATACTCTTAAAAGAAGATAGAAATGAGAATAATTAAATGACCTTATAAAAAAATGACTTTACATAAAAGGGTTGTTTTGTCGAAAACTATCCAATGCGGATAATTCCCGTAATTGTTTTTAAATTATATGATAAAGTTGGGATTAAGAAATTAAATAATAATACTTGGAATTTTTGGGGAACAATTTAGAAAAATTTATTTGTCCCCAAAGGAGGAAAACCCAGCTAGGCTGGGAAAAAACCTCCTTGATGAAAATTATACAAGTAAGTTGTATGTGTGTAAGTGTGTGTGTATAAATTACGTTGCAATAACGCAATAGGGGTGAGCTCAGCCGCCGTATAAAGAAAATTATCGATAATTTGAATTTGTACTGTCCCAAGGCGGGAGCTAGTAATATCTAATTAATTAGATGAACTGTCTCAAGGCGAGAGCTAATAATGTTCAATTAATTAGATGAATTGTTTCAAGGTGAGAGCTACTAATGTTTAATTAGTTAAATAAATCGTCTCAAGGCGAGAGCTAATAATATTCAATTGATAACAGAATGTTAGTCAATTGAGTTTGATAATTTCGTGTAGAAATTAGTCAAATGATTTGAAATTGGAATTTAATTATTTATAAGTTAAATTAAATAAGATCGTAATTAAATGTTAATAATTAATTCAATGTAATTAATGGTTAATATCACGCGTCAATTATGGATTGACTAAAGCCGCGTGGCTGATGCAATCCTTTGTCACGGTGGCGCGTAATGGCCGCGTGGCGTCACTAAATAAATTTACTTGATTTTATTTATGTTAATTCACTGAACTATTAAACTGATTTAAATGAATTGAGAATTTAAAGTATAATTGAATCTACTATAATTATTTATATTTAATGAATAATTTAAATATTTGAATCAATGTGAGATGCAAGTAAGAATTATCAAATTGATTAGCACAGAGTAGTCGTACTAGTACAGAAGTCCAAGCACAACTGTTGCATCAGACCACGCGAGCCGGCTTCTCTACCGCTAACCAAGGCGCGCATGTGCGACGGCCATAGCGTGATACGATTATTCCCGAGTTCATACGATTATTCTCGAGTCTTAACGATTAAGCCCGAAGGCGTAATTTCTCTTATAAGTATTTGACTAGATCTCTTTTCTAGCGGTTAAACAAGGGTTATGACAGTCAGAATAAAAATAGATTTTTTTTTGCATTTTGTCAGAGTATATATAATAATAATTCTGTATCGATTTGTAAAAAATGAGATTGTTACATCATACAGTTTTGGAAATATTTAATTTTAAAGTTAGAATGTTTTTAGTTATACATTGCACTATAGGAGAAAAGAATAAAATTTTCTAGTATACTTGATTATAACTCAAAAACTTTACGTAATACTTCCATAAAAACTAAACTAACACTAAACAAAAACTATTAATTTGTTTGAAAAAAGGTTTCATTTATGGTGACCATATAAATTTTTAAATATTATTAAAAAATGAGTACAATATTCAAAAATAGTCATGAGTAAAAGTGTATAGGGAATAGTAATGTAATTAATATTTTCTTTATCTATCTTCTTCTCACAAAAATTTGTAAACTTAATTGACATAATTCAAAATTAGAATACAAAATTAGAATACAAAAAGAAGTTGCTTATCTTCGCAATCAGCAAACTTATTGATATTTCTGTATCAAAATCGCGAAATTTCTTATAAATATAATTGAAACATTTTATAATTTAATAATTATATACTTTGTTAAAAAATATCGACAAAGGATTTGTTAATATTTATCATTAAATGATTTGTTAATATTTAATAAATGAACACCAGATTTATTTAATAATAACGAATCATTTTGAATAGTAATAAATCATTTCTTTTTAATGTTTAAAAATGATCTCTAATAAATTATTTATTTACTATTAACAAATGTTTTGTAAATTAATCATTCTGGGTAACAATTTTCAATATATTAGTGAGAAAATTTGATTTTTTTTTTAACAGATTAACCGTTTAATTAATTTAACCGGTTAACTAGTTAATTAATTTAACCGGTTAGTTCAAGTTAATTAGTTGGCTGCTGAACTAATTAACCTGGTTAAATTTTATGGCCGGTTTAAACGGCCAAATTGTACAGCACTAGTTTTTATTCCCTGTGTGCGTCCCTCCCTGCACCTAAAATTTGGCAACAAATCCACACTCAGTGTTTCTGAATTTTATTATTTTGTATCTATTTATTAATTTGCTTATTGAATTTATTATTATTATTATTATTTAAATTTGAAATTTTTAATATTATTGTTATTAATTTAAGAATTAATTGTACTTTTATTTCAGATATTTATAATGAATTATTATTTGTAATTCATTATAATTATTATTATTTGTATGTATCACCGTAAATCATTGTTATAGTACCTGGCTTTATTATCATAGCCTTTACTCGCACGGGTGAAGTCCTGTATTATCGATCGCGAGAAAGGTTTATTAAATTTGGGAAAATGGCTAAAGAGGCCCTCGTGGTTGAACACGAGGCCTCGAACGGTTTACGGTGACGTAAATTAAGCAGACACGCGGTGGCCCGCTTGGTGTGAGGAAGACACGTGGGACCTCCGCTATTGTAAGGAGTGTGGATTTGGTGCCTTGGTTTGAGTTCCCTTTTTCGGTGAGTACTCACAAGTTGAGATTGATTAATATCCGCACACCGCTGTCTCCTGGCTTAGATAACTTATTTTTATTGTTTAATTACATTTGCTATTGATTAATCGGGTCGATCCCGTAGCGAGTAAGGGTTATTATAAGGGAATATTTGTACCTGTCCCGAAAGCCGCGTGTTGGGTCCTCGATACGGCCAGCAATTATAAATTTAAATATTACGTCATAGCTTACATGTACGATTATTATTGTAGCACATTTTACAATCAATTTTATTAAAAATCGATTGTTGCGAGTACTGTTAAGTGCAATTTGCGAGTAATAATGCTGACTGTTAATTATTATGGTACTTATTATTTTGCGTTATTTATAATTATTGTTGTTAAATATTAATTACCAACGCAGGTATTATTTTCAAGCGCAAATCAGAGTTAGTATTATTAAATCTTGATCATTGTTAAGATTATTAATTTTCATTGCGATTATTGTTATTCTCGATCGCAATATTATAAGTTAAGTTGAAGAAAAAGTTATATATATTAATCAAAAATTCCATAAAGGATTTAATTTGTTATTTAGAAAATAGATTTAGTTTTAAGTAACTTCGTTCTGAATAAATTGTTTGTTTATTTTTATTTGGTGATTTACTAATTGTTTAATTTATGTGAGTTGCTTCCCGGATTCTTTTCCTATAACTCATCTTCCTATCTCAATTAGCTAATATAAAATATTATTTTATAATTAATTATTTATTATTTCTGATTCTAAATTATATGCTAATCTTGACTTTAATTATTTCGTGGTTTATTTTCCATTTGCATTAATTTAAATCGTTAAATGATCGTCCGACGAGGCCCCTGGAATTTTGATTATTTTTGGTAATTTTGAACAAAAAATTACCTGGCGTCCTATCGTGCACTAACCTAGCCTGAGGAGTTTTCGGGTTAATTTTATCATATATTTGAAAGGGCGAGCGTAAAAGACTTTATCCAGCCGGTACCTCCGCCTCCGGTGAAATTTAGTTAAATTTTGGGGAACAGTTTTGTTACACAATTATTTAACAGAGTTGTTAATTAATCAATTAAGAGTTGAGTAATTAATTTTCAATAGTACGGTATATTTACAAAAATCAGTAATCAATAATTAAAGGTCAATTCATCAAAATAAAAAAATTTTGGAAAATCATAAAGTGCACGCCTCAAAACGCGCATTCACTTTATAAAAAAAAAAATCAATTGCGTAATTGATGAAGAAAAAAAAAATTATCATCAAGTAATTTCTTACAGAGTATTTTTTTTTCTTTTTTAAATATTAACGCCCTTTTTTCTTGTTATATGCGCACGGAGTCTAAAAAATCTAGCTTGATCAAGTGGCGCCATAGTTTTCACGTGACAAATACGAAAAATTCGTTTGTCTCTGTACAGTTATATCGTAATGAATTTTAATGAAAATTCAATTTAAATAAAAAATGCGTAAGCTAGGCTATACTAATATGAAATATAGGCCTAGATCATCGCATTCTTAAACTATTAAAGAAGGTCCAGTCTTGAAATATCAATTTGTTTAGGAGTAATCGTTGGTACATCCAAAATGGGGTGACATCAGGACGTCCACGTAAAATTTTTTTCAAAACGTTTTTTTTTTCAAATAGCTGCATGAGATGATTTCAGAAAGTAAAAGATGGTTCAATTTGAGTGTTTTCTCGGTGTACATCTACTTATATTATTGTATAAGTGTAATATGGTTGTGATAGAGGCATTTAAAGATCACAAAATTGCTTGCCAATGCAACCAGCATAAAAATTGTACTTACAAAAGGAAGAAATCTAGTCAATCTTGTGGTCAAAAGATGGCGCTTAATACGTTTATGATGAATTTGAAAGAGGCTAATTAATTTGATGTTACGAATAAACTCCAATTCATTAAATTAATAAATAAATGCTAAATTAATGAAAATATTGATTAAATTGTATCTTTGGTACAAAAAAAACTATCTGAGCACATGCATGAGAGTGTAAAAGTAAATACATGCAATTTCAAAAAAAATAATTTGGAAAACGGTGACCCTGAAGGCCATCCCTGCAACTTCCCACTACTTTCGTAATTAAGCGCTAAAAATTGCACTTAATACGTTTTTGAGCTCAAAAAATATAATTTTCGTGTAGTTTTGAGCTCTCCGAGCTCAAAAGTCTGATAACAGTTTAATAAAACACTATACTGAATTTTCAAAACGCATTAACTTTGGAATGAATGTACCGATTTTCACGCGGTTAGCGGCATTCGACGCAGTTTTTCAAATTCTATGAAAAATATTTAAACACAAATTGATCAGACCGGAAACTTCGGTGTCATTAAAAAAAAACACTTTTTGTCGATTTCTTTCGTCAACGATAACTCACGAATAAATTAACCGATTTTGACCGGCTTAGTGGCGATCGGCGTGGTTTTTCGATGTTAAGAGCTGAGTAGTTTTTGGAATTGATCGGTCAAGCCGTTTGAAAGTTATTCAAAAAAAACCACATCTAAAAAAAAATTTATTCACAGTTTTTTCAAGATTTCTCAAAATCTATCGGTCCGAATCTGTGCTACTCGTATTTAAAATCTAAGTTTAGTTGAACCCTTTCGAATGGCACCAATCGCGATCGAACCGGTCCAGCCGTTCAAAAGTTATGAGAGGTTTACACGCACGCACACAAACACACACACACACACACACACACACACACACACACACACTCGGGGCAGAAGAGATACTGCTACCGGGCGCGTCTCCCCGAGCGGATGGGAGAACGCTCGCTGTCCTTGGATGACACTAAATCTCTTAGTTGATGAGGTACAGCGGGTAGGAGCCAAGCAAAATAACCAAACAAAATACGCTCCCGTGGACCAAACTCCCCTTTAATGGGTTGGTCACACTAACTGACATAACAAGACGATCGGTCCCTGCTGTAACTCACTGGGAGTGTCCGGAACCTGTATCGTAGTTTCCGACGATGCAGGCCACGGCTGATGTGAGCTTGCTCTGCCGAAGGGTAGGTTGCAGCAGTGGATCAGGAGCCAGTCACTTCGGGCCTTGATCAGGAAGTACGCAGTGAGTATTAGAGATCGGAATCTTCACCGCTCCGAGCGAGTCTAGTCCGTCCGTGTATTCCGGGACTTGCTAAGTGTCGACTAGGCCTCAGGGAACTGGGGTAGGAGTTCTATCTCCGAGGGTACACCCGTTCCGAGTTATGGCAACCCGCTCCACTCCGTACGATGCGCTGGTAAATTTAAAAGTATGAGTAATCTAAAGGAAACAAACAAGAATAGAAACGGGCTTCATGCCCAACAAGTGATTGAAGCGAGCGCTGAAATGAAGAGAACGCAAGCGTTGGAGCGCCATAAAAAGCTGACCATTGAGCTGCAAGAGTTTGTCCAAACTAAGGTCAATATCCACAAGGAGATAAAGACCAAGACAACCGGTGTAGTCAATGCTCTTGGAAGATTCAAGAAACTGGACAAGGAATTGCAGTCAACACGACGACACATTGAAATTGAAGTTGAGACCGAAGAAGTAATGGACACTGGAGCCGACGGTGACGATGAATCTGCTGCTGAGGACAAGGGTGAAACTGACATAAGGTCTGGGAAGAGAAAGGACCGAGATTCGCCAGAGCCAACCGACAAAGTCACAAAGAGAAAAGACTTGAAAAAAAGCCCTCCTCAATAACTGGCAGGGCAGGGCGACGAACCCAAGAAGACGACTGACTGAGAAAAAGTACAGTCTAAGAAGGAGAAGAGAAGGCTAGCTAGAGAGCAACTCTCAAAGCAGCCGCCGAAGGAGCCCAGGCCAGAGCCTAAGCGGAAAAAACCACGCAAATGGATTAAACCTGACGCACTAATCATCCACCCGGCCGAGAAAACGAAATATGCCGAGATTCTGCGTCACATAAAGCAGGACGTCCCAGATAAGCAGGTTCGTTCAACTGTGGATAAGATCAACAAGACCAAAAGTGGCGACTTGTTGATTACGATTTCGAGAAAGAGCACTGACAAAGGCCGAGCCCTACAAAAGACGATCGCAGACATCCTTAAGGAAGAGGCCAAAGTGATCTGCAAAGGGCCACAAGAGACCATCGAGATCCGAGATGTCGATGACGATAGGACGAAAGAGCATATACAGACCGCTTTAAAGAGGGAAGCTGGAGAAAATTGTGAAATCCCACTAGAGGCAATCAAGATCCGTAAAGCCTTTAGGGGTACGCAGACAGCTACAGTGTCACTACCAGCAGCTACAGCACAAAAGTTACTGGAGGGAAACAGCAAAATAAGGATCGGCTAGGTCAATTGCCAAATGAGAGCAACGAAGAGACCCATACAATGTTTCAAATGCTGGCACTTTGGGCACTTCGGATCGCAGTGCAAAAGTGAAGTCGACCGATCTAAGCTCTGCATAAGGTGCGGAAAAGAAGGACACAAAATTGCTGATTGTAAAAATCCAGCTGAATGTGCACTGTGCGTTGAACGGCACGGCGTAGAAAAGGCGACTCACCATGCAGGCACGAATAGATGTCCCGTCTTCCAAGAAGCGCTCCAGAAGATAACGAAGCCAAGAACATAAAGATATTGCAGCTCAATCTCAATCATTGTGAGGCTGCGCATGACCTGCTCATGCAAACTGTGCGCGAATGAGAGGCAGACGTAGCACTTATAAGTGAGCCTTATAGACACTTGAGTAATCAATCCTGGGAACCCGACAGCACTAACAAAGCCGTCATATGGTCCTGCGGTAAATGTCCTTTTCAGAGAACAGCCAACAACAAAGAACCCGGCTTCGTAGCAGCATGGGTAGATGGCCTCCGCTTCTACAGCTGCTATGCACCACCTAATCTCTCTAATGAACAGTTTGAAGACTTCCTTGATAGGCTAGCTGAGGACGCAAGAAAACACTTTACCGTGGCAATAGCTGGTGACTTCAATTCCTGGGCAGCAAACTGGGGCAGCAAGTTCACTAATACACATGGAAAAGCACTTCTCGAGGCAATGGCCACACTGAATGTGATCCTTCTTAACACCGGTGACACGCCAACCTATACCAAGGGAGAGGCAAGCTCAATTGTCAACCTCACATTTGTCAGCAGTTGCTTAGCCCGAAAAGGTTTTTCTTGGAAAGTATTGAACATCTACACAGCCAGTGACCATAGTGCGATACCATAGTATGGGAAATATCAACTGGCCAGAAACTAACAAGAGACAACAGAAGCGCTAGCGCGGTTGGGTGGAAAGTTAAAGCTCTCGACCCCACTGCTTCAGTAGTAGCCTTAGACTGCGATCCAATCATGGTAGAAACTGCTGAAGAGAAAACCAAGGACCTAATGAGAAGAGTCACCCAGGCTTGAGACGCTAGTATGTCTCGGAAACGTGACATGAA